>CM066582.1:36253687-36448687 GCA_033816785.1 Picus viridis | reverse complement strand
ACAGTCTGCTCCCTGTGGTTTTTCACAGGCTGTTATGACTAAGATTTATTTAGACTATCTGAGCTAACCAGAAGTCCCAGGGATATTTAGTGCCAAGCAGGTGAAGCCTACTGATGCTTACTCTCTTGAGCAGTGAGGTTAGCCAGCAGAGGTCCATTTACAGAGGGAATATTTACAAAGGCAGGCAGCACCAGGAGAAGGGGCAACAGTTTTAAACCAGAGAAAGTTACATTTAAATAGGACACTAGAAAGAAGTTCTTTACTCTGAGGGTGGTGGAACACTGGAACAGGTAGCCCGGGGGGAGATGGTGGAGGCCTCATGCAAGGAGACATTCAAGGTCAGGTCAGCGCTGCTCCAGCAGCATGTCAGAGAGTGCTGGGGGCAGGCAGCAGGGACAGGGTGAGCTCTGTCAGCATTACCCTTGTTTCTTTACTCTCAGCAGGGATGCAGTTTAGGAAGTACAGAGGGAACTGTTTCAACACAAGAATATCTGTTAAACATACTGTTTAGCAGATGCTGCCTGGATGCTGAAAAATGTAACCTTCTAGCTATAACATTTAGGGGTGGAATAGGATATTTGGGAAATTGACAGTACTGCATTCTTTTCCTTCATTTTCATCCGTGTTTCATCTTGCATTTACTGCTCTTCTCTCTACACTCATTTTTTTATACCACCCCCCCCAAGCCCTGCCCCTGGCTTTTCCCTTCCTGTAAAGAGCTTTCTAATCTTTCCCCCACCCCTTGTTTTTTTCCTCTCCCTCTCCTCTCCTCTCCTCTCCTCTCCTCTCCCTCTCCCTCCTCTCCTCTCCTCTCCTCCCTCTCCTCTCTCCTCCCTCTCTCCTCTCCTCTCCTCTCCTCTCCTCTCCCCTCTCCTCTCCCTCTCCTCTCCTCTCCTCTCCTCTCTCCTCTCCTCTCCTCTCCTCTCCTCCTCTCCTCTCTCCCTCTCTCCTCTCCCTCTCCTCTCCTCTCCTCTCCTCTCCTCTCCTCCCTCTCCTCTCCCTCTCCTCTCCTCTCCTCTCCTCTCCTCTCCTCTCTCCTCTCCTCTCCTCTCCCTCTCCTCTCCTCTCTCCTCTCCTCCTCTCCTCTCCTCTCCTCTCCTCTCCCTCTCCTCTCCTCTCCTCTCCTCTCCTCTCCTCTCCTCTCCTCTCCTCTCCTCTCCTCTCCTCTCCTCTCCCTCTCCTCTCTCTCTCCTCCTCTCCTCTCCCTCTCCTCTCCTCTCCTCTCCTCTCCTCTCCTCTCCCTCTCCTCTCCTCTCCTCTCTCCTCTCCTCTCCTCTCCTCTCCTCTCCTCTCCTCTCCCTCTCCTCTCCTCTCCTCTCTCCTCTCCTCTCCTCTCCTCTCCTCTCCTCTCCTCTCCTCTCCTCTCCTCTCCTCTCCTCTCCTCTCCTCTCCTCTCCTCTCCTCTCCCTCTCCTCTCCTCTCCTCTCCTCTCCTCTCCTCTCCTCTCCTCTCCTCTCCTCTCCTCTCCTCTCCTCTCTCCCTCTCCTCTCCTCCTCTCTCCTCTCCTCTCCTCTCCTCTCCTCTCCTCTCCTCTCCTCTCCTCTCCTCTCCTCTCCCTCTCCTCTCCCCCTCTCCCTCCCCTCCCTCCCTCCCCTCCCCCCTCCCCCCCTCCCCTCCCCCTCCCCTCCCCCTCCCCCCTCCCCTCCCCTCCCCCTCCCCCCCTCCCCTCCCCCTCCCCTCCCCTCCCCCCTCCCCCCCCCTCCCCTCCCTTCCTTCCCTTCCCTTCCCTTCCTTCCTTCCTTCCTTCCTTCCCTTCCTTCCCTTCCTTCCCCTTCCCCTTCCTTCCCTTCCCTTCCCTTCCTTCCTTCCTTCCTTCCTTCCTTCCCTTCCCTTCCCTTCCCTTCCCTTCCTTCCCCTTCCCTTCCCTTCCCTTCCCTTCCTTCCCTTCCCTTCCCTTCCTTCCCTTCCCTTCCCTTCCTTCCTTCCCTTCCCTTCCCTTCCCTTCATTTTTTTCTATTATCTTTTCTTTTTTCTCTCTTTTCTTTTCTTTTTTTTTTTTTATTTCTTGTTTTCTTTTCTTTTCTTTTCTTTTCTTTTCTTTTCTTTTCTTTTCTTTTCTTTTCTTTTCTTTTCTTTTCTTTTTCTTTTTCTTTTCTTTTCTTTTCTTTTCTTTTCTTTTCTTTTCTTTTCTTTTCTTTTCTTTTCTTTTCTTTTCTTTTTCTTTTCTTTTCTTTTCTTTTCTTTTCTTTTCTTTTCTTCTCTTCTCTTCTCTTCTCTTCTCTTCTCTTCTCTTTCTCTTCTCTTCTCTTCTCTTCTTCTTTTCTTTTTGTTTTCCTCTCTATCCCTTTCTCTTCCCCTTTCCTTGTTTCTCTTTTTTCTTCTTCATCTTTTTAATAGTTTCTTTTCTCTTTTTCTTTCTTTTTTTTTCTTTAACTTTATTTTCTTCTTTTTTTTTCTCCTCCCCCTCCTTTTTTATTTTTTTCCTTCTCTTTGCAGTCTCTTTTTTACCCAGTTTCAAACTTCAGTTTGGCACCAACACAGTCAGACTTCACTAAAGTGCCCCTTGCCAAAAACTGGATGGAACAAGATTCCCCTTGGACTCAAAAAGAACAGTTGTACCCTCAGTCCAGTAGAAATATGTTGACCATCAGCAAGGTCAGAAGAGGAGAGATTATAAAGGTAGTTCTATGTTATTCAAATTTCTCTTGCAAAAAGTTATTGACCTTTTAACAGCAGAGCCAATCAATTAAAAAGTGAAAAAGCTTACAGGCTCCATTCCCTGCTAGAGCTGCAGCCCTCTTGGATGCTCTCAGTGGTGTCCACCTCCTACAGGAACCAGCAGAAGCTTGCCTGCATCATACTCTGGAGGTCAGCACACCACAGCTGTTTTGGAAAGGAGCCAAAGAGCTTATTTACAGAAACATCCTCTTCATGAAGAACATTTAAGGGAATATAGCAAGAGTGTCCTGCTGTGCTGCCTTGAGAAGAAACTTCATCTGACAGGGTGAAAATGTCTCTCATTTCCTTCTTCCACTGGACAAGACATGCAAAAAATCATGGAAAGTGTGCATAAAATAGCTAAACTGCAGCACTTGCCCCGTTCTGCTGAATCTCCTAGAGAGCTCATGGAGTGACTCTGACAAATTACATCACACGACAACGATGGAAAATAAACAGCTTAGAAAAAGCCCCAAATGTCTCCCAGCGTCAATAATGGGAACAGCAACGTAAATAATAATTGCAATTCTTTGGCAACTTGTCTGGAAAGAGAGGAATGGCACAGTTGTAATAAGTGAAGGACTCAGCTTGTGGTATTTCCAAAACATTTCATACAGGGAAATGTTTATACAGGATTATTTAGCTGGCTTAACAACTGAAGGTTAGGTTCAACAGCCTCATATGAGAAAATTCCTAGTGCCACCTATTGGCAGAGAGGACGAATGTTGGTGAAGTCCTGAAACGCACTTCTGCCTCTGGGAAAAGAAGAGAAAGCAAAAAGGGAAAATAAGAGGAAGAGAAAGAGGAAAAGGAGGAAAAAGAAAAGGAGAAAATGGAAAAGAGAAAGGGAAAGGGAAAGGATAAGGGAAAGGAAAAGGAGAAGAAACATAAATAGAAAGAGAAAGATAATAAAAAGAAAGAGAAGAAAATGAAGAAGAAAAAGAAAGAAGAAAAAGAAAAGAAGGAAAGAAGTAGGAGAAGAAAAAGAAAGAGAAGAAGAAAAAGAAGTAGAAAAAGAAGAATAGAAGAAGAAAAAGAAAGAGAAGAAGAAGAAAAAGAAAAATAGAAGAAGAAGAAAAAAAATAAAAAGAAAAAGGAAAAAGAAAAAGAAAAAGAAAAAAAAAAAGAAAAAGAAAAAGAAAAAAGAAAAAGAAAAAGAAAAAGAAAAAGAAAAAGAAAAAGAAAAAGAAAAAGAAAAAGAAAAAGAAAAAGAAAAAGAAAAAGAAAAAGAAAAAGAAAAAGAAAAAGAAAAAGAAAAAGAGAGAGAGAGAAAAAGAAAAAGAAAAGAAAAAGAAAAAGAAAAAGAAAAAGAAAAAGAAAAAGAAAAAGAAAAAGAAAAAGAAAAAGAAAAAGAAAAAGAGAAAGAAAAAGAAAAAGAAAAAGAGAAAGAGAGAGAGAGAAAAAAAAAAAAGAAAAGAAAAAGAAAAAGAAAAAAGAAAAAGAAAAAGAAAAAGAAAAAAAAAAAAAGAAAAAAAGAAAAAGAAAAAAAAGAAAAAAAAAGAAAAAGAAAAAAAAAAGAAAAAGAAAAAGAAAAAGAAAAAGAAAAAGAAAAAGAAAAAGAAAAAGAAAAAGAAAAGGAAAAGAAAAAGAAAAAGAAAAAGAAAAAGAAAAAAAAAAAGAAAAAGAAAAAGAAAAAGAAAAAGAAAAAGAAAAAGAAAAAGAAAAAGAAAAAGAAAAAGAAAAAGAAAAAGAAAAAGAAAAAGAAAAAGAAAGAGAGAAAGAGAGAGAGAAAGAGAGAGAGAAAGAGAGAGAGAAAGAGAGAGAGAGAGAGAGAAAGAGAGAGAGAAAGAGAAAGAAAGAGAAAGAAAGAGAAAGAGAAAGAGAAAGAGAAAGAGAAAGAGAAAGAGAAAGAGAAAGAGAAAGAGAAAGAGAAAGAGAAAGAGAAAGAGAAAGAGAAAGAGAAAGAGAAAGAGAAAGAGAAAGAGAAAGAGAAAGAGAAAGAGAAAGAGAAAGAGAAAGATCATCCAGTCCAGCCCCCTGCCAGAGCAGATGACACAGGAATGCATCTAGGTTGGTTTTGAGTATCTCCAGGGAAGCAGACTGCATAACCTCTCGGGGCAGCCTGTTCCGGTGTTTTGTCACCCTCCCAGGGAAAATGTTTTCCCTGCCTTCACCTGGAACCTTCTGTGCTCCAGCTCGCACCCTGATCTCCTCAACTACCAACCTAGAATGAGCTGTCCAGGGTCCTGAGAGCAGTTCTGAGGCTTCTGCCTCATTTTGTATGATAAACAGCATCCAATTCTTTTCCCTGCCGTAGCTCATAGATGAAGAGCTTTAATGAAGCCTTGAACAGCATATGGGCCTTGCCAGAAACTAATTTGCTCTGAACCTTTTTAAGAGCTCTGCACTTAAGACTGGAGAAGACCTTATAGCAGCCTTCCAGAACCTGAAGGGGCCCTACAAGAAGGATGGAGAGAGACTTTTTACAAGGGCCTGTGGTGACAGGACAAGGGGCAATGGCTTCAAACTAGAGAAGAGCAGATTTAGATTGGATTTCAGGAAAAAGTTATCCCCTATGAGGTTAGTGGAACACTAGAACAGGTTGCTCAGGGAGGTGTTTGAGGCCCCATCCATGGAGATATTCAAGGTGAGGTTTGACAGGGCTCTGGGCAACCTGACCTAGTTGGGGATGTCCCTGCTGAGAGCGAGGAGGTCAGACTGGATGATGTTTGGAGGTCCCATCTGGCCTGAACCATTCCATGAGTCGATGATTCTCTTTTCTAATGAATTGGTGCAGTATTGTCAAATGTGTGAATGTAAAGTAACATTTTGCACCTTTCTATTTAAACTCATTTTGAGGACTGGGCTCCTGGCAATGAAGTTTAGTATCCTCAGTCATCCACTTTGACCTTTATACAGAATACAGAATTGACGAGGTTGGAAAAGACCTTTGAGATCATCAAGTCCAACCTATCACCCAACACCATCTAATCAACTAAACCATGGCACCAAGTGCCTCATCCAGTCTCTTCCTAAACACCTTCAGTGATGGTGACTCCACCACCCCCCTGGGCAGCACATTCCAATGGCCAATTACTCTTTCTGGGAAGAATTTCTACCCCACCTTGAGCCTAAACTTCCCCTGGCACAGCTTGAGACTGTGTCCTCTTGTTCTGGATGATGGCTGTTTGGGAGGAGATCATAGTATCATAGAATCAGTCAGGGTTAGAAGGGACCACAAGGATCAGCTAGTTCCAACCCCCCTGCTATGGGCAGGGATACCCCACACTAGATCAGGCTGGCCAGAGCCTCATCCAGCCTGGGCTTAAACACTTCCAGGGATGGGGCCCCAACCATCTCCCTGGACAACCCATTCCAGGGCTTCACCACTCTCATGGGGAAGAACCTCCTCCTCCTCACGTTCAGCCTGAATCTCCCCACCTCCAGCTTCATTCCAATCCCCCAGTCCTATCACTCCCTGACACCCTCAAAAGTCCCTCCCCAGCTTTCTTGTAGCCCCTTCAGGTACTGAAAGGCACAATTAGGTCTCCTGGGAGCCTTCCCTTCTCCAGACTGAACAGCCCCAACTCCCTCAGTCCGTCCTCATAGCAGAGGTGCTCCAGCCCTCTGATCACCCTCGTGGCCCTTCTCTGGACACCTTCCAGCACGTCCATAATCAACCCCCACCTGGCTACAACCTCCCTTCAGGTAGTTGTAGAGAGCAATAAGGCTTTCCCTCAGCCTCCTCTTTCTCCTCTTTGTGTTTATTAACAATGCAACCTTCTGTGTGACAGAGAATGTAAAGTTAAGGCTAGGGGGAAACAAAAACATGCCCAAAATCGTAGCATTGGATGAATGTGATGATGGATTTCAAGGATTCTGAGCAAATAAAATGCTTTCTAGCAGAAATCACTGCCTTCAGCTTTCAGTAGAGAATCCTAGACTCCAAGCAATGGGGGAAGCAATGGACATGAAATATGCATTAATAAATATTTGCAAGGCAATGATTTCATTTGTACAGGATATTAGCTAGGCAAGCAGATGTGGTTAAAACAGACTTCTCCAAGGCTTTAACAACAGCCTCATTAATTGTGTGTGCTGACTCTGAATTTAACCTCTTGGACAGTTGAAAGGGGACTTTCTGTGCAGTCTTGAGGCTAATGGGTGTGCACTTACTGGGTTTTTTTTTTTTTTACCAGATTGGATTTTAATGAGCACCAAATTAGTGATGCATTTAATGCTTTTTCTAGCTTTGTATTAGTTTCCAGCTCCAATCTCAAGGAAAAAACTACTGAGAAACTGCAGAGGTTTTGGAGCCTGCACAACAAAGATAAAAGACGAATGATAAGAGGTTGGCATGCTCTGTTTCACCTATGGCAAAAGCTTGCAGGTGGTGAACATAGTATCATAGTATCAGTCAGAGTTGGAAGGGACCACAAGGATCAGCTAGTTCCAAACCCCTGCCATGGGCAGGGACACCCCACGCTAGATCAGGCTGGCCAGAGCCTCATCCAGCCTGGGCTTAAACACTTCCAGGGATGGGCTTCCAACCACCTCCCTGGACAACCCATTCCAGGGCTTCACCACTCTCATGGTGAAGAACGTCCTCCTCACCTCCAGACTGAATCTCCCCACCTCCAGCTTCATTCCATTCCCTCTAGTCCTATTACTACCTGAGATCCTGAGCAGTCCCTCCCCAGCCTTCTTGTAGCCCCCTTTAGATACTGGAAGGCCACAATGAGGTCTCCTCAGAGCCTTCTCTTCTCCAGACTGAACAGCCCCAACTCCCTCAGTCAGTCCTCATAGGAGAGGAGCTCCAGCCCTCTGATCATCCTCGTGGCCCTGCTCTGGACACCTTCCAGCACCTCCAGATCCCTCATGTGATAGGGGCTCCAGAACTGGACACAGTACTCCAGATGGGGTCTCACCAGAGCTGAGTAGAGGGGGAGAAGCACCTCCCTTGACCTGCTGGCCACACTTCTCTTGATGCAGCCCAGGATCTGTTTGGCTTTCTGGGCTGCAAGTGCACACTGAGAGCTCCTGTTGAGCTTCTCCTCCCCCAGCACCCCCAAGTCTCTCTCCTCAGGGCTGCTTTCCAGCCAGTCCCTGCCCAGCCTGGATTTGTGCCTGGGATTGCCTCGACCCAGATGCAGGATCCTGCACTTGGTCTGGTTGAAGCTCCTGAGGTTGGCTTGTGCCCACCTCTCCAGCCTGTCAGGGTTGGAAGGCATCCCTTCCCTCCAGCGTGTCCGCTGCACCACACAGCTTGGTGTCATCAGCAAACTTGCTGAGGGTGCACTCGATGCCACTGCCCATGGCACCCACAAAGATGTTGAACAAGCCTGGTCCCAGGACTGATCCCTGAGGGACTCCGCTTGTCACTGGCCTCCACTGGGACATGGACCCGTTGACAGCCACAACATCCCCGAGCAAACCCCACATCTGTTGATGATATTCACTCTGCTTCACTCTTAAAAGAGTTTCTTTCTGAATCTCATGGGAAATAGCTGTGACTGTACATTTATCAGTGCTGCACAGGGACTGAATGCCCACACAGCAGTCTCAAGGTATTAACAAACATTGCTGTAGGTGTGTGCACACCCAGCATCCTCAGAGATGACATTTCTGAGCTGTTGGTGCTGATATTTCTTGTCCCTCCATAGCAAAAAAATGACAAATAATTATTCATTTAGTTCTCACCACTTAAAGCTTGTAAACAATAACATAAAGTGTGAGTGAAATCCTTGCTGTTTGCCTTCCTTCTAAAGCTAGGGAAGCAGCAAGATGGAGAAATCTAATCACAGAAACGTAGAATCAACCAGGTTGGAAAAGACCTCAGAGATCATCACGTCCAACCTATTGCTTAATACCTAACACCTCATGACAACTAAACCATGGCTCCAAAGCCACATACAATCCTGTCTTGAACACCTCCACAGATGGTGAGTCCACCACCTCCCTGGGCAGCACATTCCAATGGCCAGTCTCTCTTTCCGGGAAGAATTTTCTCCTCACCTCAAGCCTAAACCTCTCCTGGCACAGCTTGAGACTTTGTCCTCTTGTTGTGGTGCTGGTTGACTGGGAGAAGAGACCAACCCCCACCTGGCTGCAAGCTCCCTTCAGGTAGTTGTAGAGAGCAATAAGGTCTCCCCTGAGCCTCTTCCTCTCCAGGCTAAGCAACTCCAGCTCCCTCAGCCTCCCCTCAGAGGGCTGTGCTCCAAACCCCCTCCCCAGCTTTGTTATCATAGTATCATAGTATCAGTCAGGGTTGGAAGGGACCACAAGGATCACCTAGTTCCAACCCTCCTGCCGTGGCCAGGGACACCCCACACTAGATCAGGCTGGCCAGAGCCTTGTTGCCCTTCTCTGGACACCTTCCAGCAACTCAACATCTTTCTTAACTGAGGGACCCAGAACTGGACACAGGACTCAAGGTGTGGCCTAACCAGTGCAGTGTACAGGGGCAGAATGACTTCCCTGCTCCTGCTGGCCACACTCTTTATAGCCTAAGCCATTCTTACGAGTCTATATTTGCCTCCCACAGAGCTCAAGCCTCATAAGGAGCCCATCTAATAAAAAGTAAATGCATTCACAGTATTTAGAATCATAGAATCAATAAGGTTGGAAGAGACCTCAGAGATCATCATGTCCAACCTATCACCCAACACCTCAGGACTAACTAAACCATGGCTTCAAGTGCCATGTCCAATAATTCAGGTAAAAATGTTTTGGATATGTTCTCTTGTGTTTGCTCTTTCCTTTCTACCTGTATGCTCCTCTGCTACATATATAGACAAGAATTATAATCCCTATGAGCTTTTGCTCTGCTAGGTTGAAAAATCAAACCTGTCATGCAGCAAGCTCTCCAGTCTAGCAGCTTGTTTCCCCACCTGCTTGGTTTTGTGCTTCCTTGACATCTGGAGTGCATTAAGAAGAGTGTGTCCAGCAGACTGAGAGAGGATCTCCTCCCCCTCTACTCTGCCCTAGTGAGACCTCACCTGGAATATTGCATCCAGTTTTGGGCTCACCAATTCAGGAGGAACAGGGATGTACTTGAGGGAGGCCAACAGAGGGCTAGGAGGGTGATGGAGCACTGCCTTATGAGGAGAGGCTGAGAGACCTGGGGTTTTTTAGTCTGGAGAACAAAAGCCTGAGAGGAGATTTAATATATGTTTATAATTGTCTCAGGGCTGGGGGTCAAGAAGGATGGGACAGCCTCTGCTCACTTGTGCCCTGGGATAGGACAAGGGGCAATGGATATAAACTACAGCATAGGAAGTTCCACCTCAACATGAGAAGGAACTTCTTCACTGTGTGGGTCATGGAGCCCTGGAACAGGCTGCCCAGAGGGGTTGTGGAGTCTCCTTCTCTGGAGAATTTCAAGCCCACTCTGGCTGTGTTCCTGTGTGACCTGTCCTGGATTCTATGGTACTGCTCTGGCAGGGAGGGTTGGACTCAATGATCTCCAGAAGCCCCTTCCAACCCCTAACATCCTGTGAGCCTGTGATATGAGGGTGAAATTGCAACAAGTGGTACGCCTGGCCTGCTATACCTTAATACCTTGCTGTCATTACCATTTTATATTGGAATTAACTCTTTTTAAGGCGTAACATGCCCAACACAGCTACTGTGCATTAGTGGCCTGGATTGAAGTTTGAAGTCTTGCATCTAGAGGGTTCCCACCTGATCAAAAAGTCCTGTGTGTACTCTGCATAAGGTGCTGCTATTTGTCCCATTCCTCTGAGCTCCTGCTCGTTTACTGCCAGCTTTGAGGGCATCCAGCTCTTCCTGTGCAATACCACAATCTTCCTGTTTATGCTGCTTTTCAGCCTGGCATTTCTGGCACCTTTTTAGCATGCTCTTGCTCTTTGTGATGGAGTCATTAATACCAATTGAATGCTTTTCATGGGGGTGGGGAAGTAAGAGGTTTATTCTGCCCCCACTGTTCCCTAAACAGAATGCACAGCACTCTTGATTTTAACAGCAACCTGCAGCCAACAGGCACAGTCGATAACAATTTGCAGATAAAAATCAATCAGCCATACTTGACTGGGCTGTTTAACTGCCCCACCATGCTTAACCAGGCTTGGAAAATCACCACTTATCCAAACTTCCTGCTGCTTTTATTTACATAATCTTTTCCCCCCTTTCTTTCTTTCTTTTTTTTTCTTTCTTTTCTGTCAGTGATTTGAATGCTCATGAAAGTGAGTAATTCCTGCCACCAGAATTAAGACTGAAGCCAGCCTTCTATTAGACATACAATTTTCAGTCTCTATCACTAAGGGAAACAAAATCAAAACCAAACCAAAACCAAACCAAACTTTGTACTGTCTACAACTACCTGAAGGGAGGTTGGAGCCAGGTGGGGGTTGGTCTCTTCACCCAGGCAACCAGCACCCGAACAAGAGGACACAGTCTCAAGCTGCACCAGGGGAGGTTTAGGCTGGATGTTAGGAAGTTGTTCTTCCCAGAAAGAGAGATTGGCCATTGGAATGTGCTGCCCAGGAGGTGGTGGAGTCACCATCACTGGAGGTGTTTAGGAAGAGACTGGATGAGGCACTTGGTGCCATGGTTTAGTTGATTAGATGGTGTTGGGTGAGAGGTTGGACTCAATGATTGTGAAGGTCTTTTCCAACCTGGTTAATTCTATCCTATCCTATCCTATCCTATCCTATCCTATCCTATCCTATCCTATCCTATCCTATCCTATCCTATCCTATCCTATCCTATTCCATCCCATCCCATCCCATCCCATCCCATCCTATCCTATCCTATCCTATCCTATCCTATCCTATCCTATCCTATCCTATCCTATCCTATCCTATCCTATCCTATCCTATCCTATCCTATCCAAAATCTATGTTTCCTTACAGAAGTTGATACTTCTGAGGTTTTCAAATATATTGAGAACAACCAGAAAAATAAGAAGACTTATCAGATGTTGTTTTCAAACTCCCTTTATCCTCAATTTCCTGATTATTTTGCTGAATGATATTGGTGTGCATGAAACCCATCAAATATTTAAAATACCTGGGCTCTGCTGTGGTAAGAAATTATTTTGTACTACTTTATTCCTGGGACTTTGCTTTTTTTACAGCTATAAAATCAATCACATGATTCTCACAGAATAAAGAATTAACCAGGTTGGAAAAGACCTTCAAGATCTTCAAGTCCAACCTATCACCCAACACCATCTAAGCAACTAAACCATGGCACCAAATGCCTCATCCAGTCTCCTTTTAAACACCTCCAGTGATGGTGACTCCACCACCTCCCTGGGTAACACATTCCAATGGCCAATCTCTCTTTCTGGGAAGAATTTCTTCCTAACCTCCAGCCTAAACCTCCCCTGGCACAGCTTGAGACTGTGTCCTCTTGTTCTGGTGCTGGTTGCCTGGGAGAAGAGACCAACCCCCACCTGGCTGCAACCTCCCTTCAGGTAGTTGTATAGAGCAAGAAGGTCTCCCCTGAGCCTTCTCTTCTCCAGGCTAAGCAACCCCAGCTCCCTCAGCCTCTCCTCACAGGGCTGTGCTCCAGACCCCTCCCCAGCTTTGTTGCCCTTCTCTGGACACCTTCCAACAACTTAACATCTTTCCTAAACTGAGGGGCCCAGAACTGGACACAATAAATCCCATACTTCATCAAGGAGAGAACAAATGTAGCATTGTTATTAGAAGAAGGAGGTGGAAAAGAGTCATGGAGGAAAATCCAGAGAAGTCTTAGTTAAAGACAGTTGAAAAGCCAAAGTTAAGCTTAAATTACTCTCCTGGATATGAATCAAAGTATGCAACACTTTGCAGAATGGCATTTAAAAATGCTGGTTTGGGAAGAGAAGTACCACTGCAGGGAAATTCTTGGCCCTCTGAGCCCTATTTCTCCCTGCACCAGCCTCAAGAACAAGGAATTTTCTCTGCTCTCACTCTGGGGTCTTCAACCAGATGCAGAAGCAGAGGATTTGCTTTGCTGGAGCAGCTGACATCTCAACACTGTGTCTCTGGGAGCAGACTATAATTGATGCTTCAGAGGAAGGTAGAATCCATAGTACTAGATATCCTGGGAGCAATTACTTTTTGTTAGGGGAGCAGTGGAGTTCCTGCACAATAAGAAAGAACAGCTTATTCCACAGGGAATTTGACCTGTTAGTGGCACTTGGCACCAAAACTGCATTTCCTTCAACCATTTCAAATCTAACACTCTCTGTCAGTGAAAGCTTTCCCATAGTTGTTCTGTGGGAAGGGCTCTGGACTAACCTTCTCTTTCAGAGTTTCTAATTTAATATATATCTTTATCATATCAGCTTTCACTCTCTTAAATAACCTAACTCCCTTACCCCTTCAAACTAATTAATCCTGCTGCTTTTAATCTTTCCTCGTAGGGAAGTTCTTCATCTTCTTGACTTTAATAATGTTCATTGCCCTTCTGAGGACTTTTTGTATATGTGAGGGGTTTTAAATTGGTGCCTCTGATATGGCAAAGCCTTACATTTCTCCATGTCGAATGTTGAGCTGCCATTAAGGAGGCTAATTCATAGAATCATAGAATCAATAAGGTAGAAAAAGACCTCAAAGATCATCAAGTCCAACCTACCACCCAAGACTTCATTACAGCTTTAGAATGTCACAGAATCACAGAATCATACGTTCACCAAGGTTGGAAGAGACCTCAAAGACCGTCAAGTCCAAGTTTTCCCTCTTTCTTCTCAGATCTTGTCCAACCTGAAGAATTTCATCCTTCAAAGCCTCACAACAAGGTTGTTTGATTGAATCAACGAGAAACATTAGAGAGTTAAAAGGAAGACCATGTCAGTGATTACAGAGCTGAAAATAATCAGATGGTGGAGCTAGAGGAAGGTAGATTCAGATGAGATGTTAGGAAGATTAGTTGGTATTGGATGATAGGTTGGACACGATGATCATGAAGGTCTCTTCCAACCTGGTTTATTCTCCTCTCCGAACCTCTCCTCTCCTCACCTCTCCGAACCTCTCCGAACCTCTCCGAACCTCTCCGAACCTCTGCTCTCTGAACCTCTCCTCACCGAACCTCTCCTCTTCTCTCCGAACCTCTCTGAACCTCTCCTCTCCGAACCTCTCTTCTCCTCTCCTCTCCGAACCGAACCTCTCCGAACCGAACCTCTCCTCTCCGAACCGAACCTCTCCGAACCTCTCCGAACCCCTTCCCTTCCCTTCCCTTCCCCCTTCCCCCTTCCCTTCCCTTCCCTTCCCTTCCCTTCCCCTTCCCTTCCCTTCCCCCTTCCCTTCCCTTCCCTTCCCTTCCCTTCCCTTCCCTTCCCTTCCCTTCCCTTCCCTTCCCTTCCGGTGTTTTTGTTTAAGCTTCCACACTGCTTAGTGATGGTACTTGGTACTGTTTGGGGTTTCTAGAACCTGTGTAAATGCTGCCCTCTGAAAATGTTCTCTTTGGAAGCAGTTTCCTAGCAACAATGCATTTATCATTCTCAGGCAAGGGAATGACATATTGCCACCCAGATACATTAATTGTAATCTTTCTTTTTTTTTTTTTCCCCACTTTTTCTTTCTATTTTTACTTTGGTTTTGGTTTGTTTTGCTTTTACTCAGACAGGGACATAGCATGCACTCGAGGCAACATTAAATTAGAAGGAACAGATTTTAAAAGGCACAATGGCAAGCACAGTTGGGCAAAAAAGTTAATCAGATTCCTTCGTGTATGATGTTGGTTTTTCCCCCCAGATAGGCTGTTGCTGACACCAAGACAAACTAATAATTTCCAGACACCTACAGCTGATTGGTGTTCATCATTTTTAAACAGCAAGCAGGTAGACTGAGGTATATTCAACAATTCTTTCCTACAACTCTGAAAATGTTTTGTAATGGATAACAGGATCACAGGATGTTAGGGGTTGGAAATGAGCTCTGAAGATCTTCGAGTCCAGCCCTCCTGCCAGAGCAGGACCATAGAATCCAGCACAGGTCACACAGGAACACATTCAGATGGGTCTGGAAAGTCTCCAGAGAAAGAGACTCCACAACCTCTCTGGGGAGCCCATTCCAGTGTTCTGTGACCCTCACAGTGAAGAAGTTCCTCATGCTGAGGTGGAGCCTCCTGTGCTGTAGTTTAGATCCATTGCTCCTTGACCTATCCCAGGGTGCAAGTGAGCAGAGCCTGTCCCCTCCCTCAGATATTTATGAACATTTATTAAATCCCCCTTCAGTCTTCTCCAGAATAAACAGCCCCAGGTCTCTCTACCTCTCCTCATGGGGCAGTGCTCCAGTTCCTTAATCATCCTGGTAGCTCTCAATGGAAGCATATCCCATCTTTGTTAACAAAAGAGATGCATCTTCAGCTACTCCCTGATGCATGCGAAGAGAAGATGTGTTCCTGTGTGACCTGTACTAGATTCTATGGACCTGCTCTGGCAGGGGTTGGATCAGATGATCTTTGGAGGTCCTTTCCAACCACTCACATCCTGTGATGCTGTAACAAGGGGACACAGTCTCAGGCTGCACCAGGGGAGGTTTAGGCTGGATGTTAGGAAGAAGTTCTATACAGAGAGAGTGATTGCCCATTGGAATGTGCTGCCTGGGGAGGTGGTGGAGTCACCATCACTGGAGGTGTTCAGGAGGAGACTTGATGGAGTGCTTGGTGCCATGGTTTAGCTGTTTAGGTGAGTTGGATTGGTTGATAGGTTGGACACGATGATCTTGAAGGTCTTTTCCAACCTGGTTAATTCTATTCTATTCTATTCTATTTCTATTCTATTCTATTCTATTCTTCTATTCTATTCTATTCTATTCTATTCTATTCTATTCTATTCTATTCTATTCTACTCTACTCTACTCTATTCTATTCCCCCAATGCTGAAATGCTTCTGGAATCAATAGCATGACAAGAATGTTCATTCTAAAATCTATACATGAATGGTTTATTATGCTTCCTATCCTCCTTTCCTCTGGCACCAGACTGGATGTACATTACTTACAATCATTTGATCTCAAGTGTTCAGCTGCATCACACTGGACTTTGAGGTTTGCATTTCCTCTTTTTAACCCAAGCTTTCCTGCCTTTCTTATTTTTAGTGCTCAGTGAGGCAAACAATTTGTGTAGGCTTCAGACAGCAAAATACATTGTGGGACAAGCAGGGGATAACAAATGGGTTTTAAATGAGAGGACAAAATCCCTTATTGGTGGAAGAACAAATCTTATTTCTATATTTCCTGTTAATTACACAAATCATCACTTACAAACTGTGCTCACAGTATTAGCTTCACTGCTGCACAGCCAGAAAATTAAGTAAGAAATGTTAAATAACTTTCATACTGTATTTCAAAGAGCTCATAGTTGTTTTTACCAGCCTCCCCCTTTTGTTTTTTTTTTTTTTTTTTTTTTTTGATATCTTTGTCTGCAGAGAAGCAGGAGGAAAATTAAAGCAGAAGTCAGCTGTGGATTCTGAATCCTGGGAGATGTGCTACCCATGAATAGCTCAATTCAATAATAATAATAATAATAAAATCAGTACAGAAAAATTATTTAGTATACAATGGAATGGAATGGAATGGAATGGAATGGAATGGAATGGAATGGAATGGAATGGAATAGAATAGAATAGAATAGAATAGAATAGAATAGAATAGAATAGAATAGAATAATAGAATAGAATAGAATAGAATAGAATAGAATAGAATAGAATTACCAAGGTTGGAAGAGACCTTGAAGATCATCGAGTCCAACCTGTAACCACAACCTCACAACTAGACCATGGCACCAAGTGCCACATCCAGTCCCCTCCTGAACGCCTCCAGGGATGGAGACTCAACCACCTCCCCGGGCAGCCCATTCCAATGACGAATCACTCTCTCGGTGAAGAACTTTCTCCTCACCTCCAGCCTAAACTTCCCCTGGTGCAGCTTGAGACTGTGTCCCCTTGTTCTGGTGCTGGTTGCTAGGGAGAAGAGGCCAACCCCCTTCCTGGCTACAACCACCCTTCAGGTAGTTGTAGAGAGCAATGAGGTCGCCCCTGAATGGAATGGAATGGAATGGAATGGAATGGAATAGAATAGAATAGAATAGAATAGAATAGAATAGAATAGAATAGAATAATAGAATAGAATAGAATAGAATAGAATAGAATTAACCAGATTAAAAGAGACTTTTGAGGTCATCAAGTCCAACCAACACCCAATACCATGGCACCAAGCACCCCATCAAGTCTCTTCCTAAACTCCTCCAGCGATGGTGACTCTACCACGTTAACCTTCACAGAATCAATAAGGTTGGAAAAGACCTCAGAGATCATCAAGTCTGACCTGTCACCCAACACCTCATGACTAACTAAGCCATGGCTCCAAGTGCCATGTTCAATCCCTTTTTGAACACCTCCAGGGATGGTGACTCCACCACCTCCCTGGGCAGCACATTCCAATGGCCAATCTCTCTTTCTGGGAAGAATGTCTTCCTAACATCCAGCCTACATCCTCCCCAGGTGCAGCTTGAGACTGTGTCCTCTTGTTCTGGTGCTGGTTGCCTGGGAGAAGAGACCAACCCCCACCTGACTCCAACCTCCCTTCAGGTAGTTGTAGACAGCAACGAGGTCTCCCCTGAGCCTCCTCTTCTCCAGGCTAAATACCCCCAGCTCCCTCAGCCTCTCCTCACAGGGCTTCAATTCACTTATTATCAAGTTGAAGCCTTTCATCCAGGAATTGGGAAAAAGAATGGCTGCAGAGTTTCACTGGTTTATGTAATTGAATGATCTTCATTGGCACATATCCCTAAGCATGTGTGTGCAGAGTGAAGGGAGCTAAGAAACTACAAAGCAATTCAATGGACATTGCAACCTCTACGATCCCAGGCAATTGCTAACAGAATAATATCCAGTGCCAGGGTGAAGGAAGAGCCCAGAAGGACTTGGCAGGAAAATCTGGTTTTACTTCACCCTAGATTTTGGTAGAGCCCTCATGTTTTGTGTGGAGCTGATGCCAAAATTGCTCTGTGTTGTATATCTCTGCTCATTTTGTTTGGGGATGGTTAACTTGGAAGAGAGGAGGCTCAGGGGAGACCTCATTGCTCTCTACAACTACCTGAAAGGAGGTTGTGGAGAGGCTGCTGCTGGTCTCTTCTCAGAGGTAATTAGGGATAGAACAAGAGGGAATGGCCTGAAGCTGCAGCAGGGTAGGTTTAGACTGGACAGTAGGAAGAAGTTTTTCAGAACAAGAGTGGTCAGGCATTGGAATGTGCTGCCCAGGGAAGTGGTTGAGTCACCAAGCCTGGATGTGTTTAAAGATGGTTTGGATGTGGTGCTTGGGGATATGCTTTGGGGGTGAACCTGTAGAGCAGGGTTATCAGTTTGACTTGGTGGTCCTGAGGGTCTTTTCCCATCTGAATATTTCTGTGAGTTTCATGGCAGCTGACAAACAGGTGGAAATAAAGTCTCTTTGAAACATGTTTTTATTTCAAATTCCAATCCAACAGGAGCTGCAGAAATCTTCCTCCTAGCTGAAGTAATTTCATACCAGGCATTCTAGAGCTGATGGATTTCTCAGGCTGAAATTATTCTCTTGCTTCTTTCCTGAGTGCATCGTGGGAAAGTGCAGGAGGTGCCTGAGCCAACTTCCCTGCAGAGTGCATCAAGGATGGCTGATGGGGGACCCTGTGTATTGAAAAATCTATTTCAAAATCTTCCATGCTGCTGCCAAAGCATCTACTATTCCCTGGCTGCAGCCACAGGAAGGACTGGAAGGCATCCCTGAGAGAAGATGAACACACCAGCTCTCGCCTTGCAACTGCCAACTGGGCTTAAACAATGTTTTCTCCAATAATCAGAAAGAACAAAATGCTTTGGGGTGTTACAGACCTCATTCATTCTGTTTTTTTACATAGCCCACAGGTAGTAAAGATGCTCAGAGACTCAAGTTAATGGAATAAAAAGTCCTTCTGTTTGTAAATATACACAATCAGAGACTCATAGAATCGTTAGGGCTGGAAGGGACCTCGTCCAGTTCCAAACCCCCTGCCATGGGCAGGGACACCTCACACTACAGCAGTGTGGTGCTCAGGGAGGTGCTCACAGCCACCTCCCTGGGCAACCTGTGCCAGTGTCTCATCACCCTCATGGGGAAGAACTTCTTCCTAACATCCAATCTCAATCTACCCATTTCTAGTTGTTTTTTCCATCCCCCCAGTCCTATCACTCCCTGACACCCTCAAAAGTCCCTCCCCAGCTTCCTTGTAGCCCCCTTCAGATACTGGAAGGCCACAATTAGGTCTCCTTGGAGCCTTCTCTTCTCCAGACTGAGCAGCCCCAATTCCCTCAGTCTGTCCTCATAGGAGAGGTGCTCCAGCCCTCTGCACATCCTCGTGGCCCTTCTCTGGACACATTCCAGCACCTCCAAATCCTTCCTGTAATAGGGGCTCCAGACCTGGACACAATACTCCAGAGCAGAATAGAGGGGTCTCACCAGAGCAGACCAGATGGGGAGAATCACCTCCCTCAACCTGCTGGCTATGCTAAGTGAGAAAAGTCATCTCAGGATGTAAATGAAAAGTGTTTTACATTATGCTTTTGAGTTCTGTTGCATTTATCTGGAGCCATACTGCACCTGACTGTTTTTTTCTGGTGGTACCTACTGCCTCTAAGCCACTGCTTTTTCAGGTCCCATTCTTGAAATCTAGAAACTTCACTGACCTTTGTTCATGCCTCCAGAAGAGTTTTTAATGTCTCCCATGGCCACCAAAATGATAGTTGTTTTTCTATCAAGGTCACTGCAGGAGAACAGAAATGGAGAAGCAGGGCTCCAGTTTAAGATCACTTCATATTCAGGAGTAAGAGACAACATCACAGAAAGGAAGCATTAGGAAGGCAGAAGCAGGCAGACCCTTCCTTTCCTTGTTGGGAAAATAGGAGAAAGTAGGATGAGGATGTGAATGTTATTTACTTGGGAATGACAGAATCACAGAAACATTCAGGTTGGAAAAGACGCTCAGCATCACCAAGCCAAACCCAGAACCCTACTCTGCAAGGTTCACCCCTAAACCATAGCCCCAAGCACCACATCCAAACCACCTTTAAACACATCCAGGCTTGGTGACTCAACCACTTCCCTGGGCAGCACATCCAATCCCTGACCACACTTGCTGGGAAAGATTTTTTCCTGCTGTCCAGTCTAAACCTACCCTGCTGCAGCTAAAGGCCATTCCCTCTTGTTTTATCCTTAGTTACCTGTGAGAAGAGACCAGCACCAGCCTCTCTACAACATCCTTTCAGGAAGTTGTAGGGAGCAATGTAGTCTCCCCCCAGGCTCCTTTTTTCCAAACTAACCATCCCCAGCTCCTTCAGTCACTCTTCATGAGTGCTTTGGTTTCTATTCATGCACAAGATTCTTTTCAGAACAGAAGCTTTCAGAGGAGGAAGCAGATGAAAGTTCCAGTGATGCTCAGAGGGAACGTATCCACATAGTACAGCGCTTCTTTCCACTTGCACTTGGCTTTGAAGATTCGTGTGTAAGAGGAAAGCTATCTGGAGTCTTATATTGCTATGTTGTCTTATTCATGGCAGAGCTTGCTCTGACTTGTTTACTTTTCTTACTGCTAGCAAAGCAGGAGTCACAAGTAGCTGCAAGAATAGTTACAGGATGTTAGGAGTTGGAAGGGACCTCTGATGGTCATCAAGTCCAACCCCCATGCCAGAGCAGGGCCAGAGAATCTAGCACAGGTCACACAGGAGCACATCCAGATGGGTCTTGAAAGTCTCCAGAGAAGAAGACTCCACAGCCTCCCTGGGGAGCCTGTTCCAGTGCTCTGTGACCCTCACAGTGAAGAAGTTTCACCTCATATTGAGGTGGAACCTCCTGTGCTGTAGTTTATATTCATTGTCCCTTGTCCTATGCCAGGGTGCAGCACCTGTCCCCCTGCTCTTAACACCCAGCCCTCTGCTGAAGAGCCAGCACTCTGGTAGAAAAGGTTGTCCCATGTCAAGTGCATGAATTCCCATCCTTCGGAAGCCTCAGTATCCCGTCTGCAAGAACCTGAGCATTTTTGAAGTGGCATCAACTATCAATTGCAGGGGTAATGTTTGTGAGGGATAATCAAAATCCCTCAGGAGGAAGCTCCCTTCTGGACCAGCACTAGTAATTACATGCCTCGTGGGCTAAAGATGCCTTTGACAGTAGCTACAGTGCTTGCTAGAACAGTGGGTATTTAATTCAGTCTCTTGCAACAAATGAGCTGATTGGTCCCAGTAGGCTTGAGGCTATGGTTTTAAGCTGAAAAAAAAATAATAACAATGTCTGCTCTCTTTCTGGAACCAAACAGGAGCTGATGAAACCATGCCCAAGTGAGCAGGAATGTGCAGAATGTCACAGGAGTGGCCTGGCTTGCTTTTCCTGAAGCAGCATTTTCTGTCGGGAAACCTGTTCCTTCATCACCTTCTGACTAGAACATCAAATCAGTTTAGCAAATTACCTCAGTTTTTCCCTATTTTAGAATCATAGAACCATGGAATTGTTAGGGTTGGAGGGGACTCCTTACCTGGAGTTCTTTTCTCCATTCCCTCCATGTTAATTCTATTCTATTCCATTCTATTCTATTCTATTCTATTCTATTCTATTCTATTCTATTCTATTCTATTCTATTCTATTCTACTCTACTCTACTCTACTCTATTCTATTCTGGAGTTGCCATCATTGGAGGCGTTTAGGAGGAGACTTGATGGGGTGCTTAGTACCATGGTTTAGTTGATTAGATGGTTTCAGATGATGGGTTGGACGTGATGATCTTGAAGGTCGCTTCCAACCTGGTCTGGTCTGGTCCATTCCATTCCACTCCATTCCATTCCATTCCATTCCATTCCATTCCATTCCATTCCATTCCATTCCATTCCATTCCATTCCATTCCACTCCACTCCACTCCACTCCACTCCATTCCACTCCATTCCATTCCATTCCATTCCACTCCACTCCATTCCATTCCACCATCTCCATTGATTATTAACAGAAAGCAACAGGTTTGCCAAATCCTTTTTTAAATGAAACTGTGCTAAATAGCTGGAATGAAACCAGCACCTGTGCAGTACTCACAGCTTATAGTTCAGCATAGTCCTTTTCAGCCCTGCATGACTGAGTGAATCCATGTTTGAAATCTTTAACTGGCTCTTCCTAACAATTTAATGGCATTAATAATTTACCTAAGCTAAATTCTACCACTAAAATCTGGCAGTAGTGGAGAGCACTTTCACTTGTTGCAAATTATTGCTCCCTTTACTCCACAAATCCTCTGGTAATCTCATCTGTTTGCTGTTAATGAAAGATATTACTACATTAAGAGAGAGATACATTTAGTGCCTGCTGTACATTTGCCCTTAAAAAAAAAAAAAAAGAGTGATTAATTGGTATAGGAGTGAATGAATCACCACCATTTGACATAATTCACTGTTTCTCGTGAGCCTAGCGTTAAGTAATTTTTCGTTCCTCTACCATAGCTTAAGGTTCTTCCAGGGACCTGCTCTGCCATCAACTCACATCCTTAATTATCTTCAGTGGTGAGGGAATTGCACCTGCCTGCAACAGACAAACCAATATCATGCTTAACATTTTAGCACAATAGCATAAATATTCTTTCCCAATGCTGTTGGAAAGACTTACAATACAATACAATACAATACAATACAATACAATACAATACAATACAATACACCAGGTTGAAAGAGAGCTTCAAGATCATCGCGTCCAACCCATCAACCAATCCAACCCACCTAAACAACTAAACCATGGCACCCAGCACCCCATCAAGTCTCCTCCTGAACACCTCCAATGATGGCAACTCTAGAATAGAATAGAATAGAATAGAATAGAATAGAATAGGATAGGATAGGATAGGATAGGATAGGATAGGATAGGATAGGATAGGATAGGATAGGATAGGATAGGATAGGATAGGATAGGATAGGATAGAATCATAGAATCATAGAATCAGTCAGGGTTGGAAGGGACCACAAGGATCATCTAGTTCCAACCCCCCTGCCATGGGCAGGGACACCCTACACTAGATCACGCTGGCCAGAGCCTCGTCCAGCCTGGTCTTAAACACCTCCAGGGACTGGGCCTCAACCAGGATAGGATAGGATAGGATAGGATAGGATAGGGTAGGGTAGGGTAGGATAGGATAGGATAGGATAGGATAGGATAGGATAGGATAGGATAGAATAGAATAGAATAGAATAGAATAGAATAGAATAGAATAGAATAGAATAGAATAGAATAGAATAGAATAGAATGAAGGTGACTCCCCCACCTCTACTGGCAGCACATTCCAATGGGCAATCACTCTCTCTGTATAGAACTTCTTCCTAACATCCAGCCTTAACCTGCCCTGGCGCAGCCTGAGACTGTGTCCTCTTGTATCTGCTCTGCTATTTTTTTCCCCCACCTCACTTTAATAGAAAGCACTTTGTTAAGTAGATCTCAGAGACAACTTTTGATACTATCTCCTCAGCTTTCTGGTAGATATTACCTCTATGAATCACAGAATCACCAAGGTTGGAAGAGACCTCAAAGATCATCAAGTCCAAGCTGTCACCACAGACCTCAAATGAACTGCCAGTATCCTAGAATCTATCTTCAGTGTTGTTGATTTTTAAATGCTTTTGTTTTGTTTCTTTTTTATAGAAGCATAGAATTGTTAGGGCTGGAAGTGACCTCAAGGATCAGCCAGTTCCAACCCCCTGCCATGGACAGGGACACCTCACACTACAGCAGGTTGCTCACAGCCACATCCAGCCTGGCTGCAAAAACCTCCAGGGAGGAGGCTTCTACCACCTCCCTGGGCAACCTGTGCCAGTCTCTCACCACCCTCATGGGGAACAACTTCTTCCTAACATCCAATCTCAGTCTATCCATTCCTATATTTGTCCCATTCTCCCTAGTCCTGTCACTCCCTGACACCCTAAAAAGTCCCTCCCCAGCTTTCTTGTAAGCCCCCTTCAGATACTGGAAGCTCACAATAAGGTCTCCTGGAAGCCTTCTCTTCTTTTTTTCTGCACAGTCCTTGCTCCTTGGTGCACATGGTAGACTCGTGTCAGTTATTGACTGATCCTAGGCTCCAAACCTCTGTGCTGTTAGGGAATAAGGTAGATGAGCTGAGACATGGATCTGTTGCAAAGACACACTGCTTTCAGTAGACGTGACCTTAGCAAAGAAATACAGAATCACAGCATGATAGGGGCTAGAAGGGACCTCAAAAGATCATCCAGTCCAACCCTCCTGCCAGACAGGATCACTTATACCAGATCACACAGGAACACATCCAGGAGGGTCTTGAATATCTCCACAGAGGGAGACCAAAGGCATTTCAAACACCAGCTGCAGAAGTTTCCTTTGCTTATCAGGCAGGAAAACAAGGGTCACACTGTCTGTGTTCTGTCTTCCTTTTCCCTCTGAAAATGATCAGGAGGTTGGAACTCCTCTGCCATGAAGAAAGGCTGACAAAGCTGGGGCTGTTCAGTCTGGAGAACAGAAGGCTCTGGGGAGAAATAATAGCAGCCTGCCAGTACCTGAATGGGGCTTACAAGAAGGATCCAGTGTTCGGATGAGGGGCAATGGTTTCAAACTGGAGAAGGGTGGATTTAGATTGGATGTTAGGAGCAAGTTCTGCACCATGAGAGTGGTGGAATACTGGAAGATGTTGCCCAGGGAGGTGGTTGAGGCCCCATCCCTGGAGATATTCAAGGTAAGGCTCAGCAGGGCTCTGAGCATCCTGACCTAGTTGAGCATGCTTACTACAGAAGGGGTTGGACTAGATGACCTTTGGAGGTCCTTTCAGGCCCTGACCATTCTATGATTTCTATGATTTCTAGAGAATTTACCTACTATGATTTTTCCCAGGCAGAGAAATAGTGAATTACTGCCCTCCTTTCCAATCCAGGATTATATATGAGACACTCTGGTATGGGATCTTACACAGAAAATAAAACAGACAATCCCTGGCTCTAAAGTATTTACAGCTTAGGCATATTGACTTGCAACGTTATGGTCTTCTTTGCCTGCAAAAGAGAATGTCAGTATTCATGCAACACCAGATTAGTACCTACACACACACAAAAAGTTACAAGAATCTTCAACATTTTTGACAGCTTGGAAAAAATTCTGTTCAACCCTGTGAGAGTGTAGCCTGTGGGAAGGCTGCAGAGATGAGGTGAACCGCTGTTATGAATCAGGCACCTGAGAGCAAATGTGCTTCGCTGACACCGAAGAGCAGTGTTCCATCTCAGGCTGTGGAAGAACAGTGAAATGGCAAAGCATCACTGTTTTGTCAGCAGCCTGACACCCTCTGACTAGCAGCCAATAAAAAGCTCTTGATGTATGCTAGATGTACTGGGGAAAGAAAGGCAGGTTGCCTTGCTGAAGAGAGACACGCACTCCCTCGCTCCCCCAAACCCGCTGCAAACAGGAGGGAGAAGCTGGCTAAAAAAAATGGGTAAAATAAAGGAATTGGGCACAGCAGTAAAGTGATCTTCTTATCATCTTGTAATATGTCTGTTTCCTAATGGTCTCACTGTGAAATGAATTTCTGACACAGTATGTGTGGCACTATTTAAAAACCAGGTACAGATTATTAAGGTTTTCATAGAATCATAGGATCACAGAATTGTCAGGGCTGGAAGGGGCCTCAGGGATCATCCAGTTCCAACCCCCTTGCCATGGGCAGGGACACCTCACACTACAGCAGCTTGCTCACAGCCACATCCAGCCTGCCCTTCAAATCCACCAGGGATGAGGCTTCCACCACCTCCCCGGGCAACCTGTGCCAGTGTCTCACCACCCTCATGGGGAAGAGCTTCTTCCTAAAATCCAATCTCAATCTACCCATTTCTAGTTTTGTTCCATTCCCCCCAGTTCTATCACTTCCTGACACCCTCAAAACTCCTTTCCAGGCTCTCTTGTAGCCCCCTTCAGATCCTGGAAGGCCACAATAAGGTCTCCTGGGAGCATTCTCTTCTCCAGACAGAACATCTCCAGCTCCCTCAGTCTGTCCTCACAGCAGAGCAGCTCCAGCCCTCTGCTTGTCCTCGTGGCCCTTCTCTGGACACGTTCCAGCATCTCCAGATCCTTCCTGTAATAGGGGCTCCAGAGCTGGACACAGTACTCCAGGTGTGGTCTCACCAGAGTGAAGTAGAGAGGAGAATCACCTCCCTTGACCTGCTGGCTCTGCTTCTCTTGCTGCAGCCCAGGATGTGATTTGCTTTCTGGGCTGCAAGTGCTCACTGCTGGGTCCTGTTGAGCTTCTCATCCACCAGCACTCCCAAGTCCTTTTCTTCAGGGCTGCTCTCAAGCCAGTTTGCTGCACAGCCTGTATCAGTGCTTGGGTTTAAAGTTACTCAAGGATCTGCTGAACTTTAGTCAACCACATGATTTTCCATGTCTGGAGCATCAATTTAGAGCATGGGGAAAAGAAAACCAAACCAAACCACAAAAAAGACATGTGACAGAGAACATTTCAATTGGTAACTACAGGCCTTGGAGCTAGCCCAGAGGTATGCAATAAAGATAAAACCTTTATTGATTTCAAAGCAGGAGAACAAAAATAGAAATGCATAGAATGCATTGAGTTGTTCCAATAAAGTTGACAAAACCCCAAAGCATTTTAAATTTACAAGTAAAAGATACGCCTTAGCCATGAAGTTTAGGGAAGGAAAGAGAAAGAAAACAAACCCAAACAATTCACTTCTTTTTTTCTCCAGCAGTCAAAGCTAAGAATAAAGATCAATATCAATTTAGTTTTGCATTTGCAGAGGAAAATTATGCATTACAAACCATCAAAGAGAATGGTGAGGAGAAAGTCCTTCCCAGAAAGAGTAATTGGCCACTGGAATGTGCTGCCCAGGGAGGTGGTAGAATAGAATAGAATAGAATAGAATAGAATAGAATAGAATAGAATAGAATAGAATAGAATAGACCAGACCAGGTTGGAAGAGACCTTCGAGATCATCACATCCTACCCATCAACCAATCCAACCCACCTGAACAACTAAACCATGGCACCAAGCACCCCATCAAGTCTCCTCCTGAACACCTCTAATGGTGGTGACTCCACCACCTCCCCAGGCAGCCCATTCCAATGGGCAATCACTCTCTCTGTATAGAACTTCATCCTAACCTCCAGCCTGAACCTCCCCTGGCACAGCCTGAGACTGTGTCCTCTTGTTCTGGTGCTGGCTGCCTGAGAGAAGAGACCAACATCTGCCTGGCTACAACCTCCCTTCAGGTAGCTGTAGAGAGCAAGAAGGTCTCCCCTGAGTCTCCTCTTCTCCAGGCTAAGCAACCCCAGCTCCCTCAGCCTCTCTTCATAGGGCTTGTGGTCCAAATCCCTCCCCAGCTTTGTTGCCCTTCTCTGGACACGTTCCAGCAAGTCAAAAACTTTCCTAAAGTGAGGAGCCCAGATCTGGATATAGGACTCAAGGTGTGGTCTAACCAGTGCAGTGTACAGGGGCAGAATGACCTCCCTATTCCTGCTAGCCACACTATTCCTGATGCAGCCAGGATGTCAGGGCGGGGTTGACTCAATGATCTTTGGAGTTCCCTTCCAACCCCTAACATCCTCTGATCCTGTGCTAAGAAGAATATTTCTATTCAATAATAGGCAAACTCAGTTCATAAAGCTTCCAGATTCAATCATCATTTGAATTCCTTGTGACACAGAATAGAATCTTAATCCTGAAGACTTGATGGCACTAAGTATGTTCCAGATCATATTCAGAGAGATTTTAAATGGAAGCCAACGTAGCCATGAGTGAGAGTAAAGGATCTGCTCTATTGGAAGTGGGAAATTTAAAGGTGGTCTTTCTCCAAATAGACAAATTTGCTGGAAGAGGATGGAGCCTGCACATGCTGTAAATGAAATGTACCTCTGTCCACTTCTTATGACTCAGCTGGCCCATGGTAACTTGTTAGGTTTCCTAAGCCCTTGTGCCTAAACTTTAGAATCATAGAATTATTGGGGTTGGAAGGGACCTCAAGGATCATCCAGTTCCAACCCCTCTGCCGTGGGCAGGGACCCCTCACACTACCTCAGGTTGCCCAGACCCATATCCAGCCTGGCCTTAAAACCCTCCAGGGATGGGGCTTTACTGCATGATTCATTAGTTTTACTACTGCATGAGAGTATTTTATTCTTTCCAGTTAGTGCTCATACATGAATAATAGAAAAACTTCTGGTGAAATACACTGAAGGGGAAAAAACTCCTAATTGTTTATATGCACTAACAGAATGTTTGACATTTTATAGGGTGGTGAGATGTTCCTATCACGCAGATATACATCATTATTATTGGTGATCTAAGTACATGAGATCTTTACTACACTGCTGGCATCTGTTTTGTCATCATCTCTCTCTTTTTTGTTCACCACAGCAGCTCTTTGCTCTGCAGCATTTGTAAAGGAAAGAGCAAATCCTCCATGTGCTGCATTGTTCCAAGCGCTCTCTGACAGGTTCTACACATTAGCCACAACAACCCCATGCAGTGCTACAGGCTGGGGTCAGAGTGGCTGGAGAGCAGCCAGGCAGAAAGGGACCTGGGGGTACTGGTTGATAGTAGGCTGAACATGAGCCAGCAGTGTGCCCAGGTGGCCAAGAAGGCCAAGGGCATCCTGGCCTGCATCAGAAATACGGTGGCCAGCAGGAATAGGGAAGTCATTCTGCCCTGTACTCAGCACTGGTTAGGCCACACTTTGAGTCTAGTTCTGGGCCCCTCAGTTTAGGAAAGATGTTGACTTGCTGGAACATGTCCAGAGAAGGGCAACAAAGCTGGGGAGGCGTCTGGAGCACAACCCTGTGAGGGGAGGCTGAGGGAGCTGGGGGTGCTTAGCCTGGAGAAGAGGAGGCTCAGGGGAGACCTTCTTGCTCTCTACAACTACCTGAAGGGAGGTTGTAGCCAGGTGGGAGTTGGTCCTTTCCCAGGCAACCAGCATCAGAACAAGAGGACACAGTCTCAAGCTGTGCCAGGGGAGGTTTAGGCTGGATGTTAGGAAGAAATTCTTCACAGAGAGAGATTGCCCATTGGAATGGGATGCTCAGGGAGGTGGTGGAGTCAATGTCACAGTATCACAGTATCGCTAAGGTTGGAAGAGACCTCAAAGATCATTGAGTCCAACCTGTCACCACAGACCCCACAACTAGACCATGGCACCAATGGAGGTGTTTAGGAAGAGACTGGATGAGGCACTTGGTGCCATGGTTTAGTTGATTAGATGGTGTTGGGTGATAGGTTGGACTCGATGACCTCAAAGGTCTTTTTCAACCTGATTATTCTGCACTCTTCAGCTGAAACAGCAGGAGAGAATGAGTTGAGTCACTGGAGGACCAGAAGACACCCTTCACTTGTGAAACTGTGTTTGTGCCATGGCAGACTCATGCTGTTCCCTGAGATAAAAAGCTGAAGAAAGATCTTCTGGGGAATAAAAAAAAAAATCCCAGAGCCTACCAGAGTTTCAGGAAGGGTTTTTAAAGCAGCAATAGCAACAAATGAATTGCTTTCATCAAGTTTTTGCAGCCTCAATTCAAGTATACCAGTTCAAGTTGAAAGAATTAAACTTCCTATAAAAACTATTAGTACAGTCTTGTAGATATTGCCACCCTGATTATGCAGATTTGGGGTAATTTCTCCTGGATATTGCAAAATCCTTCAATTATCTTTGCAGTCCTCCTTAATCTTAAATTGCCTTGTGGGCCAGCAGGTTAAAACCAAA
The DNA here is from genome assembly GCA_033816785.1 of Picus viridis. Taxonomy (NCBI): domain Eukaryota; kingdom Metazoa; phylum Chordata; class Aves; order Piciformes; family Picidae; genus Picus; species Picus viridis. Next base: position 36,419,383 of record CM066582.1, on the reverse strand, counting down.
TATATGTGCTTGGATTGAAGTCTTTCTGCAGTTTGAGGCTGAGCTCACAAAGGGGGGTTGCTCATGAGGTGTTAGATGGCAGGTTGGGCTTGATGATCTCTGAGGTCTTTTCCAACCTTACTGATTCTGTGATTCTTTTCCATGAGTTGTGTGGGACATGATGTGACAGCTCCCTCTGAGCATCCAGTGGGATGAGAGGAAGAGCTACCTGAAGTGTTGCTGTTGCAGAGCACTGCAGAGCTGGATGGTGTGGTACTACTGGTCCTCTGGTCTCTCCCTTTTCTGCAGTTTTCAATCTGAAACTATGAACCTTGTGTGTTGATGTCATAGCTTACTTACCACAAAATCATGGAATCAATAAGGTTGGAAAAGACCTAGAAGATCATCAAGTCCAACCTGTCACCCAACATCTCATGGCTAACTAAACCACGGCTTCAAATGCCACATCCAATCCATTTTATAACGCCTCCAGGGATGGTGACTCCACCACCTCCCTAGGCAGCACATTCCAACTCTCTCTGTGAAGAACTTTCTCCTTACCTCAAGCCTAAACCTCCCCTGGTGCAGTTTGAGACTGTGTCCTCTTGTTCTGGTGCTGGCTGCCTGGAAGAAGAGACCAACCCCCACCTGGCTACAACCTCCCTTCAGGTAGTTGTAGAGAGCAAGAAGGTCTCCCCTGAGCCTCCTCTTCTCCAGGCTAAGCAACCCCAGCTCCCTCAGCCTCTCCTCACAGAGCTTGTGCTCGAGGCCTCTCAGCAGCCTCATTGCCCTTCTCTGGACACATTGAAGAGTCTCAATATCCTTCTTAAATTGAGAGGCCCAGAACTGGACTTCTTGCATAAACTTTACTTCCAAGTCATTAATTCCTCAGAAACATGAACCTGAAGGATCCTCAGTCTTAGCACGTAGTGGATTTTTCTTTCCCTCGCCAAAGCATGGCCCCTGGTGCTGTCCCAAACTGCACAGCAGGAGCCTGAGAGTACCCTCCAGATCTCTTCAAGATGACAGATTTTGTCTTAAGAATCTCTGCATCTAAGACTTGGCTTCCTGGTCTTTCTTTTTCGGGTGTCACTTTGAAGCAAACAACCCCAGGGGCAGAGCATGAATACTAAGCCAGCTACAGGGATAAACTCACCTTGAGCCAGTAGAGAGAAAAAGGAGAGTTCTCTGTTTTCACAGCATGGGTGTATCCAGCTCTGCTGTCCTGGTCACAGAATCATAGAATCACAGAATCATAGAGACTCAGAGAATGCATAGGGTGAGAAGGGACCTCTAGAAGTCACCTAGTCCTATCCCCCTACAGTAAGCAGGACCACTCCATTAAAACTGGGCTATGCACTTATGCTTCCTGGGCTTGACTCAAAGCCCAATGGACTGGAAAAGGATGCTGACTGACTTCACCATAGGTGGCAACATTCCTGTCATGATCAGTCTAGGATAGGATAGGATAGGATAGGATAGGATAGGATAGGATAGGATAGGATAGGATAGGATAGGATAGGATGGGAGGATAGGATAGAATGAACCAGTTTGAAAGAGACTTTAGAGATCATCATGTCCAACCCATCATCCTACACCATCTAATCAACTAAACCATGGCACCAAGCACCCCATCAAGTCTCCTTCTAAACACCTCCCTAGGCAGCACATTCCAATGGCCAATCACTCTTTCTATGAAGAATTTCTTCCTAACATCCAGCCTAAACCTCCCCTGGTGCATCTTGAGACTGTGTCCTCTTGTTCTGGTGCTGGTTGTCTGGGAGAAGAGGCCAAGCCCCTCCTGGCTACAGCCTCCCTTCAGGTAGTTGTAGAGAACAAGAAGGTCTCCCCTGAGCCTCCTCTTCTCCAGACTAAGCAACTCCAGCTCCCTCAGCCTCTCCTCACAGGGCTTGTGCTCCACCTAGCATTCATGCTCTCACTGACACCACAGCCTGCAAAAGAGCTTTGTGTCAGGTGCCAGTCACCATGGTTTTCTTTCCAATAGAGCTGCATGCTGTGAAAAAAAGCTGATTAGTTTTAGCATGGCAGTTTATTGATATATTTGCTAAATTCCCCAATAAATTCACCCAGGTAGTAAGGGACTAAATCTCATCTCTCTTGATGTGAATCAACAAAGATTGAATCACCTTTTCTCCTCACCGAGACAATAGCTGATGTGTATTGGGAAGATGCCACTGGATAACGACTCCCTGGAATGTGCATAGACAAGATCATCTTTTAGCCTGGAGAAGAGGAGGCTCAGAGGAGACCTTATTGCTGTCTACAACTACCTGAAGGGAGGTTGTAGCCAGGTGGGGGTTGGTCTGGTGATTTTCTGCTTGCTGCCCAGAAACAAAGCCTGTTCATTTTCAACTCTAAGCTGACACTTCCTGTGCTCCTTCAAATCCTCTATTTTAAAGACTGCAGAATTGCTTCAGAGAAGGGCAAAAGTTTTTGCCAGAGACTATTTCACGTGGTGGGAACGTGGGTTGCTTATCCTGGAGAAGAGGAGGCTCAGGTGAGACCTTCTTGCTCTCTACAACTACCTAAAGGGAGGTTGTAGACAGGCAGATGTTGGTCTCTTCTCCCCGACAACCAGCACCAGAACAAGAGGACACAGTCTCAAGCTGTGCCAGGGGAGGTTTAGGCTGGATGTTAGGAAGAAGTTCTTCCCAGAAAGAGAGATTGGCCATTGGAATGTGCTGCCCAGGGAGGTGGTGGAGTCACCATCACCGGAGGTGTTTAAGAAGGGATATCTCCCCTGCACACAGCCAGCAAGGATGACCTCTCCTTCACGCCAAAGCTGAAGCACCCCTCCTCCACAGACCTTAACCATGTTGGGGGATGGGGGTGTTATAATTCCTTTCCTCTTCTCCCTCTCTGTCTGTCTCTCTCTATTCCCCCTCCCCCCTCTCCCTTCTGTTCTGTCCACTTTGTTCTGTTAATAAATAACCTTGCTGCTGCTATTTTGGCATTGTTTGTGCCTCTGATTTCACAACAGGGGAATATTCAGAAGAACAGATTCTCTCTCCCTCTCCAGAGAGTTGTTAGCCATTGGAATGTGCTGCCCAGAGAGTTGGTGAATTCACCATCCTTGGAGATGTTCAGAAGGGGATTGGATGTGGCACTTGGTTCCATGGTCTAGTACTTATGAGGTCTTCGGTGACAGGTTGGACTTGATGATCTTTGAGGTCTTTTCCAACCTTGGTGATTCTATGATTCTGTGATTCCAGACCGAGACACAGGTCTTGGTTATTTTCTCACAGATAACTTGCTGAAGTTAGGTGCACTTGCAGCCCCAAAAGCCAAACAGATCCTGGGCTGCATCAGGAGAAGTGTGGCCAGCAGGTCAAGGGAGGTGATTCTCCCCCTCTACTCAGCCCTGGTGAGACCCCCAGCTGGAGTACTGCCTCCAGTTCTGGAGCCACTATTACATGAGGGATCTGGAGGTGCTGGAAGGTGTCCAGAGAAGGACCACGAGGATGAGCAGAGGGCTGGAGCACTTCTCCTATGAGGACAGACTGAGGGAGTTGGGGCTGTTCAGTCTGGAGAAGAGAAGGTTCTGAGGTGACCTAATTGTGGCCTTCCAGTATCTGAAGGGGGCCTACAGGAAGGCTGGGGAGGAACTTCTCAGGATATCAGGTAGTGATAGGACTAGAGGGAATGGAATGAAGCTGGAAGTGGGGAGATTCAGGCTGGACATGAGGAGGAAGTTCTTCACCATGAGAGTGGTGAAGCCCTGGAATGGGTTGTCCAGGGAGGTGGTTGAGGCCCCATCCCTGGAGGTGTTTAAGCCCAGGCTGGACGAGGCTCTGGTCAGCCTGATCTAGTGTGAGGTGTCCCTGCCCATGGCAGGGGGTTTGGAACTCGATGATCCTTGTGGTCCCTTCTAACCCTGACTAATACTGATACTAAGTTATATGACCTTATCAATCGTCAGACGTGGCCACAGCCACCATCAGTCTCACGGCAGCAGCAATCACTGACAACAAATCTGAGCCAGCTGCCAATACTCTGCAGACGTGTTTCTCGCTGCCCCGTTTCCCGTGGGATGTCTTATCTTCAGTGATTATAGCCAGGCTTCTTGCAAACTTGCAGGCAAATTAAAGAAACAACACATTAAACATGCTGTGTTTTTCAAGTGCCTGAACTGGAGGCAGCTCTGGGCTAGTACCTTCCTGCCCTCCCCCTCAACATCAGCTTTCACTCTTGAAAGTCTCTCTTGCCTCTTTTGCTTTTTTCACTTGTTTGATGTCGCAAATCAGACACCCAAGAGACAGAAGGGAACTAGGACAGGCTTTTCAAATGCAACAGAGTTGGGTAGCCCCAGTGGCAGTTCTCAATGCCCTAAAGATTAGAGAGCAGCACGTTTTCTGAACTGGAATAGAAAAGGGGGGGGAGGAAGTGAAGGAAAAATAAAGTAAAATAAAATAAAGTAAAATAAAATAAAATAAAATAAAATAAAATAAAATAAAATGAAAATAAAATAAAAAAATAAAATAAAAGAAAGCAAAATAAAATAAAATAAAATAAAATAAAATAAAATAAAATAAAATAAAATAAAATAAAATAAAATAAAATGTAAAAAATAAATAAAATAAAATAAAGTGAAAAAAAATAAAATAAAAGAAAGTAAAGTAAAATAAAATAAAATAAAAAAAAAATAAAATAAAATAAAATAAAATAAAATAAAATAAAATAAAATAAAATAAAATAAAATAAAATAAAATAAAATAAAATGTAAAAAATAAATAAAATAAAATAAAGTGAAATAAAATAAAGTAAAATAAAGTAAAATAAAATAAAATAAAATAAAATAAAATAAAATAAAATAGAATAGAATAAAATAAAATAAAATAAAATAAAATGTAAAAAATAAATAAAATAAAATAAAGTGAAATAAAATAAAATAAAAGAAAGTAAAATAAAGTAAAATAAAATAAAATAAAATAAAATGTAAAAAATACAATAAAATGAAGTAAAATAAAGTAAAATAAAATATTAAATAAAAATACATAAAATAAAAATTAAAAAATAAGTAATAAAATAAAATTTTAAAATAAATAAAATAAAAATAAATTAAATTCAATTTAAAAATATATAAATAAAATTCAATTAAAAATATATAAATAAAATTCAATTTAAAAATATATAAATAAAATTCAATTTAAAAATAAAATAAAAGTAAATTAAAAAGTAAAACAAAAATAGAAAATAAAATAAAATTTAAAAATAAAATAAAATTGAATTTGAAACTTAAATGAAATACAATTAGAAAGTAAAAAAGCCAAACTAAAAAATAAAATACAAACAAAAAATCATATAACTAAAATAAAATCTAAAAAGGAAATAAACTTTAAAAAATCCACAAAATAAAATTAAAACATACAATAAAGTTAAATTATAAAATAAAGTTAAATTAAAAATAAAATAATATAAATTAAATTAAAAAAAAATAACATAAAATAAAGTAACATAAAATAAAATAACATAAAATAAAGTAACATAAAATAAAATAACATAAAATAAAGTAAAATAAAATAACATAAAATAAAATAAAATAAAATAAAATAAAATAAAATAAAATAAAATAAAATAAAATAAAATAAAATAAAATAAAATAGCATAAAATAAAATAAAATAATTAAATATCTAACTGTAATTCCTTTTACTCCTGTTAAAGCTGTTGCCATGGGAACTCCCTGCAGAGGGTATAAGGCACTGGACCTGTCAGTTTCTGGGAGGTAGTTCAGCAAACTCGCCTCACTCCTCGCAGTATTCGTGGGGAGAATTAAAATGCAAGAGAAGTTTTCTTTCCTTTTGCTTCCAAAGGAAAACTCCTTAAAGCTGTGAGTCATCAGCTGTGCCTGCCATGATGCCTGTGATCTTATTATTACTGGGTCAGTGTCTGTGTAAGGAAAATGGAGTGGAAAAAACTCATCAGTCAGAGAGCAGCTGAAAGCGTTTGTGCTGCTGCTCTTTCTATGCACACCGAATCGGAGTTGTGAGCAGACATTACATCCTGGTTTTCCTGGGAACTCCTGCCATGGCAGTTGTTAGATTGCCTGGCAGATGATTTGACATTGCATGTTTTATGTGGCACAACCTACCAGAAATGAACCTGTACAACTTTTCTGAGCAGCACGGGGAAGCAGCCTTCCACTGCTTCCATTCTGCTGTGGTACGTCAGCCCTGAGTACAATCCAGCCAAAAATGCGTGCAGCAAGAGAGTTATTTGTGGTTCAAAGAGCATTCTTACCTTGCAATGTGAATTAAAGTGCAAGCAGAAGAGTTGAAATTATTAATTCATAAGATCAATGGGAGATGGAGCCTCTAACCATTAATACCAAATATTTTATTAGCCCAGTCAGGCTTCAAAGCAAATTAAATATGTAATGTGAAAATTGCTCTGGTGGAAACCCGTAAGCATGACACTGAATGTGATAACTGGAATCAGCTCTAGTCTGGAAAAATTGGCTACCTAAGCATATTCTGAGGGCAAAAAAATGTTCTGGTGATTTTCTACTCGCTGCCCAGAAACAAAGCCTGTTCATTTTCAACTCTGAGCTGACACTTCCTGTGCTCCTTCAAATCCTCTATTTTAAAGACTGCAGAATTGCTTCAGAGAAGGGCAAAAGTTTTTGCCAGAGACTGTTTCACTTGGTGGGAACTGGGGTTGCTTAGCCTGGAGAAGAGGAGGCTCAGGGGAGACCTTATTGCTCTCTACAACTCCCTGAAGGGAGGTGTTAGCCAGGTAGGGGTTGGTCTCTTCTCCCAGGCAACCAGCACCAGAACAAGCTGTGCCAGGGGAGGTTTAGGCTGGATGTTAGGAAGAAGTTCTTCCCAGAAAGAGAGACTGGCCATTGGAATGTGCTGCCCAGGGAAGTGGTGGAGTCACCATCACTGGAAGTTTTTATGAAGAGACTGGATGGGGTGCTTGGTACCATGGTTTAGTTGATTAGATGGTGTTGGGTGATAGGCTGGACTTGATGATCTCGAAGGTCTTTTCCAACCTGGTTAATCCTATTCTATTCTATTCTATTCTATTCTATTCTATTCTATTCTATTCTATTCTATTCTATTCTATTCTATTCTATTCTATTCTATTCTATTCTATCCTCTATCCTATTCTATTCTTACTAACAACTTATATTGTCTGGTAAAAGGAGGTTTCAATCTGTATATCTCTATTTCTATTAATATTGTAATGCTAGATTTTTGTGCTTCACCATTTTGTAGAGGAAGGTCTTTAATGTTTGAGTTCTAAAGCTTCAGAGGATATTAAAAGCATCTCAGAGTGAATTGTAAGTACAGACCTCCCTTTTTTATCCCATCAAATACTATATGAAGTGATATCCTGGCATGGCTCATTTCATTCCAGAAGGCAAACATACACAACGTTTTACTAAGGAAAGAAATTTCAGCATATTTAGAGATCCCATTTTTACCTCATGGATCAGACAGGAAGTGTCAGTAATTTCCTAGTGGAAAGAAATTACTCTGCCATGGCCTTTATCAAGTTTCCTTAGCTGAAGGTTTATTAGCAGTAATTGTTGGACTAGGTATCACCACTGTGGAGGTATTCAGTCTACCTCCTTTCTGTGAGGGATGTATTATGTTGCTGCTTAATTAATTTGGTACTTTTCTGTAACCCCAAATTGAAAGAGGTGCTCAAGCATGAAAAATCCTTATGTGCAGAGCAGTTAATGTGTGCACTTCAGATTGTCAACCACATGTTTCCCTGGTCCACAACTGAACACAGAGAACTTATTTCTCAGGTGTGTACAACTTTTTTAGGAGCTTAAAAATGAAATTTCTGTGCTAGAGACTCCAAGCTTGGGGCAGTGTGGCTGGAAAGCTGTCTGGCAGAAAGGGACCTGGGGCTTCCAATCAACAAGCAGCTGAATATGAGCCAACAGTGTGCCCAGGTGGCCAAGAAAGCCAATGGCATCCTGGCTGGGATTAGAAGTGCTGTGTCCAGAAGGAGCAGGGAGGTGGGAGGTGATTGTCCCCTTGTACTCAGCTCTGGTGAGGTCACACCTTGAGTAATGTGTCCAGTTTTGGGCACCTCAATACAAGAGAGATGTGGAGGTGCTGGAGCCAGTGCAGAGGAGGGCAAGGAAGCTGGGGAAGGGCCTGGAGATAAACCTGATGAGGAGCAACTGAAGGAGCTGGGGCTGTTTTAGTTTGGAAAACAGGAGGCTGAGAGGAGGCCTCATTACTCTCTACAACTACCTGAAAGGAGGTTGTGGAAAGGATGGTGCTGGTCTCTTCTCACAGGTAATTAGTGGTAGAATAAAGAGGGAATGGCCTCCAGCTACAACTGGGTAGGTTTTAGACTGGACAGTAGGAAAAAAATTTGCAGGGAAAGAGTGGTCAGGGATTGGAACGTGCTGCCCAAGGAGGTGGTTGAGTCCCTAAGCCTGGATGTGTTTAAAAGTGATTTGGATGTGGTGCTTGGGGATATCACAGTATAGTATCATAGTATCACTCAGGGTTGGAAGGGACCACAAGGATCTAGTTCCAACCCCCCTGCCATGGGCAGGGACACCCCACACTAGAGCAGGCTGGCCAGAGCCTCATCCAGCCTGCTCTTAAACACCTAGAGGGATGGGGCCCCAACCACCTCCCTGGACAACCCATTCCAGGGCTTCACCACTCTCATGGTGACGAACTTCCTCCTCACTTCCCGCCTGAATCTCCCCACCTCCAGCTTCATTCCATATTGTTGAGGGAGGTTTTGAGAGCTTGATAGATGTGACCTTGATAAATACTCAATCTCACACCTTTAATTTGCATTCCAGAACCAGATATATCCCACTTTATGGCCAACAATCTCATGCTTCCATGTATAGTTTTATTATTCTCCCCTACAGTGGGACTTAGGCTGTGAGAGAAGTTCTTACTGAACCTAGATGAAGGAATGAATGCAGGCTACAATAAAAAAAAAAAAGAATAGAATAGAATAGAATAGAATAGAATAGAATAGAATAGAATAGAATAGAATAGAATAGAATAGAATTAACCAGGTTGGAAAAGACCTTCGAGATCATCAAGTCCAGCCTATCACCCAACACCATCTAATTAACTCAACCATGGCACCAAGTGCCTCATCCTAAACACCTCCAGTGATGGTGACTCCACCACCTCCCTGGGCAGCACATTCCAATGGCCAATCTCTCTTCCTGGGAGAAATTTCTTCCTAACATCCAGCCTAAACCTCCCGTGGTGCAGTTTGAGACTGTGTCCTCTTGTTCTGGTGCTGGTTGCCTGGGAGAATAGACCAACCCCCTCCTGGCTACAACCTTCCTTTAGGTAGTTGTAGATAGCAAGAAGGTCTGCCCTGAGCCTCCTCTTCTCCAGGCTCAGCAACCCCAGCTCCCTCAGCCTCTCCCCACAAAGCTGTGCTCCAAACCAGTCCCCAGCTATGTTGTCCTTCTCTGGACACTTTCCAGCAACTCAACATCTTTCCTAAACTGAGGGGCCCAAAACTGGACACAGGACTCAAGGTATGGCCTAACCAGTGCAGGGTACAGGGACAGAATGACTTCCCTGCTCCTGCTGGCCACACGTTTGTTGATGCAGGCCAGGATGCCATTGGTCTTCTTGGCCACCTGGGCACACTGCTGGCTCATGTTCAGCCTATCCACTTGTAATAATTTCCATGACTTCCTTTCTGAAATAATCTGAAGTTAAAAAATACTAATCTGTGTGGGAAACACATAGTCATTCATTCTACATGTAGCAATGGTTGTTTCTGAGCGTTCCACAGAGGCAGCTAGGAACGAGTTGAATGACCTTGTGTGGAAAGCTGTAACAGTTAGGGAAACAGCCTTAAGGTCACCTGTGTGCTGGATACAGGAAAAAAAAAAAAAGTAAAGAACAAATGGAGCTGCTTCTAAAGAAAGGAGGAGAGCTTTGAATTATTAATGGCAGAGGTCTGACTCATGTGTCTTTTGCTGCTGCACTAAGCCAACTGAACATTTACTTCACCCAAATCAAGTAGGGCTTTTAAGAGTGGAAGTTATTCATTGTGAGAAAGTTTCTTCAAAGGTTTTTGGCTAAGGAAAAATGTTACACTGAGGCAGACACTGAAAGATTTTCTCTTTGCTAGAGGAATGAACTTGGCCATCTAATAACTCTGCTTTCATTTCAAATGTCTCTATCCACTGTTATTCTTACATTACCTCAAACGTAAGTGACAAAAAACTTATCAATTACTAACTACACAACTGTTGTCTCTACAGTGCTGTTATTTTTCCTTTAATGAAGTCCTGACACTTAGCCTGATTTGTAAGAAGTATTTTTATGTCCAGGGTTAGCATTAGAGACAAATATTCAACCTACAGGCTTGAAACTACTGCAGGGATCAAAAAGGAAAGGATGATTTCAGAAGTGGTTTAAATATCTATGGCCCCCAAAAGATTAAGACATCCCATATTACACACATACCCACAAAAGTTATGAAGTAGATAAAACAAAATCCACATCTAAATCTCAACTACATCAGCTTTAGCTTATTAATGCCATTAAAAATTCCAGAATAGAATAGAATAGAATAGAATAGAATAGAATAGAATAGAATAGAATAGAATAGAATAGGAGCCAGGAGTGTGCACTTGCAGCCCAGAAAGCAAATCACATCCAGGGCTGCAGCAAGAGAAGCAGGTCAAGGGAGGTGATGCTCCCCTTCTACTCCACTCTGGTGAGATCCTACCTGGAGTACTGTGTCCAGGTCTGGAGCCACTACTACAGGAAGGATTTGGAGGTGCTGGAGTGTGTCCAGAGAAGGGCCACAAGGATGATCAGAGGGCTGGAGCTGCTCTCCTATGAGGACAGACTGAGGGAGCTGGGGCTGTTCAGTCTGGAGAAGAGAAGGCTACAAAGAGACCTAATTGTGGCCTTCCAGTATCTGAAGGGGGCTGAAGTGGAAGCCTCATGCCTGGAGGTTTTTAAGGGCAGGCTGGATGTGGCTGTGAGCAACCTGCTGTAGTGTGAGGTGTCCCTGTCCATGGTAGGGGGTTGGGACTAAGATGATCCCTAAGGTCTCTCCTAACCCTAACAATTCTATAACACAAAAATTCATATTCTAATTTTTTCCTTGTTTTTTTTTTTTTTTTCCCCTTTATTTTATTTTAGTTTCTTGAATGAAGAATCAAGGTTTCATATCTTGCAAGCCAGGCTTTTCTGGTGTGGAAAGCAAGCCTGTCACAATGAGTTGATCCACAATTCATAACAGATTATTCCATCAATTCAGTCAGGCTCAGTAAAATCTTCCTTTCAACGACCAAGCACCAGGTTGTAAAACAAAAAGAGACTGGAGCTGAGCTTCTGAACCACCTCTTGGTTCAGTTTAAAGACCTGTCCTAATGGGTGCTGCTGAACTGCTCTTACCTAAATGATGCCATTACAACAGCAATCCATTTAAAAGTGCAATCAGAAATGCACTTCTTGGGTAAGAATCTCGAGCACAGTTGCTGGGAGTGACATGTCACAGTGCTCTGTGAAGGAAAATATCATTGGGCTTAGGAGAAAGGACTTCAGAACAACAAAAAGGGAGAGAAAAAAAAACACCCCAAAACACACTGTGGAATCAGCATTAGGCTGCTGCTTCATTGTGCATCCATTTCTTGATGAGACTTGTGGGGTTTGCCCTCAGCTATCAGAATTTTGGGTGGAAAAGCCAAAATTGAGTCAGGGGCCAGCAGGAGCAGGGAAGTCATTCTGCCCCTGTACTCAGCACCGGTTAGCCCACACCTTGAGTACTGTGTCCAATTCTGGGCCCCTCAATTTAAGAAGGACATGGAGAAGGGCAACGAAGCTGGGGAGGGGATTGGAGCACAAACCTTATGAGGAGAGGTTGAGGGAGCTGGGGTTGCTTAGCCTGGAGAGGAGGAGGCTCAGGGAGACCTTCTTGCTCTCTACAACTACCTGAAGGGAGATTGTAGCCAGGTGGGGGTTGCTGTCTTCTCCCAGGCAACCAGCACCAGAACAAGAGGACAAAGTCTCAAGCTGCGCCAGGAGAGTTTTAGACTGGATGTTAGGAAGAAGTTCTTCATAGAAGGAGAGATTTGCTATTGGAATGTGCTGTCCAGGGAGGTGGTGGAGTCACCATCACTGGAGGTGTTTAGGAAGAGACTGGATGGGGTGCTTGGTGCCATGGTTTAGTTGATTAGATGGTGTTGGGTGATAGGTTGGACTCAATGACCTCAAAAGTATCTTCCAACCTGGTTAATTCTATTCTATTCTGTTCTATTCTATTCTATTCTATTCTATTCTATTCCATTCTATTCCATTCTATTCCATTCTATTCTATTCTATTCTATTCTATTCTATTCCATTCCATTCCATTCCATTCCATTCCATTCCATTCCATTCCATTCCATTCCATTCCATTCCATTCCATGGGGAAAGTACCAAGGTGTATGTTGCTGTTTCCTCATCTTCCAATATTTCCCTATGCTCCTGCAAGCCCTAATTCTAGTGGCTATGTTTGTTTCAGGAAGTTTTAGGTTTCCAGCAACAGTAGGCAGGTTGGACCTTGCTTTTTTTTATTTGAGAGTCTCCCCAGTCCTGTCTAATCAAGCATAAATTCCAGGAAAATAGTCTTCCCTAAGCAAGCTCATTAAGGAAACTCATTTAATCAGCTCATTTAGTCACCTCATTTGATATTGGGGTCAAGTAGGTAAAGTGGAGGTCAAGACTCAAAGCAGCATTTGTGAGGAAGGGTTTCTTTGTGTAAGTTTTCTTGGGATCTACTAAGTGCTTTGTGACTTTGTTTCTTTCTTCATGTTGTGGTCAGCTCTCATTCCTGTCATAGGACAGGAGGCTTCATAGAATCATAGAATCAATAAGGTTGGAAAGGTCCTCAAAGACCATCAAGTCCAACCTGTCACCCGAGACCTCACATAAATTAAGGCAGGGGAATGGATTCTTTACTGCTCAGCTAACCTAACCTCACTTGTGTACTTCTGTTCCTGCTAATTGCTATATTGACTGTGAAAATGAAATATCCTAATTCAATGTGGGATACAGTTTATGGAGGAATATGATTTCCTTTCTCCATTCAGTTGCTTATATCTTACCTAATCAGTCCCCTGCTAGGAGTAGATCTTCAGCTCTCATCCCCTGTTCATGATTCACAGTTCAGTCTGCTGAAATTACTTACTCAGCTAAAATATTTAGGCTTTTTTACTGGGTATCTGGATGGTATTTAATATCTTGTGGCATATGAAATCTAACTAAATCTGTGTCCCCTTCAGCTTTAAGCTCTATGAAATAATTTTTTACGATCAAACCTCAGAGGAAGGCTGGAGAATTATCTCCACTCTTTCAAAATCATATTAGGGAGATTTAGAATCAATTATAACCAACTGTTTTGTGAATATGTGTGGCTAATGAATAAGCATTGTCACAGATGTGAGATGCAGATGACACACTGTCATTGCTCCTGTCCTTTGGAAACAGGAAGGGAGAGACTCGAGTACTGTGTCCAGTTCTGGGTCCCTCAGTTTAGGAAAGATCCTGAGTTGCTGGAATGTGTCCAGAGAAGGACAAGAAAGCTGGGGAGGGGTATGGAACAAAAGCCCTGTGAGGAGAGGCTGAGGGAGCTGCTGGGGTTGCTTAGCCTGGAGGAAAGGAGGCTCAGGGGAGACCTTCTTGCTCTCTACAACTACCTGAAGGGAGGTTGTAGCCAGGTGGGGGTTGGTCTCTTCTCCCAGGCAAGCAGCACCAGAGCAAGAGGACACAGCCTCAAGCTGTGCAGAGGCAAATTTAGGCTTGGTCTTAGAAAGAAATTCTTCCCAGAAAGAGAGATTGCCCTTGGAATGGGCTGCCCAGGGAGGTGGTGGGGACAATGCCCCTGGAGTGTTTAAGAAAAGCCTGGATGAGGCAATTAGTGCCATGGTCTACTTGATTAGTTAGGGTTGGGTGATGAGTTGGACTTGATGATCTTGAAGGTCCCTTCTGACCTGGTTGATTCTGTGATTCTGAGACTAAGGAGATGGGCATGTAGTCTCTACCTTCTTGGCACAAAGCTTTGCATCCCACATCAGAAATACCTATTTCCTTATGTTACTCTCCTTAGTTGTCTTTGCTGCACCTGCCCAGTTTCCTGGGTTTCCTGCCCTTTTGCTCTTACGTGCAGTAAGAGAGATTGGGAACAACCTGCCTCTTCCGCTGGGAAATCAGCAGTGGCAAATTAACCACTATTTGGCAAGCCTCCATAGATGGTGCCAGCAGAATTTCAGCCTAAGTCAGTAAGAACAAGGCAATTTAAAAACATTAAAAATGCATTGACAGCAAAGGAATAAAAGCAGTCACCCGGGGACGAGCCAGAATAGTTCAAAAGCTTTTGGCAGCACTGTTCTGTTTTTCTATGACATATCCTACTTTGCACAGGAAAGCTTTGTAGGTAAGCAAAGGCACAGTAGGGCACTCTCAAAATATTCCTTGGGAAAGAGGGAATATTCCTGGGGAAAAAAAAACTACAAGAAAAATAACCATTAGAGCCTGCTGAATGCATTACCAATCTTTGTTTTATTTATGATGACTTCAGCCCTCCTCTATCCATTTAACACCCATCTGAAAGCCATTGTCTTGCACTCAGAGACACATGAATTTCATTCTAATTTCCAGAGCCCTCCATTATACATGAACAGCTATGCTGTGGCTGCTGTTGAGGAAGGAATTAACAAGAGTGGTTCTAAACTAAGGCTATTCTATAAATATTTGCCCTGGACTGGGACCTCATTATGGTGTTTATTATAGGAGTGTGAAATGCAAGGATTTCTGCCCATTGCTTCCCCTAGGAATGCATTTGCTGCTGGTCTTAAAAAGCCCTGATTTGTTTAGATTACTCTTCCTCCAGAGTGGATTTCTCTAAATCTCCATCTTTTTGAAATGATGGAATTCCATCAGCTTAGGATGGAATTGTTCTGATATAATACCCACAATACACGAGATGGGTTAAGATTTGATGAATCATTTATAAAGCAATGTGGCTTACTTGACAGCTTAGATGATTTCAGTGTTTCCAAGTGCAATAACCTTTCTTTAAATGCTCACTGACAGGTAATTTATTAGGATGCTTATACTGTATTTAAAATTTCCAGATTTAGCTGAGTCATCTGCTGTCTTTGCTTTGACACACAGAGTGAAGAGCTAACAGGGCACTGAGTGCACTCTCAGCAAGTTTGCTGACAACACCAAGCTGGGTGGTGCAGCAGATGTGATGGGGGAAGGGAGGCTACCCAGAGGGACCTGGACAGGCTGGAGAGGTGAGCCCATGACAACCTCATCAGGTTCAACAAGAGCAACAACAAGGTCCTACATCTGGGTTGGGGCAATCCCAAGCACTGATGTAGGCTGGGCACACACTGGCTGGAGAGCAGCCCTGAAGAAAAGGACTTGGGGGTGCTGGTGGATGAGAAGCTCAACAGGAGCCAGCAGTGAGCACTTCCAGCCCAGAAAACCAATCACATCCAGGGCTGCATCAAGAGAGGCATAGCTGGTAGGACAAGGGAGGTGATTCTCCCCCTCTACTCCACTCTGGTGAGACCCCGCCTGGAGTACTGTGTCCACTTCTGGAGCCTCTATTACAGGAAGGATCTGGAGGTGCTGGAAGGTGTCCAGAGAAGGGCCATGAGAATGATCAGAGGGCTGGAGCTGCTCTGCTATGAGGACAGGCTGAGGGAGATGGGGCTGTTCAGTCTGGAGAAGAGAAGGCTCCCAGGAGACCTCATTGTGGCCTTGCAGTATCTGAAGGGGGCTACAAGAAAGCTGGGGAGGGACTTTTGAGGGTGTCAGGAAGTGATAGAACTGGGGGGAATGGAACAAAACTAGAAATGGGTAGATTGAGATTGGATGTTAGGAAAAAGTTCTTCCCCATGAGGATGGTGAGACACTGGCACAGGTTGCCCAGGGAGGTGGTGGAAGCCTCACCCCTGGAGGTTTTTGCAGCCAGGCTGGATGTGGCTGTGAGCAACCTGCTGTAGTGTGAGGTGTCCCTGCCCATGGCAGGGGGTTGGAACTGGAAGATCCTTGAGGTCCCTTCCAACCCTAACAATTCTATGATTCTAATTTTTTTTGGTCCAGCAAAGCAAAGCCAAGCAAAGCCAAGCAAAGCAATGCAAAACAAAGCAAAGCAAAGCAAAGCAAAGCAAAGCAAAGCAGAGCAAAGCAAAGCAAAGCAAAGCAAAAAGCAAAGCAAAGCAAAGCAAAGCAAAGCTAAGCAAAGCTAAGGAAAGTGAAACAAAGCAAAGCAAAGCAAAGCAAAGCTAAGGAAAGTGAAACAAAGCAAAGCAAAGCAAAGCAAAGCAAAGCTAAGGAAAGTGAAACAAAGCAAAGCAAAGCAAAGCAAAGCAAAGCTAAGCAAAGCAAAGCTAAGGAAAGTGAAACAAAGCAAAGCAAAGCAAAGCAATGCAAAGCAAAGCTAAGCAAAGCAAAGCAAAGCAAAACAAAACTAAACAAAAAACCAAATCAAACCCAAACCAACCAGAGAAACTTTTTGCCCAGAGTGTGATACCTAAAGCTGCATGATTGCTGGGGCCATGTTGATCATTAGCTTTGAGATTCAGTTTGGGTAGCTTTTCCCTGCACATCCTGCAAAGCTGTTTGCAGATCTGGCAAGTATTTGCAGCGTGAGAAAGCCCTGGTGCAGAATGAAGACGTGGAAGGTTAGCAACACAAACACTGAAAACATGTTTGTAAACACAAGTGAATTTCTGCCTCATGCTGGCAGGGAATTCATTCAGCTTCACAAGAATAAACATTTCAAAGGGAGAGGGTGTGGGGTTTTTGTGTGTGTTGTGGTGTTTTGGTTTCATTTAAAGAGTATTAGTCAAACACTGTAGTTTGGTTTTTCAACCTTTCTAATTCACAGTTTGTTTAAAGAATAGCTAAATGGGCAGTGGCACTGAGTGCACCCTCAGCAGGGTGATGACACCAAGCTGTGTGGTGCAGCAGACATGCTGGAGGGAGGAGATCCATCCAGAGGGACCTGGACAGGCTGGAGAGGTGAGCCCATGACAGCCTCATCAGGCTCAACAAGAACAAATGCAAGGTCCTGCATCTGGGTGTGGGCAATCCCAAGCACCGCTATAGGCTGGGCAGGCACTGGCTTGAGAGCAGCCCTGAAGAAAAGGTCCTGGGGGTCTGGGTGGATAAGCTCACCATGAGCCACCAGTGTGCACTTACAGCCCAGAAAGCCAATCACAAAAGCAGATGCCTAAATCCCAGGAAATTAAAATGGGAAATGTAACCTTTCTCTGCTCAACTTAATGCTCTTTGTAGGGTGAAATGTGTGCCTCACACAAACCTTTAAGGGTCTGTCATTAAAAGGATGTAAAACCAAATGTGTTTGGGCAGGATTAATGGATATGCACATTCACCTGAAACAGTAAATTAAGTTTTACTTAACGTCTAGTTAACATTTTGGTAGTACCATTTTGGTGGATGAGAAGCTCAAGATGAGCCTCCAGAAAGCAAATCACATCCTGGGCTGCAGCAAGAGAAGCAGAGCCAGCAGGTCAAGGGAGGTGATTCTTCTTCTCTACTCCTCTCTGGTGAGACCCCACCTGGAGTACTGCCTCTAGGTCTGGAGCCTCTATTACAGGGAAGATCTGGAGGTGCTGGAAGGTGTCCAGAGAAGGGCCATGAGGATGAGCAGAGGGCTGGATCATACTAAATTTGATTCCTTATATCATGATCAAAGAGGATGCTCATACACTTACTCAGCCTTTATTTTCCCAGGCTAAAGCACTTGAGCCTTTTTTGGTTTTGTGCTCCAGACACTTCTGCCTTTTTCACAGCCTTTACATACCAGCGGGTAATAGTCTCACTGACAAATCTCTTACAGTCATCTTCTAATGTTCCTCTGACATTTTCTGCTGGCTAGCCACTACTTCACAGCATTGTCAGCCATTGAATGTATGACCTTTTAATTGTGATACTCCATTTGTATAATTCAAGTCTACAAGACAGTCAAGTTTTCCCCAAGGATATTTTCACCTTCTTTGCTACCAGCAGCACTGTTAATATTAGATTTAAAGAACACTTTGGAGGCCTTTTACACATTTCATTTTATTTCATTTTTTATCTGATCATGAGCCAGCAGTGTGCCCAGGTGGACAAGAAGGCCAATGGCATCCTGGCCTGAATCAGGAATCAGGCCTGCAGTAGCAGGGAAGTCATTCTGCCCCTGTACTCAGCACTGGTCAAGCCACACCTTGAGTCCTGTGTCCAGTTCTGGGCCCCTCAGTTTAGGAAAGATGTTGAGTTGCTGGAATGTGTCCAGAGAAGGGCAACAAAGCTGGGGAGGGGTTTGGAGCACAGCCCTGTGAGGAGAGGCTGAGGGAGCTGGGGTTGCTTAGCCTGGAGAAGAGGAGACTCAGGGGAGAACTTCTTGCTGCCTACAACTACCTGAAGGGAGGTTGTAGCCCGATGTACAGCTTTAGCTGTACCAGGTTTAGACATTAGGAAGAAATGAGTGGCATACTTTTTATCCTCTTACTCTCTCCTTTTCTGTTCATTAGTGTAGAATTTGCCATGTAAGGAATTTCACTTGGAAAAGAAATATTTTTGCAATTTTAAGTATGGGGATTTAGCCACAGAATCATAGAATCATAGAATTATTAGGGTTGGAAGAGACCTCAGGGATCATCTAGTTCTAACAGCCCTGCCATGGGCAGGGACACCTCACACTACAGCAGGTTGCTCACAGCCACATCCAGCCTAACCTCAAAAATCTCCAGGGATGAGGCTTCCACCACCTCCCTGGGCAACCTGTGCCAGTCTCTCACCACCATCATGGGGAAGAACTTCTTCCTGACATCCAATCTGAATCTACACATTTCTAGTTTTGCTCTATTCTCCCCAGTCCTGTCACTCTCTGACAACCTGAAAGTCCCTCCCCAGCTTTCTTGAAGCCCCTTTCAGATCCTGGAAGGCCACAATTAGGTCTCCCTGGAGCCTTCTCTTCTCCAGACTGAACAGCCCCAACTCCCTCAGTCTGTCATACCTTGGGGTCCTTCAGATTCTTTCTCTTCATTTTCTTTGTGTCGGAAATTTTCTAACATAATTATACAGAAAAACTCGATGACCTACACAGTATGGCTGCTTTATGCCAACATTTTTTGCAGTACTTGAGTCTTCAGGTATTTTAGTTTCTCTTATAGTTCAGTAGCAAATAGAATAGAATAGAATAGAATAGAATAGAATAGAATAGAATAGAATAGAATAGAATAGAATAGAATAGAATAGAATAGAATAGAATAGAATAGAATAGAATAGAATAGACCAGACCAGACCGGAAATGACCTTTGAGATCATTGAGTGCAACCTATTACCCAACACCGTCTAATCAACTAAACCATGGCACCAAGCACCCCATTCAGTCTCTTCCTAAACACCTCCTGTGATGGTGACTCCACCACCTCCCTGGGCAGCACATCCCAATGGCCAATCTCTCTTTCTGTGAAGAATTTCTTCCTAACATCCAGCCTAAACCTCCCCTGGCACAGCTTGAGACTGTGTCCTCTTGTTCTGGTGCTGGTTGCATGGAAGAAGAGACCAACCCCCACCTGGCTACAACCTCCCTTTAAGTAGTTGTAGAGAGCAAGAAGGTCTCCCCTGAGCCTCCTCTTCTCCAGGCTAAGCAACCCCAGCTCCCTCAGCCTCTCCTCATAGGGCTGTGCTCCAAACCCCTCCCCAGCTTTGTTGCCCTTCTCTGGACAAGTTCCAGCAACTCAACCTCTTTCCTGAACTGAAGGGCCCAGAACTGGACACAGGACTCGAGGTGTGGCTTGACCAGTGCTGAGTACAGGGGCAGAATGACCTCCCTGCTCCTGCTGGCCACACTGTTCCTGATTCAGGCCAGGATGCCATTGGCTTGTTGCTTTGCCTGGTGCAAAATCTCTACCTGAAATCCATCTTTTTAGAATAGAATAGAATAGAATAGAATAGAATAGAATAGAATAGAATAGAATAGAATAGAATAGAATTACCAAGGTTGGAAGAGACCTTGAAGATCATCGAGTCCAACCTGTAACCACAACCTCACAAGTAGACCATGGCACCAAGTGCCACATCCAGTCCCCTCCTGAACGCCTCCAGGGACGGAGACTCAACCACCTCCCCGGGCAGCCCATTCCAGTGACGAATCACTCTCTCGGTGAAGAACTTTCTCCTCACCTCGAGTCTAAACTTCCCCTGGTGCAGCTTGAGACTGTGTCCCCTTGTTCTGGTGCTGGTTGCTAGGGAGAAGAGGCCAACCCCTTCCTGGCTACAACCACCCTTCAGGTAGTTGTAGAGATCAATGAGGTCACCCCTGATCCTCCTCTTCTCCAGGCTAAACAGCCCCAGCTCCCTCAGCCTCTCCTCATAGGTCTTGTGCTCAAGGCCTCTCACCAGCCTTGTTGCTGGTGTTATTGAATTGTTATTTCTTTGCTTGTATCTCTTTGTATCTTGTTCTAGTCTCCTTCATTATCTCTCCTATTTTTGTTTCTGTTAAAAAAAAATAATCTGCCTGCAAGCCATTTTCACCCATTATTCCACAACCAAGGGATTAAACACGACACCTATTAATAGAGCCTTAATGTCTTCACTTCTTGCACTCTTGATTGCTTCGTTTTCTGCCATATTGCAGGGAAGCAAGAATTGGTCTACAGTGGTACTTCTGCTTTAATCTTCCCTAGCTAGCCCTGGAGTGGTGTTCATCTCTGAGAAGAGTTTTGCAGCATTTCCTCATTAAACCACTGTTGTACTGTGCTGTCAGTCCTACTCCTCAACAGTCCCTAACTGCAGGGGAAATGGGCTAAGATCTGCTGATTTTCTGGAAAATGTTATACACCTCTGAATGTTGATATTTTGGTTTTGAGCTGGCCTCAAAATGAAGGCCAGGAAGAAAGCTTAGCTTTTGCTTCCAGTTTACAAAACTAAAGCAAATGATAATCGCCTGAGAAGACCTTTCAGTTACCTGGGATGTGTAGAAAAAAAAATCTGTGGTAGTCTGGGAAATGGCTGGGTATAGAGAGCCACAAGGAATCATAGAATCAGTCAGGGTTGGAAGGGACCACAAGGATCATCTAGTTCCAACCTCCCTGCCACGGGCAGGGGCACCTCACACTAGATCAGGCTGGCCAGAAGCCCACAGTTCCCACAACTGGAGATACAAAAGTGCTGCCTGAAAGGGTAGTTGTTCTTGAATTTCACTTGTTGTGTATAGATTAGGCTTGTAATTTAAGAAGGGCATTGAGATACTTGAACAAGGCTTGGACTTGATGATCTTTGAGGTCTCTTCCAACCTTGGTGATATTGTGATACTGTGAAGGCCAGAGAAGGGCAATGAGGCTGGGGAGAGGTTTGGAGCACAGCCCTGTGAGGAGAGGCTGAGGGAGCTGTGGTTGCTTAGCCTGGAGAAGAGGAGGCTCAGAGGAGACCTTCTTGCTCTCTACAACTACTGAAGGAAGGTTGTAGACAGGCAACCAGCACCAGAACAAGAGGACACTGTCTCAAGCTGTGCCAGGGGAAGTTCAGGCTCCAGGTGAGGAGAAAGTACTTCCCAGACAGAATAATTTACAATACAATACAATACAATACAATACAATGCAGGTTGAAAGAGACCCTCAAGATCATCGTGTCCAACCCATCAACCAATCCAACCCACCTAAACAACTAAACCATGGCACCCAGCACCCCATCAAGTCTCCTACTGAACACCTCCAAAGAAGGTGACTCCACCACCTCCACGGGCAGCCCATTCCAATGGGCAATCACTCTTTCTGTATTTTGCCATTGGAATGTGCTGCCCAGGGAGGTGGTGGAGTCCCCATCCCTGAAGGTGTTCCAAAAAGGTTTGGATGTGGCACTTGAAGCCATGGTTTAGTTGTCATGAGGTGTTAGGTGTTAGGTACTAGGTTGGACTTGATGATCTCTGAGGTCCTTTCCAATCTGGCTGATTCTATGATTCTATGAACAGCCTAGCAATTAAGGCTCTTCTGTGTAGACCATCCCTTCACACACAAAAGGCTCTGCTACACCATTCAGTGGTTAATCATCACAACAAATGCAGAGTCATAGGTGCAGAACTGCAGGGGGAGAGTACATCAGCCTAGCACCATCCTGAAATAAACCTTTGTCAGGTTTTAAATGCCCACTTCTGTACAAATTATAAGGGCTAACATTTTCTTGACAGATTTTTATTTTACCTTACTCCCTGCCAATAACTAGGAGTGCATTAATATTAATACAGGACTGGACTGTTTCTACAGCAAGTGATAGCAGAGAGGCTAATCACAGCTATTTGTCTGGAGGTTATGGTAGGTGATCAGAAAAATGCTGATGAAGCATCTTCTGATATGACTCAAAGTTTTGTTCAGTGGATTTTATGACTCCCGTTCACAGAAGCTGCTGAATAAATTATGTTGATGGCTTTAAGAGTGCAATGATGCTGGATGTTAATTGATACTTACTGTAGGAAGTTGTAAAACATCTTCCTGATGAAGTGGCCAAAGAGAGGGAGCGAATCCTGCTTGGTGAAATGTTGATCAAACAAAGCATTGATTCTCCTTAGAGCAATTATTTTGAACTGCAGATCTACAGTGTGAGAAGTTCATAGTATCATAGTATCAGTCAGGGTTGGAAGGGACCACAAGGATCAGCTAGTTCCAACCCCTCTGCCATGGGCAGGGACACCCCACGCTAGATCAGGCTGGCCAGAGCCTCATCCAGCCTGGGCTTAAACACCTCCAGGGACGGGGCCTCAACCACCTCCCTGGACAACCCATTCCAGGGCTTAACCACTCTCATGGGGAAGAAATTCCTCCTCACATCCAGCCTGAATCTCCCCACCTCAGCCTGAATCTCCCCACCTCCAGCTGCATTCCATTCCCCCTAGTCCTATCACTGCCTGAGATCCTGAGAAGTCCCTCCCCAGCCTTCCTGTAGGCCCCCTTCAGATACTGGAAGGCCACAATGAGGTCACCTCAGAGCCTTCTCTTCTCCAGACTGAACAGCCCCAACTCTTTCAGTCTGTCCTCATAGGAGACCCATACTATACTCTAAAAATATAGTAGTAGCTGCTCCACTTTAAATTTCTCTGTAGAAGTTGAGGAAATTTGGATATTTTGAGGGTCTACCCTTTCATTGTAATCTTAGTGCAATTTAACAGACATTTCCTGCTGAAAAGCTTTCCACAGCTATTCCTCACTGCTCTTTTCTGTCAAGGAGCACCAATTATTGTTGTGTTTTTTTCCTGATTTGTTGACTTGCAAACTAAACAGAGGGACAGAGCTACTGTGCTTAGAATGTTACACTGCCACACTTATAAATATTGCAGAGAACCTCTGTATTATTTCCTGTGGAGAATCTCACCACAAAAGGTTGGGAAACATCAAGAAAGCTGCTGTGGAACAACTCTGTCAACGTCTGCACCTCATGTGGCCTCATCTTCAGCTAACCTGGGTTGAGAGCTGGGTATTCTCCTAGACAACCAGCACCAGAACAAGAGGACACAGTCTCAAGCTGCACCAAGGGAGGTTTAGGCTGGATGTTAGGAAGAAATTCTTCACAGAAAGAGAGATTGCCCTTTGGAATGTGCTGCCCAGGGAGGGGGTGGAGTCACCATCACTGGAGGTGTTTAGGAAGAGACTGGATGAGGCACCTGGTGCCATGGTTTAGTTAATTAGATGGTGTTGGGTGATAGGTTGGACTCAATGATCTTGAAGGTCTTTTCCATCCTGGTTAATTCTGTGATTCTGAGGTTGTGGTTTGAAATGGTGTTCTCCACACAAGGAGATTCTACCTTTAATGGATCACATAACAACTGGAGCTTTATAGAAGCCTTGCATAAAAGGAATGGGACACTTTCTAGTGTGCATTGAATATCCTGAATTACTGATATGATTATCTTATCATGTCTAATTATCTGCACAAAGAGCCCAGATAGTACAGTAACTGTCAAAGGGGCTCCAGCTTGTCTTTAATGTGACAATAATCTTTAGTACTTTAATTTTATGAAGCACTTTCCAAACACAGACTAATTAATCCTTACAACACCCTTCTGAAGCAGGTGAGTGAGTCTGTGAATCCTGAGCATCCTTGTAGCTGGGGGTTTTGTGACACCCACAGAGGTCAGCACAAGTCACAGTTTCCACAGACCACCATGGGAGGAAGAGCAAAAAATTGGATCCAAAAGGAGCAGGGAGACTGCTCCACTCTCCCCTAACCTTCCCCACCCCTGCCTTCTCTGTTTAATTAGAAGGAAAAGAGAAAAGAAGTTAGGAGTACTGCTAGCTCAAAGTGTCATTAGTGTTCTTATCTCAAGGTTGTAGAGAGCAATAAGGTCACCCCTGAGTCTCTTTTTCTCCAGGCTAAGCAACCCCAGCTCCCTCAGTCTCTCCTCATAGGGCTTGTGTTCCAAACCTCCCACCAACTTGGCTGCCTTTCTCTGGACAATAGGCAGTAGATTGGACTTGATGATCTCTGAGGTCTTTTCCAGCCTGGTTGATTCTGTGATTCTATGATTCTATTTGCATCGCACATTTGTCGAGCTGCTGCTCTCTGTAGTCTCTGTTTGGTATTCAAAATGAGCAGCTTGAGTTAAAAAAATAATGATACCACAGAGATTTTTTCAGACAGTGGAACATAAATCCAGGTGAATTAATATTCCTTCTGGGAGATGATGGATAATGACTTGTGGTATGAATTCTGCGAAATTTGGGTGATTTGAATTAGCTACAGACAGTTTGTTTCTGCCAACAGAGTGACCTCAAACTGTTTCCTTTCTAATTATTTTCTCTGCTTGTCTCATTTTCCTTCTTCCTACCCTGTTTGTGATAAAATGTTAATGTGGAAGAGAGGGGGGAAAAAAGAACCCAGCCCGACATTGTTTTCTATTACATTTTGTGTCTACAAACCTGTAGTGAAACAGCAAAACAAAGAGAGGAAACTCATTTGTAGCAAACAGTATGAATCTATAGATATGACTTCAACTCATAAAGCTTTTTATAATGAACCTTGTTCTTGGATATTCAGATTGATTATTTGGGGGAAAAAGAAAACCCCAACCACTAATCTTGTGGGTTGGAAGTTTCCATTCTCTGTCCCTGCCACTAGTGATGAAAATAAGAGGTAAGCATTTTTACCAGCATAAAAGCAGCTGAAGGGAACATATAATGCTTTTGACAGGTTAGAAGTGAGAATGAAAATGCTCTGCTTTTCTGAGCTGAGTACAAGGGTAGAAGAATTTGTCACAGCTCCTTCAGGCGCCTGACTCGGTGATGAGAAAATGAATTACTGCTCCCATCGCCTCCAGAGACCGGGGCAGCGTGCGCTGCGAGGGCAGGGAAGGGGTGCTCTGCATCTCTGACCCTGTGACAGAGAAGGGGCATGTACTGATGCACCAGCTCTCTTGGATTTCTCTGTTGAATTTCAGTCCCTGACTGAATCCAAATGGCTTGAATGACTCCGAAGCACCCTTAGCAACACACAAAGGAGGGTGACATCCTTTGCAGAGCTCAGCTGCAATGCGAAAGCCATGTGCACTCAGAATGTCATTGTAACATCTCACTGAAGCTAAAAAAGGTCAACTGATGTTGCAAATGTAACTGAAGATTAAAAAATCAGAAGCATCAAAACCCAGAACAATTATATTACTGTTGACAGTGGGACCGGGACTGGGACAGGGATCTATGAGAAAGAGTCCAATGGATGGCTACCAGGATGATGAAGGGACTGGAGCACTGCCCTGTGAGGAGAGGCTGAGAGCCCTGGGGCTGTTCAAGCTGGAGAAGAGAAGACTGAGAAGGGATTTAATCAATGTTTCTAAAGATCTGAGGGCTGGGTGTCAAGGGAGAGGGCACAGGCTCTGCTCAGTTGCACCCTGTGATAGGACAAGGGTTAATGGATATGAACTCCAGCACAGGAGGTTCCACCTCACCATGAGGAGGAACTTCTTCACTGTGAGGGTCACAGAGCACTGGAACAGGCTCCCCAGGGAGGTTGTGGAGTCTCCTTCTCTGGAGACTTTCAAGACCCATCCGGATGTGTTCCTGTGTGACCTGTGCTAGATTCTCTGGCCCTGCTCTGTCAGGGGGTTGGACTCAA
The DNA here is from genome assembly GCA_033816785.1 of Picus viridis. Lineage (NCBI taxonomy): Eukaryota > Metazoa > Chordata > Aves > Piciformes > Picidae > Picus > Picus viridis. The sequence goes on along the minus strand of CM066582.1, from coordinate 36,393,301 downwards.
TGATCTTTGGAGGTCCCTTCCAACCCCTAACACCCTGTGTTCCTGGGATCCTGTGACATAAACCTGCCCCATGCATACCTATCCACAACCCCCACTAAAACCTGTAAGTCTCCCATGTATGTCAGAAAACTAAAGATGTTAATAAGGATAGCAACTGATCCTCAAAATCTGCAGTATTCTCGATCCCTCCATAACACCCAGGACAGGATGAAACCTTCCTTTCATTTCAACAAATCATATCTGAAGACAGCAGCACTCACAAAAAGCACAGATATTTTTGAACTGCAAATTCCCATAATGAAAGAAAAAAAAACCAAAAACAAGGATCATTTGTGCTCTGCTGAGAAGGTGGCACCTGAATAAGAGGGAGGTAAAAGAAGCTCCAGCAACTGTGCACATCTGTTATGGTTTTGTAATGGTTTAGAGTATGTTCTTGATGGTTCAAAAGTTGAAGGACTGTTACATTTTAGGGGGAAAAAATGGGTTTGATCATCATTGAACAAAAGGGGGGAAAAGGAGATGGGAAAAATAAAGAGAATGGAATGGAATGGAATGGAATGGAATGGAATGGAATGGAATGGAATGGAATGGAATGGAATGGAATGGAATGGAATAGAGCAGAGCAGAGCAGAGCAGAGCAGGTTGGAAAAGACCTTTGAGATCATCAAGTCCAACCTATCACTCAACACCATCTTATCAACTAAACCATGGCACCAAGTGCCTCATCCAGTCTCTTCCTAAGCACCAGGGGAGGTTAAGGCTGGATGTTAGGAAGAAGTTCTATACAGAGAGAGTGATTGCCCATTGGAATGTGCTGCCTGGGGAGGTGGTGGAGTCACCATCATTGGAGGTGTTCAGGAGGAGACTTGATGGGGTGCATGGTTTAGTTGTTTAGGTGGGTTGGATTGGTTGATGGGTTGGACGTGATGATCTTGAAGGTCTCTTCCAACCTGGTCTATTCTATTCTATTCTATTCTACCTCCAGTGATGGTGACTCCACCACATCCCTGAGCAGCACATTCCAATGGCCAGTCTCTCTTTCTCGGAGAAATTTCTTCCTAACAACCAGCCCAAACCTCCCCTGGCACAGCTTGAGACTGTGTCTTTTTGTTCTGGTGCTGGTTGCCCTGGAGAAGAGACCAACCCCCACCTGGCTACAGTATCCCTTCAGGTAGTTGTAGACAGCGAGAAGGTCTGCCCTGAGCCTCCTCTTTTCCAGGCTAAAACCCCAGCTCCCTCAGCCTCTCCTCACAGGTCTTGTGCTCCAAACCCCTCCCCAGCTTTGTTGCCCTTCTCTGGACAAGTTCCAGCAACTCAACATCTTTCCTAAACTGAGGGGCCCAGAACTGGACACAGGACTCAAGGTGTGGCCTAACCAGCGCTGAGTACAGGGCACAATGACTTCCCTGCTCCTGCTCGTCACACTATTCCTGATTCAGGCCAAGATGCCATTTGGCTTCTTGGCCACCTGTGCACACTGCTGGATAAAAAACAAATCCATTCTTCTTTGATGTAGCTTTCACTTGTGATTTGGTCACTGTATGAAGATCTTGACTGATGTCTGACAGAGCACAAAATGTATTTGTGCCAAAAGATGAAAATTATGGACAAAATGTTCTGGTTGAAGAAGTAGGGCCAAAAATGCAGGGGTATGCTGGCGGAAGGAGAGAAATTGCACTGAGGGTTGTGCTGGTTTTGGCTTTTAGCTTCCCTAAACATAGAAGTTTCAAGAGAAGGGAGAGAAAACAGTGTTGTATAATACATTGGCTTGGTTTACTTCAGAGGATGACAAAGGCATATTCTGATTTCCAGGAGACATAATTAAAGGAATTCTGTACACTCAGAGGTCATGGAATCAGACTTTGATGTAACTGCAAATGCTGCAACGCAGACACGCTGGAGGGAAGGGAGGCCATCCAGAGGGACCTGGACAGGCTGGAGAGGTGGGCCCATGACAACAACACCAAATGCAAGGTCCTATACAATACAATACAATACAATACAATACACCAGGTTGGAAGAGACCTTCAAGATCATCGCGTCCAACCCATCAAACAATCCAACCCACCCAACAACTAGACCATACAGCCAAGCACCCCATCAAGTCTTCTCCTGAACACCTCCTGTGAAGGTGACTCCACCACCTCCACGGGTAGCCGATTCCAATGGGCAATCACTCTCTCCATGTAGAACTTCTTCCTAACATCCAGCCTAAACCTGCCCTGGCGCAGCCTGAGACTGTGTCCTCTTGTTCTGGTGCTGGATGCCTGGGAGAAGAGGCCAACCTCTGCCTGGCTACAACCTCCCTTCAGGTAGTTGTAGAGAGCAATAAGGTCACCCCTCAGTCTCCTCTTCTCCAGGCTAAGCAACCCCAGCTCCCTCAGCCTTTCCTCATAGGGCTTGTGTTCCAAACCCCTCACCAGCTTTGTTGCCCTTCTCTGGACACGTTCCAGCAAGTCAACATCCTTCCTAAACTGAGGGGCCCAGAACTGGACACAGGACTCAAGGTGCGGCCTAACCAGTGCAGTGTACAGGGGCACAATGACCTCCCTGCTCCTGCTGGCCACACTGTTCCTGATGCAAGCCAGGATGCCATTTGGCTTCTTGGCTGCCTGGGCACACTGCAGGCTCATGTTCAGCCTACAATCAACCAGTACCCCCAGGTCCCTCTCTGCCTGGCCACTCTCCAGCCACTCTGACCCCAGCCTGTAGCACTGCCTGGGGTTGTTGTGGCCAATGTGCAGAATCCGGCACTTGGATGTGTTAAATCTCCTGCCCTTGGACTCTGCCCATCTGTCCAGCCTGTCGAGGTCCCTCTGCAAAGCCTCTCTGCCCTCCAGCAAATCAACTGCTGCCCCCAGCTTGGTGTCATCTGCAAATTTACTGATGATGGACTCAATGCCCTCATCCAGATCATCAATAAAGATGTTGAAGAGCATGGGGCCCAGTACCGATCCCTGGGGCACACCACTAGTGACAGGCCGCCAGCTGGATGTGGTGCCATTCACCATTACTCTCTGGGCTCGGCCCTCCAGCCAGTTCCTAACCCAACGCAGTGTGCTCCTGTCCAAGCCACGGGCTGCCAGCTTGGCCAGGAGTTTGCTGTGGGGAACGGTGTCAAAGGCCTTGCTGAGGTCCAGGTAGACCACATCCACAGCCTGCCCCACATCCACCAGGCGGGTCACCTGATCATAGAAGGAGATCAGAGATACATCTGGTATGGGGCAATCCTAAGCACCCATATAGGCTGGGCAGGGATTGGCTTGAGAGCAGCCCTAAAGAAAAAGACCTAGGGGTGTTGGTGAATGAGAAGCTCATCATGAGCCAGCAGTGAGCACTTGCAGCCCAGAAAGAAAACCACATCCTGTGCTGCAGCAAGAGAAGCATAACCAGCAGGTCGAGGGAGGTGATTCTCCCCCTCTACTCCGCTCTGGTGAGACCCTACCTGGAGTACTGTGTCCAGTTCTACAGGAAGGATCTGGAGGTGCTGGAAGATGTCTAGAGAAGGGCCACAAGGATTATCAGAGGGCTGGAGCTGCTCTCCTATGAGGACAGACTGAGAGAGTTGAGGCTGTTGAGTCTGGAGAAGAGAAGGCTCTGAGGAGACCTTATTGTGGCCCTCTTGAGGGGGCCTACAAGAAAGCTGGGGAGGGACTTGTAAGGCTGTCAGGGAGTGATAGGACTAGAAATGGGTAGACTGAGATTGGATGCTAAGAAGAAGTTCTTCCCCATGAGGGTGGTGAGAGACTGGCACAGATTGCCCAGAGAAGTGGTAGAAGCCTTATCCCTGGAGGTTTTTATGGCCAGGCTGGATGTGGCTGATGTAGTGTGAGGTGATCCTGCCCATGGAAGGGTGCTTGGAACTAAATGATCCTTGAGGTCTCTTTCAGCCCTAACAATTCTACGATTCAGGCCACAAAACATCTCTTTTAAAGGCAAATACAGTAGCTGGCAATGCAATAATATGGATGTCACTATTATCTTTATTATTATTATTAATAATAATAATAATTACTGCTGTCTTAGTTGAAGCATTTTGGACTTTATACACTTTGTTTTAAAAAGGGAGGGGGAAAAAGAGCTAAGAATAGAAAGCAGCAATTTTAATCTTCCTTCTAAAGACTTTATCAGCTTTCCAAAAGCCTTATGAGTGATCAGAGTGAAAGAAAAAATAACCCAGTAAAGGGTGGAGTCATTTTAATTTCATTTTCTGTTCCCTTGTCCCTTTCACTTTCTAGGTTTGAGTGCTTTCACCAGGAAATAATTTTCATTTCATCTAGGCAGGAGGACTCTTAATTATATTTGAGGGGATTTTAATTATGTCCTTTTCAATAATGGTGGAGCTTCTTTTTGTCTGAGAGTAATCAAAGGTAAAAGACCTCACTCAAAATGTGCTTGGTGATTGGATCAGAATGGATTTGAGCTCAGGTGATTTCATGCCAGGCCTTTGAGGAATTGATGCTCTGGTTTCATACCTTATGAAGGTCTGCAAGTTCCCTTTCTGTCAAGTGAGCATTTATTACAGCTACTTATTAATTTCTGAGGGTACCCACTGTGTTCCTGTGCAAATTCAGAGGGAAAGGAGAGACATAAGTAATAATCAGCCTAAACCACTCAAATTTCCCACAAAAACATATGCAAAAAAATCAAACAATCAACCAGGTTAGAAAAGACCTCAGAGATCATCAAGTCCAACCTATTACCTCATACCTAACACCTCATGACAATTAAACCACAGCTTCAAGTGCCACATCCAAGCCCTTTTTGAACACCTCCAGGGACAGGGACTCCACCACCTCCCTGGGCAGCACATTCCAATGGTCAATTACTCTTTCTGTGCAGAACTTTCTCCTCACCTCCAGCCTAAACCTCCCCTGGCACAGCTTGAGACTGTGTCCTCCTGTTCTGGTGCTGGTTGCCTGGGAGAAGAGACCTACCCCCACCTATCCACAACCTCCCTTCAGGCAGTTGTAGAGAGCAATAAGGTCTCCCCTGGGAGACAGGATGACAGAGGAAGGAAACTGCCCAGGCCAGATTATTGCCTGTGGTTTTTTAACCAGGTATTAAGATATTTTTCTGTGCTAGAGACTAAAATTAGAACACAATCTGATGTTGTTTAAGCCAGTTTTTAATTTTTTTTTTTAATACTGTGAATTCATTGAAAAGTAAATTGAAACATTGTTGAAGGGTTTGTGCATCAATACAACTTGCACATAAACCCCCAAAAGCACAGGTACAGAAAATTGAAAGTGACTACATCCAGAAAAGCACAGGAGCTCTTGAGCTCTTATCATCACAGTTCCCCTCAGTGAGAGCCAATTCTTACCCTAGCCTGCTTCATTCACTGTCTCCAGGAAAAAGAACAAGACAGCTGACTTTACAGACAGCCAGGATCGAAACTTGAGATCAGAACTGATATGAATGATGCCCAATGACAGCACAAGGGGCAATGGTGGAAGTTGAGGCATAGGAAGTTCCATGGAAACATGAGGAAGAATCTTTTCACTGTGAGGGTGACAGACCACTGGAAGAGGCTGCCCAGGGGGCTTGTGGAGTCTTCCTCTCTGGAGATATTCAAAACCTGCCTGGATGAGTTCCCATGTAATCTGCTCTAGGTGATCCTGCTCTGGCAGGGGGTTGGACTGGATGAGCTTTCAAGGTCCCTTCCACTCTCTAACATTCTGTGATACAGACATACACATCCTGAAGTGATCATTTAGTGATCATTTAGAGTCCAGGTCTCAATGTTCCCCTGTGCTGATTCTATGAGGAAATGGGATTTAAATATTCTTGTTAGTCAAATTAAAGTTCTATACCTTAAATGAGCTGTTTGATTAGCTGTGTGGAAAAAAAAAAAAAGGAAATAGAAATCTGCTGGCCACACTGCTCCTTATACAGGCCAGGATGTCATTGGCCCTCTTGGCCACCTGGGCACTCTGCTGGCTCATGTCCATCCTGCTGTCACCTTTTGGTTTTAGGATATTTGCTTCAGCCCTACAGCCCTGACTAGTGTCTTCAGGACAGAGAGAAAGACAAAAGCACTCAGAGGTGCACATGTGAATTATTATTTCTTTTAAATCATTTGATGGGAGAGCATGACAATGCCTCTTTCCATCCCTTTTTATAGCACCTACCCATGTTCAATTTCCTCTCAGTGACAGATCTATATTTCCAGTAGCTGGGGCAATGCCCTGACCTACCTGTTCCTGCTGAAATCCTGACACTGTTGGAAATAGTCAGGATTTATGGGGTAAAAAAGTGCTTGAAAGAACAAGATCGAGTGACCCCTCAGTGAGGACATTTACTGCACAGAAGGTATTAATTTCTGGTCTCTGCTTCTAAGACTGGTTATGCATCTAGCATGAAATATTCATTAGATAAAACACATGCTATTGCTTTGTGGTGTGGTCCAAAAATGACCTGCTATTAAAATTTGTCCTGGTGAAGCTCTGTAGATTCCTGCTGAATATATAAAGCTGAATATCTTGGGTTTATAAGACTAACCTGGTTTTGAATGTTAATCACAGTTGAGAGTTTGGCCTAAAATCAGCACCCAAAAATGCCAGTGTCATATCTTGATACACACAAAATGATAACAGTGTCCAGTTCTGGGCCCCTCAGTATAGGAAAGATGTTGAGTTGATGGAAGGTGTTCAGAGAAGGGCAACAAGGCTGGGGAGGGGTTTGGAGCACAGCCCTGTGAGGAGAGGATGGGTGAGCTGGGGTTGCTTAGCCTGGAAAAGAGAAGGCTCAGGGAGACCTTATTGCTGTCTACAACTACCTGAAGGGAGGTTGTAGCCAGGTGGGGTTGGTCTCTTCTCCCAGGCAACCAGCACCAGAACAAGAGGACACAGTCTCAAGCTGTGCCAGGGGAGGTTTAGGCTGGATGTTAGGAAGAAGTTCTTCATAGAAAGAGTGATTGGCCATTGGAATGTGCTGCCCAGGGAGGTGGTGGAGTCACCATCCCTGGAAATGGTCAGGAAGTGACTGGATGGGGCGCTTGGTGCCATGGTTTAGTTGATTAGATGGTGTTGGGTGATAGGTTGGACTTGATGATCTCTGAGGTCTTTTCCAACCTGGTTAATTCTATTCTATTCTATTCTATTCTATTCTATTCTATTCTATTCTATTCTATTCTATTCTATTCTATTCTATTCTACTATATTATATTATATTCTACTCTACTCTATTCTACTCTACTCTATTCTATTCTATTCTATTCTGTTCTGTTCCGTTCCGTTCCGCTCTGCTCTGCTCTATTCACCTTCTTAAAAAATCAGGGAAGTGTAAAAATCAATCTTTACCATTATCCTAACAACTATTATTGTCAAAACTCTTTGGAATGCCAGATTTCAGCCAGCTTTTATTGTGCAGAAGGTGGTATTGCTGGTGAGGATCTCAGGAACTGTTTAGCCATTGCAAATTCCCTTCCCTGCATCTGAGCCCCAAGAAATCCTTCAAAACACAAACCAAGTGGCAAGGGCATGATTGGAATGTTAAAATGCCTCATATTCACCACCCCTGCTTTATTGGAATGCATAGTGTGGATGAGCTTTTCTGAGCAGCAGGTCTCTTGTAAGGCAATGCTTTTTATCAGGAAACAACTAGCATTAAGGAGAGGTTAATGTGAACTCTGTACCATCTTATCTCTCCGTGCCTTTACAAACTCCACAGAGGGCACTTGGCAGTAAGCAAAAAAGCCTTTAGGAGTCTTGTTTCCTACTCAGGTAACACAGAAATGCCACTGCCAAGAGGGCCAATGGCATCCTGGCCTGTATCAGGAACAGTGTGGTCAGCAGGATCAGGGAGGTCATTCCACCCCTGTACTCAGCACTGGTCAAGCCACGCTTTGAGTCCTGTGTGCAATTCTGCGTCCCTCAGTTTAGGAAAGATGTTGAGTTACTGGAACGTGTCCAGAGAAGGGCAACAAAGCTGGGGAGGGGTTTGGAACACAAGCCCTATGAGGAGAGGCTGAGGGAGCTGGGGTTGCTTAGCCTGGAGAAGAGGAATCTCAGGGAGACCTTATTGCTCTCTACAACTACCTGAAGGGAGGTTGTAGATAGGTAGAGTTTGGTCTCTAATCCCAGGCAACCAGCACCAGAACAAGAGGACACAGTCTCAAGCTGTTCCAGGGGAGGTTTAAGCTGGAGGTTAGGAAGAAATTTCTCCCAGAAAGAGAGATTGCCCATTGGAATGTGCTGCCCGTGGAGGTGGTGGAGTCACCATCATGGGAGGTGTTCAAGAGGAGACTTGATAGGGTGCTTGGTTGCATGGTTTAGTTGATTAGGTGGTGTTGGATAATAGGTTGGACTCGATGATCCTGAAGGCCTCTTCCACCCTGGTTTATTCTATTCTATTCTATATTCAAATTAGCAACTCATTGTGAAGTGCAGGAGACACATGGAAGTTTTTACTTAGACACCTGCCAACAAAACTCCTGCATTCTCCATGGCAACAGCAAAGGGAGAGCAGGAGGATACTTTTTTTGCCATGCCCTGTCAAGCATCTGACCTGGTAGAAAAATATACATTGCTCTGTGTCTTGTATAAATCCAGATGCTTCCTTCAGGGGCCTTGTGCCTCTTCAAGCTCTTCTGTCAAGAAGAGAGACATAAATCTTCATTGCTAGCAGTAATACGTTGTGAGAAAAACAAATACAACTTCATCTTTCTTTCTTCCCCAAATAAAGAGCTTTAATACAAGAACACAAACACAGAGGAGTATTTTCTTTCAGAGCATGTTTCTGACATTAGTTTGGATGTTCAGAGCGGTGGCAGGTGAGCTGGTTTCCAAACCACACATAGTCTGTGAGTGGCTAAGGGCAGACACGAAGTCCTGCAGTATGTGAAGTTTTATTTTCAACCAAGAGGCAAGGATCACAACTGCATACAGTTGTCCTGGCCTGTATCAAGAATAGTGTGGCCAGCAGGAGCAGGGAAGTCATTCTGCCCCTGTACACTGCACTGGTTAGGCCACACCTTGAGTCCTGTGTCCTGTTCTGGGCTCCTCAGTTTAGGAAAGATGTTGAGTTGCTGGAAGGTGTCCAGAGAAGGGCAACAAAGCTGGGGAGGGGTCTGGAGCGCAGTCCTGTGAGGAGGGGCTGAGGGAGCTGGGGTTGCTTAGCCTGGAGAAGAGGAGGTCCAGGCGAGACCTTATTGCAGTCTACAACTACCGGAAGGGAGGTTGTAGCCAGGCAGAGGTTGGTCTTCTCCCAGACAACCAGCACCAGAACAAGAGGACACAGTCTCAAGCTGTGCCAGGGCGGTTTAGGCTGGATGTTAGGAAGAAATTCTTCATAGAGAGAGTGATTGGCCACTGGAATGTGCTGCCCAGGAAGGTGGTTGGGTCACCATCACTGGAGTTGCTTAGGAGGAGACTGGATGGAGTGCTTGGTGCCATGGTTTAGTTGATTAGATGGTGTTGGATGATGGGTTGGACACAATGCTCTTGAAAGTCTCTTCCAGCCTGGTCTGGTCTGGTCTGGTCTGGTCTGGTCTGGTCTATTCTATTCTATTCTATTCTATTCTATTCTATTCTATTCTATTCTATTCTACTTCAATGATTTGAAGGCTGGGGTCAAGGTGATGCCATTAACAATACAGAAACTCTCAAAACTCTATTTTCTGCCCCCCACCCAGTGCTGTTAACATCAGGCTGCTGTTATTGCTGCAACACAAGAAGACAGAAGCTATGGCACTGATTATTAAACCCAGATGCAAGCAGCTAAGGTTAGGCAGGCACCATATTTAGTGGAGTTTTACAGCAGCTCAGACAACAATTCTGCCTGGGAAACAACAGTCCTGGGGGAGAGAAAAGGGACAGTGAGGTACCATCCAGCTTTAATTAAACCCCCAGTTGTGACCAAGCTTTCAAAGTTAGGCTTATTGTAGCATACAGAAAAGCTCAAGGCTTAACTAAAGACTTAACTGGAAAGCACCTGAAATATTTTCTCTGCAAATGAGCAGCTTGCATAGTCTGTGGAACACAATGCAGAGAAATACAGATTCACAAGTCCAAAAGATGCCAACAAATCTGACTTTCCTGTTTTGCCACGCAAAGGCACATTTGAACTTCACGGTGCCATTTCTCAAGTACACAAGCACAAACCCATGACAAATGTGCAACTAGCACTGCAAGGGAAACTTGATTTATTTTGCAACATTATTAATGTTCTCAAGGTATTCACATGGGTCCTGATTCAGTCCCATCTTTAGGAGATGCACAGAGGGGCAAATTGTGGGAGACTAACAATGCAGGGGTTAGAGGACACAGTCTCAAGCTGTGCCAGGGGAGGTTTAGGCTGAATGTTAGGAAGTTGTTCTTCACAGAAGAGAGACTGGCTATTGGAATGTGCTGCCCAGGGAGGTGGTGGAGTCACCATCACTGGAGGTGTTTAGGAAGAAACTGGAAGAGGCCCTTGGTGCCATGGTTTAGTTGATTAGATGGTGTTGGGTGATAGGTTGGTCTCAATGACCTCAAAGGTCTTTTCCAGACTGTTTAATTCTGTTTGATTCTCAAATCCTATCTCATGGTTGAGACAGTCAGTTTTGATCTTAAGACTAGAAAGGGTAAAGATATTGTAGTATGGATGTATAAAACCAAGAGAATACACAACTTGTGTAAATTCAGAGCCTTTTCACAGTCTATGTACATGATTTGCAAGAAGTGATTTGTTCTAATGGAAAAGTTGAAGGCAATGGAGAAAAACCTGAAGGGAGGTTGCAGCCATTGGAATGTGCAGCCCAGGGAGGTGGTGGAGTCTCCATCACTGGAGATGTTTAGGGAGAGACTGGATGGGGTGCTTTGTGCCATGGTTTAGTTGATTAGATGGTGTTGGGTGATAGGTTGGACTTGATGATCTCGAAGGTCTTTTCCAACCTGGTTTATTCCATTCTATTCTATTCTATTCTATTCTATTCTATTCTATTCTATTCTATTCTATTCTATTCCCAAATCCTATCTCATGGTTGAGACACTCAGTTTTGATCTTAAGACCAGAAAGGGTAAAGATATTGCAGTATGGATGTATGAAACCAAGAGAATATACTGCTTGTGTAAATTCAGAGCCTTTTTACTGTCTATTTGCATGATGCTATGCAGAGAAGTGATTTGCTCTAATGGAAAAATTGAAGGCAATGGAGAAAAACCTGAAGGGAGGTTATAGCCATTGGAATGTGCTGCCCAGGGAGGTGGTGGAGTCACCATCACTGGAAGGGTATAGGGAGAGACTGGATGGGCTGCTTGGTGTCATGGTTGAATTGATTAGATGGTGTTGGGTGATAGGTTGGACTTGATGATCTCGAAGGTCTTGTCCAACCTGGTTTATTCTATTCTATTCTATTCTATTCTATTCTATTCTATTCTATTCTATTCTATTCTATTCTATTCTATTCTATTCTATTCTATTCTTAACATAACTGACCTAAAAGTTGCTACAACTATTGTGCTATGCACACTTGCGTGTGTGTGTGAGTGTGTGTGTGTGTGTGTGTGTGTTCAAGACAGAGAAAGAAAGAGCTGCATACAAACCCAAAGACATCAAAGGCCCTCTCAGCTGCACAAACATGCAGAGGAATTTCCATGCCACAGAGATTAGCAGTGTTTAGTTTTATTGGTGAAAGGAGGTTTGCCCTCTGGGTAATGTTCTGTGTCACGCTCTACAAAAAAGATGTTGTTGCTATTACTATTAATTATGACTACTGTCATTATTTTGTGTTGTTAATATTACTGTTATTGCTATTATTGTTAATGCTATTATTGCCTTCTCCTCATTTTAATTGCACTCTTTTGTGAGGATAGCCGACTGCTGTGTTTCCTCATCTGAACAACCCTTTTTGCTGTTCCACTTCCTTCATTAGAGAGGTGCAAACTCAAAGTCAGAGCTGCTAGCACAAGCCTGCCACTCCGAGACACGTGTTTTTATAAGCAGCTGCAAACTACATATTTGGGTTAGACTATCCCCACCATTTGTGGTTGAGAGTAAAACTGTGGCTTCCAAGGCAGCTTCTTCTCCAGGCCATGGATTAAATTGCCCAATAACTAGCATTTATAATACAATACAATACACCAGGTTGGAAGAGACCTTCAAGACTATTGTGCCCAACCTATCAACCAATCCAACCCACCTAAACAACTAAACCATGGCACCAAGCACCCCATCAAGTCTCCTCCTGAACACCTCCAATGAAGGTGACTCCACCACCTCCCTGGGCAGTCCATTCTAATGGGCAATTACTCTCTCTGTATAGAACTTCTTCCTAACCTCCAGCCTAAACTTGCCCTGGCACAGCCTGATACTGTGTCCTCTTGTTCTGGTGCTGGCTGCCTGGGAGAAGAGACCAAACTCCACCTGGCTACAACCTCCCTTCAGGTAGTTGTAGAGAGCATGAGGTTGTCCCCTGAGTCTCCTCTTCTCCAGGCTAAGCAACCCCAGCTCCCTCAGCCTCTCCTCATAGGGCTTGTGTTCCAAGTCCCTCACCAACTTTGCTGCCCTTCTCTGGACACGTTCCAGCAAGTCAACATCCTTCCTAAACTGAGAGGCCCAGAACTGGACACAGGACTCAAGGTGTGGTCTAACCAGTACAGTGTACAGGGGCAGAATGACCTCCCTGCTCCCGCTGGCCACACTGTTCCTGATTCAGGCCAGGATGCCTTTAGCCCTCTTGTCTGCCTGGGCACACTGCAGGCTCATGTTCAGCCTCCCATCAACCAGTACCCCCAGGTCCCTCTCTGCCTGGCCGCTCTTCAGCCACTCTGACCCCACCGTGTAGCACTGCCTGGGGTTGCTGTGGCCAATGTGCAGAACCCGGCACTTGGCTGTGTTCAATCTCATGCCCTTGGACTCTGCCCATCTGTCCAGCCTGTCGAGATCCCTCTGCAAAGCCTCTCTGCCCTCCAACCCAACCTTTGGCTGTTATCAAAGGCCTGGAATGTTTTATATGACCTATACTTCCCCATATGCCTGGGGTGCATCAAGAAAAGCGTGGTGAGCAGGTCTAGGGAGGTTCTTCTTCCCATTTACTCTGCCTGGGGAGATCACACCTGGATTCCTGTGTCCAGTTTTGGGCTCCCCAGTTCAAGAATCTGTTGGAGAGAATTCCACAGAGAGCCACAAGGATGATTAGGGGACTTGAGCATCTCCCCTGTGAAAAGAGACTGAGAGACTTTGAGAAGAGAAGGCGAGAGAAGATCTGATCAATGTCTATAAATATGTGAGAGGTGGGTGCCAAGTGGAGGGGGCCAAGCTCTTTTCAGTGGTGTGCAGTAGTAAGACAAAAAACAATGGATACAAACTTGAACATAGAAGATTTAATCTCAACATGAGGAGAAACTTCAGGGTGACAGAGCACTGGAACAGGCTGCCCAGATAAGTTGTGGAGCCTTTGAAACCCCACCTGGATGCATTCCTGTGCAGACTACCCTAAGTGATCCTGCTCTGGCAGGGGTTGGACTGGATGATCTCTGGAGGTCCCTTCCAACCTCTAAAGAACTGTGATACTACGATATTGTGATATAGTTATCTCTAATAACACACTTCATTTTCTTGAGGTAAGACACTGTGTACCTCAGAGATCTTTGTTACAGGAGATATAAGACTTACACTCCCTCCTTCCACCATGGGGATCAGTAAACTGTAACAGACCTCCAATGATTAGTATCATAGTATCAGTCAGGGTTGGAAGGGACCACAAGGATCATCAGTTCCAACCCCCTGCCATGGACAGGGACACCCTGCACTAGATCAGGCTGGCCAAAGTTTCATCCATCCTGGTCCTAAACACCTCCAGGGATGGGCCCCCAACCACCTCCCCAGACAGCCCATTCCAGGGCCTCACAGGTCATCATGATGATTTTCTCATAATTTCCAATACAGTAGATCAATTGTGGCAGTTTTAGGCTATGCCTTTAAAATGTAGCTACAGATTTTGAGCAGAAAAGGTAGAATAATACAAATACATCACCATTGGGTGCAAAAAAGAAAACAAAAGCTTATTCTAAACCAATTCATTGGATAAATGTCTGGGATAAGAGAAGCTGTATCATAACAATTCTTCACATTTCATTTCCATTCCCGTTCCTTCTCTCTTCTCTTCTGATCTTGGCTGGTTTGCTTTGCTCAGGAGAAGGTAACATGCTTCTGGCTGACCTTGGGATAAGTCTAACCCACTGCTTGCTCTCAACTCCTTCTCTCTCTCAGGACAGGGCAGTTTGGGGGGCAGTGGAACAGGCTTCTCTGGTCTTCTGACCAGGGTGGGGGTTTGTGTTGTTTGCTAGTTGTAAATATCTGCATAGTATTGTAACTCCTGTGTGCTTTGTACACACTCATTGCATTCCACTGTAGAGTGTAGTTTTTGCTTGTAAATACAGCTTCATTTGCTTCTAACTGAGTTGCTCTGGCTTAAAAGTTAATGCTGGGGGGGGGGAAACTTCAACCCACCGCATCAATAAGAGGTGCTGTGTCTCACAACACTTGCAAGCACTCTGCTCATCATTTCCTGCTGCTCTTGAAACAGCAGCCAGCTAAGTTAGGCATTGATCTCAGCCTAAAATAAAAAAAGGGGATTGGGTCTCCATCCAGCTCCACAGGTCATTTCTTTTAGATGCTTGGAATTAGAGGACTTGCTCTTGATGACCTTGCAATCAATCCTCAGCTGACACCTTCCCTGAGCTGCTCACTGTTGCCTGTTGTTGCTGCAGCACTCAGAACATTCATAGACTGCTGAGAGAGTCTGAAGCAAAGAGAAAGAGAGCCCAGCCTAGTGATCATTAATTGATACCTTCAGTGTAAGGTAATGGCAGTTCATACTGTGGCTTCTATAATGCATGTAGAAATCACTTCCATAGCATTGTGCTTAATTAGTGGTGTTATGTAGTGACCATGATATTCTGCAAGATTATTCCTTAAGTTAAAGGGCAGGGACATCATCCCATACTGTTTACAAAGAAACTGGTGCTGTTTCTTGCGGTGATTGTAGGTTCTGAGCAGCCATAGCAACAGTTTGTTTCTATGACTGCCTTGTATTGTCCACCCATATAGAACTCCAGGCATTAGAAGTTTTAAAGGTGAGATCAGAAAATCATTAGGGTTGGAAGGGACCTAAAGCATCATCTAGTTTCAACTCCTCTGCCATGGGCAGGGACACCTCACACTACAGCAGCTTGCTCAAAGCCACATCCAGCCCACCCTCAAAAACCTCCAGGTATGAGGCTTCCACCACCTCCCTTGGCAACCTGTTCCAGTGTCTCACCACCCTCATGGGGAAGAACTTCTTCCTTACATCCAATCTGAATCTACCCATTTCTAGTTTTGTTCCATTTCCCCTAGTCCTATCACTACCTGACACCCTAAGAAGTCCCTCCCCAGTTTTCCTGTAGCCCCCTTCAGATACTGGAAGGCCACAATAAGGTCTCCCTGGAGCCTTCTCTTCTCCAGAGTGAACAGCCCCAACTCTCTCAGTCTGTCCTCATAGGAGAGGAGCTCCAGCCCTCTGCTCATCCTCATGGCCCTTCTCTGGACACATTCAGGAGTCTCAATGTCCTTCTTAAACTGAGGGGCCCAAAACTGGACACAGTACTCGGGGTGTGGCCTCTTGCTCTGTCACAGGTTGCCTCGGAGAAGAGACATCCTGAATTTCTTTTTTTCTCCTCTCACAAGCTGAAATATTTTTGCATCATTTAATGTGCACAATACGAAGGGGAAAGAACAAGACCATTTAGTGCTGTCAAAACACAACATTTTTTTTTTTTTTTTCTCTCCACTAATTTAAGAGAGACATAAATCAAATCCTTTCTTACTGAAGTGTTTCGAATTCCTCATTTCCAATTCGACTCAGAATGAAGCCCAAAAGTCAAAAATCTCTCATTCATGTATGCAACAGAATTTTCTTCCTCCTGACAGCTATAATCCCAGTGCAAAGGCTTTTTTTAGGAGTTTGTGAACTTTAAAAGGAGATAAATACACCCCAGGTATCCACATCTCATTTCCCTGAGCTAGGAAAAGCAGGAGAGATCTGCTTAGGAGACTCACATTTTCAGTCCTGTTCTGTGGAAGAACAGGGGAAAGAGCTTTAACTGTGAGGTTTCTAAGACAGTTTCCAGATCAAAGTGATTTGGATGAGCTTGAAAACTTTTGTGCAGCTTTGAAGTGTGACTGCCGTTACTTCAGCTGTTACCTTTGCATTCACACACCACCACTGAAATTGTATAGGAAAATATGTAATTAAGCAACTGGAAAAACATCCCTTGATTTTTAGTTGTGGCTTGACAGAGATGCTGATGGCTTAGGGAAATAAATGAAACCTTCTATGTATTCTGCAGAAACGTTGCAGGCACATAAACCCACAAAATACTCTTCTTCAAAAGCAGAGCTGTGGATACAAAGCTCTAACTTTTCTTGCTGCTGTTTCTGAATAAGCCTCATCACAGATTTCAGTCCAGATTTAAGCTGTTTCATCAAGTGTTCAAGGGAACATCACAGAATCACAGGATTTCAGGGGCTGGAAGGGACCTCGAGAGATCATCCAGTCCAACCCCCTGCCAGAGCAGGATCATGTAGAGCAGATCACACAGGAACTCATCCAGGCAAGTTTTGAATGTCTCCAGAGAGAGGGAGACTCCACAACCTCCCTGGGCAGCCTGTTCCAGTGTTCTGTCACCCTCACAGGGAAAAAAATTTCTTCATATTTATGTGAAACTTCCTCTGCCTCAACTTCCACCACTGCCCCTTGTGCTGTCACTGGGCACCGCTGAGCAGAGCCTGGCTCCAGCCTCTCAGGACTCACCCTTTACATATTTATAAACACTGATGAGGTCACCTCTCAGTCTCCTCCAAGCTAAAGAGTCCTCAGCTCTCTCAGTCTCTCCTCATAGAGAAGATGGCCCACTCCCTTAATCATCCTCATGGCTCTGCGCTGGACTCTCTCAAGCAGCTCACTGTCTTTCTTGAACTGAGGGGCCCAGAACTGGACACAATATTCCAGATGCAGCCTCACCAGTGCAGAGTAGAGGGGGAGGAGAACCTCTCTTGACCTACTGGTCACAGCCCTTCTAATCCACCCCAGAATGGCATTTGCCTTCCTGGCCACAAGGGCACGTTGCTGGCTCATGGTCATCCTTCCATCCACCAGGATCCCCAGGTCCCTTTCCCCTTCACTGCTCTCCAGCATTCAGAGAAATCATGCAGGATTCATGCTGCACGGATTCTCTAGAGACACATAAAAACCCTTTTCATGCCAAATGTCTTTGAAGCAAACAATAGCTCAGACTCAGAAGCAAGTCTTGAAGTAAGCATCAGTTTTCTGGTGTGGTCTCAAACTGTTTTACTTATTGCTCTGTTTTATTCTGTATTATAAAAGAATTTGACAGAAATCAAAGGAAAAAAACCTATTTTCTGATGTTTAGAAAGCTACAGAGATCACTCAGTGAGAGTTACTGGTAGCATTTCATAAGTATCTAGGAAGTTCATGTAGATGAGGGTGGTTGAGCCCTGGAACAGGTTGCCAAGAGAGGTGCTTGGGGCCCCTTCCCTGGAGAAATTCAAGGTGAGGCTTGACAGGGCTCTGGGCATCGTGATCAAGTGGAAGATGCCCCTGTTTACTGCAGAGGGGTTGGACTGGATGAGCTTTGGGGGTACCTTCCAACCCAGGTGCCTCTGTAATTCCATGATTTTATGAAACTGTGGTTGTGTGACCTTAAAACTGGGAGGTGGGGCAGTCAGGGCTGTGAGACGCGGGCATCAGTTGAGTCAGTCAGTGGAAGGAGTGAGGAATGTTCCCTGGATAAAGTCAGTGCACAGGAATAGGAAGGAAAGCAGCCGGATGTTTGGGGGAGAGGTGAGCAGAATAGCAGAACACAGAAGATCGTTGTTTGAGCTCATTTCTTCAAAAGGCTCTGCAGGAGTGAGAACTGAGAGGGCTCTTGCAAGTGGGAAGCCGATCATATAACTGAGGTGAAATAACTGACTTGACTGAGAGCAAAGGAGACACTGCAGGGAAAAAAACCCACATCACCTAGTGAAGGAGAGAGTACCAGAAGTGACAGTTGAAAGGGAAGGACTTCAAAAAACACCAGCAGACAGGGAAGGAAGACTCAGAAACTGCAGCTCAACAATGCAGTGATGTTGGAGGAGGAAAGTTCACATAAGGGATGTGAGAAACCACAGAAAATGAGATGTGGGAGACTGGGCAGCAGAGTGAAAAAGAGCAGCGGAGTTAGAGAGCCAAGAGTAAAGAGGAAAAATGATCTGAATGTAGAGCATTATCAGAGAGGCTGCTTTGCACTACAATCCTTCAGCCAAGCCAGTTGGGATACTGGAACAAAGGTGTATACTGATAAATCACAAAACAGAAGTTGTCTCAGTGGAGCCTTGTCATCACTGCTGGTAAAAACAGGAAATAATGCTTTTGGCCCTGAGCACTACACAGCTCAAGATTCTTTGCTCCTTAGACAAAAGTAT
The DNA here is from genome assembly GCA_033816785.1 of Picus viridis. NCBI lineage: Eukaryota > Metazoa > Chordata > Aves > Piciformes > Picidae > Picus > Picus viridis. The sequence goes on along the minus strand of CM066582.1, from coordinate 36,374,848 downwards.
ATACAAAAGAATGGCACAGTGAGGCACGTGGAGAGGTGTTTTCAGCTCCAGACAGCAATTTTAATCCCAAATGCAATCAAAGGGAAAGGCAAAACACCCTCTTTCTGTAGTAAGCACCAAGCTCAGAACTAACCTCTTGTGTAATTAATTCAGTAAGACATAACCACCTTGCCTAGCACAACATGAGGAGTCTCTGTGGATGTCCAGGTGCTTCTAGCAGTGTTGGATCCGACAGCAGCTTCTTCCAGCAGAGGCAGGTGGCAATGACTAGCTGCCACTCACAGGGATTTCACTAGCCCCTCAATAGAAAACATGAATAGAATAGAATTAACCAGGTTGGAAAAGACCTTTGAGATCATCAAGTCCAACCTATCACCCAACACCATCTAAGCAACTAAACCATGGCACCAAGTGCCTCATCCAGGCTCTTCCCAAACACCTCCTTCTCCAAACACCTGTCTTCTTGTTCTGGTGCTGGTTTCCTGGGAGAAGAGACCAACCTCTGCCTGGCTACAACCTCCCTTCAGGTAGTTGTAGACAGCAAGAAGGTCTCCCCTGACCCTTCTCTTCTCCAGGCTAAGCAACCCCAGCTCCCTCAGCCTCTCCTCATAGGGCTTGTGCTCCAAACCCCTCCCCAGCTTCGTTGCCCTGCTCTGGACACGTTCCAGCATCTCAACATCTTTCCTAAACTGAGAGGCCCAGAATTGGACACAGGACTCAAGGTGTGGCCTAACCAGGGCTGAGTACAGTCCCCAGGAAGAGGGGAATCCAACTTGAGCAGGGAGCACAAAGATCAGAGGCACAGTGCAGATGGGAAAAAGATTGTGATATCCCAGTGAGGTAGAAAGTTCATCTAGAAGGAACAAGGAAACAAGGATGAGAAGAAAGAAAATGTGTTCTCTAGAGCTTTAGCTGTGTTTTTCTTAAAACCTCAGGTAAAAGCTATTCCCCCTACTCAGTTTTATCCATGTGTCAAATTCCTTCACTGCTTCTGCTTTTCTAGATGGGTACATCTAGATGGCGGTGAATGGTGCCGCGTCCAGCTGGCAGCCAGGCACTAGTAGTGTGCCCCAAGGATCAGTGCTGGGCCCCATGCTCTTCCACATCTTTATTGATGATCTGGATGAGGGCATTGAGTCCATCATCAGTAAATTTGCAGACGACACCAAGCTGAGGGCAGGAGTGGATCTGCTGGAGGGCAGAGAGGCTTTGCAGAGGGACCTCGACAGGCTGGACAGATGGGCAGAGTCCAAGGGCATGAGATTGAGCACATCCAAGTGCCGGGTTCTGCACATTGGCCACAGCAACCCCAGGCAGTGCTACAGGCTGGGGTCAGAGTGGCTGGAGAGTGGCCAGGGAGAGAGGGACCTGGGGGTGCTGGTTGATGGCAGGCTGAACATGAGCCTGCAGTGTGCCCAGGCAGCCAAGAAGGCCAACGGCATCCTGGCCTGCATCAGGAACAGTGTGGCCAGCAGGAGCAGGGAAATCATTCTGCCCTGTACACTGCACTGGTTAGGCTGTCCAGAGAAGGGCAGCAAAGTTGGTGAGGGGTTTGGAACACAAGCCCTATGAGGAGAGGCTGAGGGAGCTGGGGTGGCTTAGCCTGGAGAAGAGGAGACTGAGGGGTGACCTTATTGCTCTCTACAACTACCAGAAGGGAGGTTGTAGCCAGGTGGGGGTTGGTCTCTTCTCCCAGGCAGCCAGGACCAGAACAAGAGGACACAGCCTCAGGCTGCACCAAGGGAGGTTTAGGCTGGATATTAGGAAGAATTTCTATACAGAGAGAGTGATTGCCCATTGGAATGGGCTACCCGTGGAGGCAGTGGAGTCACCTTCATTGGAGGTGTTCAGGAGGAGACTTGATGGGGTGCTTGGTGCCATGGTTTAGTTGTTTGGGTGGGTTGGATTGGTTGATGGGTTGGACGCCATGATCTTGAAGGTCTCTTCCAACCTGGTGTATTGTACTGTATTATTATTGTACATCAGTCTTTAGCAAATGATTTCTTAGGTGGACTCTAACAACCCACTCAGAGTTCCACGGTGTTTCACCTGAAGGAATTCCATTTGACAAGGTTAATTAGAAGGAGCAGGCTGCTAAAACAGATTGCATCAAATGTGGAGATTTCATGCAGAATTCAAAGGGTTTGGAACGCAATCCTGGCACTTCTCAGGTAATCTTATACACAATAATCAATTTTTCAGTTCATTCCACTTCTACTGACAGCTTTTGCTCACAACTGAGATGGCTCAGAGAAATGTTTGGGCTTGGTTTCCTTTTTTTCCTTCCTCTCCCCTTTTATTTTTCTGAGTTGATGCTTTGAAGCTCATGCAGTGCTCCAGAATGTGTTACTGTTCCCATGCCACTGATTTCTTCCTGTTAGAGTACAAGTAGAGTTAAACCTACCCAAGAAACATCTGTGCTGAAGGGAGGTTGTAGCCAGATGGGGGTTGGTCTCTTCTCCCAGGCAACCAGCACCAGAACAAGAGGACACAAGAGTTGGGGCTGTTCAGTCTGGAGAAGAGAAGGCTCTGAGGTGACCTCATTGTGGCCTTCCAGTATCTGAAGGGGGCCTACAGGAAGGCTGGGGAGGGACTTCTCAGGCTATCAGGTAGTGATAGGACTAGGGGGAATGGAATGAAGGTGGAGGTGGGGAGATTCAGGGTGGATGTGAGGAGGAAGTTCTTCACTGTGAGAGTGGTGAAGCCCTGGAATGGGATGTCCAGGGAAGTGGTTGAGGCCCCATCCCTGGAGGTGTTTAAGACCAGGCTGGATGAGGCTCTGGCCAGCCTGATGTAGGATGAGGTGTCCCTGCCCATAGCAGAGGGGTTGGAACTAGATGATCCTTGTGGTCCCTTCTAACCCTGACTGATACTATGATACTATAACACAGTCTCAAGCTGTGCCAGGGGAAGTTTAGGCTGGAGGTGAGGAGAAAGTTCTTCCCAGCAAGAGAGATTGGCCATTGGAATGTGCTGCCCAGGGAGGTGGAGTCACCATCCCTGGAAGTGTCTAGGAAGAGACTGGATGAGGCACTTGATGCCATGGTTTAGTTGATTAGATGGTGTTGGGTGATAGGTTGGACTTGATGATCTCAAAGGTCTTTTCCAACCTGGTAAATTCTATTCTATTGTGTGCAATTACAGAACACAGAATTAACCAGACTGGAAGAGGCCTTCAAGATCAAGTGCAACCTATCACCCAACACCATCTAATCAACTAACCCATGGCACTAAGTGCCATCCAGTCTCTTCTTAAATGCCTCCAGTGAGGGTGACTCTACCACCTCCCCGGGCAGCACATTCCAATTGTTTGTAGAGAAGTTATTTGAATTTCTACTGGTGTTATGATTGTAAGGAGGCTATTAATAGTCAATAGGCAGCACAATTAAGTAGAATATTAATCACTTTATTAATAATTAAAAAAACACAGAAAATATTAATACAACCTATATACTGGTTTAACACATTCAGTTATGGAATAGATCTCACCAGCAGGAACAAGTAACCATTTAAACAATATGAACAAAACAGAAACAACAAACAGCACTTTAAACTGCAAAGAAGAAAGGGAACATCGGCAACAGCCAAACAGAAAGGGATCTGGAGGCACTGGTTGACAGCCTGCTGAATATGAGCCTGCAGTGTGCCCAGGTGGCCAAGAAGGCCAATGGCATCCTGGCCTGCATCAGGAATAGTGTGGCCCACAGGAGCAGTGAAGTCATTCTGCCCCTGTACTCAGCACTGGTTAGGCCACACCTTGAGTCTTGTGTCCAGTTCTGGGCCCCTCAGTTTAAGAAGGACATTGAGACACTGGAACATGTCCAGAGAAGGGCACAATGCTGAGGAGAGGTCTGGAGCACAGCCCTGTGAGGAGAGGCTGAGGGAGCTGGGGTTGCTTAGCCTGGAGAAGAGGAGGCTCAGGGGAGACCTTCTTGCTCTCTACTGAAGGGAGGTTGTAGCCAGGAGGGCGTTGGTCTCTTCTCCCAGGCAACCAGCACCAGAACAAGAGGACACAGTCTCAAGCTGTGCCAGGGGAGGTTCAGGCTGGATGTTAGGAAGAAGTTCTTCCCAGAAAGAGAGACTGGCCATTGGAACGGCCAAGTAAATGGTGGATGTGCTCTAGCAATATTCTAGTTGTACGAAGTATGCACCTTTATTCCAGTCTCTCCTGTTGTCTCAGCTGTTGTGAAGCATCTCTGACAGATGACTGAGCTTCCCAAGAGGTGCTTTCATTTCAACTGTGACTTCAACATGAAGCTAGAAAAGGACAAAAAGAGAGACTAAATTATCATGGGTTTTGCAAATGTTATCCCCTAAAAAGTTATTTTAAGACCATGAAAAGACTTCACCCATTTGTTTGAGATAGAATAGAATAGGCCAGGCCAAGTTGGAAGAGACCTTCAAGATCATTGTGTCCAACCTATCATCCAACACCACCTAATCAACTAAACCATGCAACCAAGCACCCTATCAAGTCTCCTCCTGAACACCTCCAATGATGGTGACTCCACCACCTCCCCAGGCAGCCCATTCCAATGGGCAATCACTCTCTGTGTAGAACCTCTTCCTAAACTCCAGCCTAAACCTCCCTGGGCACAGCTTGAGACTGCTTCATAGATCTCAAAAGAATTGAGTTTATTTATCAAACAGAGCAACTTAAATGATATTTGATGGGAAATGTGAAAAGCAAGTTTCCAGCTCATGATTCACACTGAATTAGAGTCAACCAATCAGCAGGAAAAGAAACAAAAATATACCAGGAGACACATTTCCAAGATTGAACTGCAGAAATGTTGAATAATGAATGCTTGCAATAAACTTCTACCAGACAATCTTCAGAGCAAAGGGAAAAAATTGCTCAGAGAAATAACGCAGTGAATAATGAATACAGGGGAGAAAAAATAATGGCCCAAATGTGGACAAATCTCATGCTGAAAAAGAGATAAAATATGCTAAACAAGTTATTTGTTATGAATTATTCACCTGTGTTCCTGTTTATAGAGAAGTCCATGTTTTCCTCTCAGGTCCCCAGTCACTTCTTGGATCATATCCACTCAAATCTTCAAATGAAGAACTTCTTCTGATGAAGAAGAAGAGGAAACCCCTCCAACGAAGGAAACCCCTCCAACGAAGGGCCACCTCCTCCTCCCCCTCCAACGAAGGGCCACCTCCTCCTCCCCCCCTCCAACGAAGGGCCACCTCCTCCTCCCCCCTCCAACGAAGGGCCACCTCCTCCTCCCCCCTCCAACGAAGGGCCACCTCCTCCTCCCCCCTCCAACGAAGGGCCACCTCCTCCTCCCCCTCCAACGAAGGGCCCTCCTCCTCCCCCCCTCCAACGAAGGGCCACCTCCCCTCCCCTCCAACGAAGGGCCACCTCCTCCTCCCCCCTCCAACGAAGGGCCACCTCCTCCTCCCCCTCCAACGAAGGGCCACCTCCTCCTCCCCCTCCAACGAAGGGCCACCTCCTCCTCCCCCCCTCCTCCTCCCCCTCCAACGAAGGGCCACCTCCTCCTCCCCCTCCAACGAAGGGCCACCTCCTCCTCCCTCCAACCCCCCAAACGAAGGGCCACCTCCTCCTCCCCCTCCAACGAAGGGCCACCTCCTCCTCCCCCTCCAACGAAGGGCCACCTCCTCCTCCCCCCCCCTCCAACGAAGGGCCACCTCCTCCTCCCCCTCCAACGAAGGGCCACCTCCTCCTCCCCCTCCAACGAAGGCCAACGAAGGGCCACTCCTCCTCCCCCTCCAACGAAGGGCCACCCCTCCTCCCCCTCCAACGAAGGGCCACCTCCTCCTCCCCCCTCCAACGAAGGGCCACCTCCTCCTCCCCCTCCAACGAAGGGCCACCTCCTCCTCCCCCTCCAACGAAGGGCCACCTCCTCCTCCCCCCTCCAACGAAGGGCCACCTCCTCCTCCCCCCTCCAACGAAGGGCCACCTCCTCCCCCTCCCCCCTCCAACGAAGGAGAACTTAACTTCTTCAAACTTTTCTTACTCTCTGCTCAGAATGATTTTGACTGCACAGAAAATGTTTCTGAGCCTTGCCGTTACTGGAGGTTGTTGATGGGTTAGAATCATCATAGAGTCAAACAGGTTGGAAAAGACCTCAGAGATCATCACATAGGATCCCCTTCCCTGCAATACAGCAAGGGAGAGAGGCTTCTTCTCATTGTAATGTTGCAGTGATTTCTTTCTAGGAAGGAGATGGTTATGTTGTTCAATCAAGGTAGCTGCTTGCCACCCTGAGCTGGCAGACAGAAGCAGTGAGGTTTGTGTTCTGAGCATAGACATCTCAAGGTTTCATCCCTTTCCTGCCATAGCCTGTCACTGTGGGAAGTCCCTGCCACCCAAGCTACATCCAGCCTCACTCGACTTTAGCAGGCTGTCCTGGAATGGGAGAGTTGATAGAATGTGCCTGACAAAACACAGCCTTATTTAGTGTACTTAGAGTCAGTGCTGTGAAATAAGATGTCTTAGAATGGATTCCTCTCTGCAGCCCTTCGACTGGCTTGTGTGCTTCCCTGCTCTCCACAAGGAGAGCTTACACTGAGTCAATGCATCTGCCCCTCCCCTCTGGGGAACCAGAAATGAGGCACTTCCCTGCGGGCTGCTCGGGATCAGTTCGCTTAGCCAGCTCTTGGACGCTTTGTGGAGGAGGACTGCAAGTCAATCACGGTATAATCACCTAATGATTGAAGCACTGAGACCCTAAGTACTGCTCAGCCAGTGTTGAACCTGCATGACCTGTACCATGAAATGGTCTGAGTGGTGACTCTTTAGACCCAGGGCTACTGTATAGCCATTGTGGTGGGTTGAAATTCACACACACACACCCCCAGCATAACATTGCCGTTCCAGCTCAGTTGGAAGCAAATGCAGCTGTATTTACAAGCAAAACTACAATCTAAGATGAAATGCAATGAATATGTACAAAATAGACAATATTTACAGGGTCAGAGTTTGATGCTGTTTATGCTGATTGGAATAATAGTACTGATAAATTGCATTTGAAGTAACGTGACTGAAGGAGCTGGGGGTGGTTAGTTTGGAAAAGAGGAGGCTGAGGGGAGACCTCCTGGCTCTCTACAACTACCTGAAAGGAGGTTGTGGAGGGGCTCATGCTGGTCTCTTCTCCCAGGTAATCAGCGATAGAACAAGAGGGAATGGCCTCAAGCTGCCACTGCGTAGGTTTAGACTGGACAGTAGGAAAACTTTATTCAGGGCAAGAGTGCACAGGCATTGGAATGCGCTGCCCAGGGAGGTGGTGGAGTCCTCAAGCCTGGCTGTGTTTCAGGGTGGTTTGGCTGTGGTGCCTGGGGCTATGGACAAGGGGTGAGCCTTGCAGAGGAGGGTTCTGGACTTGGTGATCCTGAGGGTCTTTTCCAGCCTGAAATGTTTCTGTGACTCTGTTTCAGTGTTAAGATCCAGTCTAACCCTACTCTCCCTCAGGTTCTCCATTTAATAAGCTCTTCTACCTAACTAGGGGGCCACCAGGTCTTTGTCCCCCCCAACCCACTTCATTTTCCCAAAGCAGCTCTGGCTCCCTCTATACCATCCTCCACTCTGCCTAAACAGCTTGTGCTCCAGCACCATCATTTTTGCAGCCATCCCAGAGCCTGAGGCAAGACCCTCACCAGCCAAGATACCACACAGAGGAGCTCAGCTCCAGTAAGGAGGCCCAGCCAGCACCCGTGGATGATATTGGAGTAGTCATCAAGCCTATCCCTAACAACCGGGGGGCCACCAGGCCCCCCGGCCTTTGTTGTCACCACCACCATCACCCAGTGTGCACCATGGGCACTCACCAGCAATGAGAGGAGGATCCTCAGCCCAGATGGGCTCAGCTTGGGGCTGCTGCCTTTCCTGGGGGATTAAAAAGGGGAGTGGATAGGGAGGGCCAAGCAGCTACACCTGGGGTGGGAGGAGACTCCAATGGAACATAGGTGCTGTGGGATTTGAGGGGAAAAGGGAGGGGGAAGGGAAGGGGCAGTTATGGTGGGAAGGGGGAGGTGGTGGTGAAAGGAGGGGATCTTAAAATACCTTTATTTTCCACCAATCTTTCACAATGTACAACTGCAGATCATAGAATCATAGAATCAGTCAGGGTTGCTTTGCCTCCATGCAAAAAGAGCAAACCCAGCAACGCTTCATAAAATGAAGCACAGTGGTGGCTGTTACAATGACATCTTTCCATCATGACCATTTTGCTTGGTGGCAAAATCTGTGCTTTTCACATCAAGGTAACAACTTTTAACAAACAAAATAAAAAACAGTTCTGCAACTGTGAATTTGTTCCCTGGATACCAGCAGCCAACACCAGGATGATTGGGGGCTGGAGCACTGCCCTGTGAGGAGGGGCTGAGACAGCTAGGGCTTTTTAGTCTGGAGGGGAGAAGACTGAGAGGGGCTTTAATCAATGTTTACAAGGATCTGGTTGTCAAGAGGGAGGGGACAGGCTCTGCTCAGTTGCACCCTGGGATAGGACAAGGGGCAAGGGATCTAAACTACAGCACAGGAGGTTCCAGCTCAACATGAGGAGGAACTTCTTCACTGTGAGGGTCACAGAGAACTGGAGCAGGCTGCCCAGAGAGGTTGTGGAGTCTCCTTCTCTGGAGGCTTTCAAGCCCCATCTGGATGTTTTCCTGTGTGACCTGTGCTAGATTCTATGGTCCTGCTCTGGCAGGGGGATTGGACTTGATGATCCTCAAGGGTCCCTGCCAACCCCTAACATCATGTGATCCTGTGAATATCTATAAACAAGTAGTTGCAGAAAGCTTGGCATGACAGCAGGATGATCTGAGTGAAGGATATTGCAGTGTATATCACCGCAGACAACAAAATTGATATTCTTAATTTTTTTTTTTTTTCTCATATCTAACTGGGTAAAAATCCCTCTGGCTTCAAAATTGTCAGCTTCTTGTGCACAGCTCCATCACTTTTATAAATAATGAAGAGTCTAGAAGAGAAGGAAATAAACCAGCAGTTGTCTAAATTAATCAGATTGGAAGGGAAGGGGAGGGAAGGGGGAAGGGAAGGGGGAAGGGAAGGGGGAAGGGGAGGGAAGGGGGAGGGAAGGGGGAGGGAAGGGGGAGGGAAGGGGGAGGGAAGGGGAGGGAAGGGGGAAGGGAAGGGGAGGGAAGGGGAGGGAAGGGGGAAGGGAAGGGGAGGGAAGGGGGAAGGGAAGGGGAGGGAAGGGGGAGGGAAGGGGGAGGGAAGGGGAGGGAAGGGGGAAGGGAAGGGGAGGGAAGGGGGAAGGGAAGGGGAGGGAAGGGGGAAGGGAAGGGGGGGAAGGGAAGGGGAGGGAAGGGAAGGGGGAGGGAAGGGAAGGGGGAAGGGAAGGGGGAAGGGGAGGGAAGGGGGAAGGGAGGGGGAAGGGAAGGGGGAAGGGAGGGGGAAGGGAAGGGGGAAGGGGAGGGAAGGGGGAGGGAAGGGGGAAGGGAAGGGGAGGGAAGGGGGAAGGGGAGGGAAGAGGGAAGGGGGGCAAGGGAAGGGGGAAGGGAAGGGGGAAGGGGAGGGGGAAGGGGGAAGGGAAGGGGGAAGGGAGGGGGAAGGGAAGGGGGAAGGGGAGGGAAGGGGGAGGAGGGGGAAGGGGGAAAGGGACGGAAGGGGAGGGGAGGGAAGGGGGAAGGGAAGGGGAGGAAGGGGAAAGGGAAGGAGGAAGGGGGAATGGAAGGGGGAAGGGGGAATGGAAGGGGGAAGGGAAGGGGAGGAAGGGGAAAGGGAAGGAGGAAGGGGGAAAGGGGAAGGGAAGGGGGAGGGGAGGAAAGGGGAAGGTTTGGGAAGGGAAGGTTTGGGAAAGGGAAGGGAGGGGAGGAGAGGTTCAGAGAGGAGAGGAGAGGTTCGGAGAGGAGAGGTTCGGAGAGGAGAGGTTCAGAGAGGTTTGGAGAGGTTCGGTTCGGAGAGGTTCAGTTCGGAGAGGTTCGGAGAGGTTCGGAGAGGTTCGGAGAGGAGAGGAGAGGAGAGGAGAGGAGAGGAGAGGAGAGGAGAGGAGAGGAGAGGAGAGGAGAGGAGAGGAGAGGAGAGGAGGAGAGGAGAGGAGAGGAGAGGAGAGGAGATGTTCGGAGAGGAGAGGAGAGGAGAGGAGAGGAGAGGAGATGTTCGGAGAGGAGAGGAGAGGAGAGGAGAGGAGAGGAGAGGAGAGGAGAGGAGAGGAGAGGAGAGGAGAGGAGAGGAGAGGAGAGGTTCGAGAGGAGAGGAGAGGTTCGGAGAGGAGAGGTTCGGAGAGGAGAGGAGAGGAGAGGAGAGGAGAGGAGAGGAGAGGAGAGGAGAGGAGAGGAGAGGAGAGGAGAGGAGAGGAGAGGAGAGGAGAGGAGAGGAGAGGAGAGGAGAGGAGAGGAGAGGAGAGGAGAGGAGAGGAGAGGAGAGGAGAGGAGAGGAGAGGAGAGGGAGAGGAGAGGAGAGGAGAGGAGAGGAGAGGAGAGGAGAGGGGAGAGGAAGAGACGAGATGATTAACCAGTTTGCAAGAGCCCTTTGAGATCATTGAGTCAAACCTATCACCCAACACCATCTAATCAACCAAACCATGGCAACAAGTGCCCCATCCAGTCTCTTCCCACAACGTCCTAAACTTCCTTCATCCATAATGTTTTGGTACCCTGGGGCTCTTTGCTGCACTTTGGTGCAGTTTGTGTCCATTGCTGTTAGCAGTGTGGATAAACTGCCACGAAAAGTGAGTTCAATCTTCTTCTTGGCTCCATTTTTTGGAGCAGAGATTTTTGCACGTAAGGACTCGTTTCAAGCAGGTTTTTCTTTCCTGAGTTCTTATGACCCATATAAACCTGCAGAACTGCCAGAAGAATAAAAATTAGCAAGGTATATTGTGTAACAGTAGTTGCAGAACATTAGGGGGAAAAATAAAGATACTATTAGCCCACAGGGAAAAAAGAAAAAAGAAAGAAAGAAAGAAATTGACAATTCAAATCAATTCGATTTGCATTTAGAGATAATCAGTTCCAAGCATGAAATGTTGCTTAATCAGGTAATGGCTTCATTAAGAGCAGTTAATCACATACTACCTTCAGCTCATTTTCAGAGAGAGGAATTTTTTATTCAAATGACAGCAATTAAAATATCTCAGTCAAGGGCTCAATTCATTGGAGGAAAATGCTTCTGCAAACTCGCCACAAATTCATCGATCCTTTCCAAGAGCCAGAGTGTGAGCTGCATACCCAACTCCAAAAGAAACAGGCTGCTATTAGCTGGATAAATATAGCATCCTGTATGGAGAATAAATGCAGACAGAAAGAGTCATAGAACCATAGAATCACAGAATCAGCCAGGCTGGAAAAGACCTCAGAGAACATCAAGTCCAACCTATTACATAACACCTAACACCTCCTGACAACTAAACCATGGCTCCAAGTGCCACATCCAAGCCTTTTTGAACACCTCCAGGGATGGTGACTCCACCACCTCCCTAGGCAGCACGTTCCAATGGTCAATAACTCTTTCTGGGAAGAACTTTCTCCTCACCTCCAGCCTAAACTCCTGACACAGCTTGAGACTGTGTCATCTTGTTCTGGTGCTGGCTGCCATGGAGAAGAGACAAACCCCCACGTGGTTACAGCCTCCTTTCAGGTAGTTGCAGAGAGCAATGAGGTCTCCCCTGAGCCTCCTCTTCTCCAGGCTAAGCAACCCCAGCTCCATTAGCCTCTTCTCATAGGTCTGTGCTCCAGACCTCTCCTCAGCCTCGTTGCCGTTCTCTGGACACATTCAAGTACCTCAATGTCCTTTATTTGGTTTTTATTTAAGTCTGGAATTTTATTGACACTTTATTCATGTGGAAAATCAGAATTGCCTGTTTCTATGAGGTTAGCATCAAGTGGGGTTGGTCACATCTCCAGGGCAACCTGAGACAGAAGGAGAGAGTGTTTCAGAGGGGACTGGATGTGGCACTTGGTGCCATGGTCTAGGCATGAGGTCGGTGGTTACAGGTTGGACTCGATCTTCGAGGTCTCTTCCATCCTTAGTGATACTGTGAGAGCACAGAGTCTCAAGTTGTGCCAGGGGAGGTTCAGGCTGGATGTTAGGAAGAAGTTCTTCGTAGAACGAGAGATTGGCCATTGGACTGTGCTGCCCAGGGAGGTGGTGGAGTCACCATCACTGGAGGTGTTTAGGAAGAGGCTGGATGCTTGGAAGAGGCTGGATGGTTTAATTGATTAGATGGTGTTGGGTGATAGGTTGGACTTGATGATCTCAAAGGTCTTTTCCAACCTGGCTCATTCTGTATTCTGTGTTCTGTGTCTTGAATGCAGTCCAGTGGAATAAGTCATGTGTTTGGCATTGGTTTAGTTAGTCATGAGGTGATAGGTTGAACTTGATGACCTCTGAGGTCTTTTCCAACCTTATTGATTCTATGATTCTATTATTTAGACATAGTGTTAAGTTAGCAGAGAATGTAAATGAAGAAAAGCTGAAATTTCTCTTAAGTGTTGCCTGATTCTATGATATTATCATTTTGAGTACCTGGTATAATATTATATTCCTATTAGCTGTATCTTCAGAAATCATATTTTCCTAGTTTGGGTGCTGGAAGGAAAAAAAAAAAGGATTAGTTCTGTGCACTGAGGGTTTTCCAGGGTGGAAGGAGTGAGTTGTACCATCTTGTCATCTACTAAACTAAAACAGTTTCACTCTGTGTGTGTGATTTGTGTCTTCTGCTGTGCAGGCAGCAGCTCACATAGGTTCACATCTAGGCTGTGGTAGTTTGAATTTCTCAATTATCTTGTACAGAGAATACTTATTTATTTATTTATGAGAATGAAACCACAAAGAGAAAATATTGCCTGCCTCAGGCACAGGGTGAGGAATTCAGTACCAGAAAGGCAGCAGACTCACTTTGTTTAAAATTTATGCACAGCCTCCTCAGAGATCACAGTATCACAGTATCATCAAGGCTGGAAGAGACCTCAAAGATCATTGAGTCCAACCTGTCACCACAGACCTCATGACTAGACCATGGCACCAAGTGCCACATCCAATCCCCTCTTGAACACCTCCAGGGATGGTGAAGAGGGAGGAAGAACTTCCTCCTCACCTTGAGCCTAAACTTCCCCTGGCACAGCTTGAGACTGTGTCCTCTTGTTCTGGTGCTGGCTGCTAGAGAGAAGAGGCCAACCTCTTCCTGGCTACAACCACCTTTCAGATAGCTATTTCTTATAGAGAGATGAGAGTGTATCTCTTGAAATTTCCTGGAACCACTGAGGTCTGGCTTTGCAGGTTTTTACATACATCAACTTCTTAACATGCATTTCTGTGCCTCCTTACTTCCCATAGCTGAGGAAACCTGTGCAACCAGCACATGAAATGCAAAACTTCTCTTCCCAGTAAGCTAAGGGTATTAAACATGGATTTGTCTGATCCCAAGGACCTTTAGAGCAGCCCTGAAGAAAAGGACTTGGGGGAGCTGGTGGAGGAGAAGCTCAACATGAGCCACCAGTGTGCACTTCCAGCCCAGAAAGCATCCTGGGCTGCATCAAGAGAAGCAGAGCCAGCAGGATGAGGGATGTGATTCTCCCCCTCCATTTTGTTCTGGTGAGACCCCATCTGGAGTACTGTGTCCACTTCTGGAGCCTCTATTACAAGAAGGATCTGGAGGTGCTGGAAGGTGTCCAGAGAAGGGCCATGAGGATGAGCAGAGGGCTGGAGCTGCTCTGCTACGAGGACAGACTGAGGGAGTTGGGGCTGTTCAGTCTGCAGAAGAGAAGGCTCCGAGGAGACCTAATTGTGGCCTTCCAGTATCTGAAGGTGGCTACAGGAAAGCTGGGAGGGACTTTTTAGGGTGCAAGGGAGTGATAGGACTTGGGGAAACAAAATAAAAGAAGTGGGTAGATTGAGATTGGATGTTAGGAAGAAGTTCTTCCCCATGAGGATGGTGAGACACTGGCCCAGGTTGCCCAGGGAGGTGGTGGAAGCCTCATCCCTGGAGGCCAGGCTGGATGTGGCTGTGTGCAACCTGCTGCAGTGTGAGGTGTCCCTGCCCATGGCAGTGGGCTTGGAACTAGATGATCCTTGAGATCCCTTCCAACCCTAACAATTCTATGATCTCAGGGAGCACAGCTGTAAATGTTGCCATTCTTCATACATCCCATGGTTTATACAAGGACTCAGGCAAAAGGGATGCCGAGAACTTTTCTAATGCCTACTGCAAAGCATATTTAGGTCGGCAGGAGTCTTCAAGCTAGAGAAAACTATGCTAAAATGCAGCTGCCATAGCATTTGCAGTGGTCTGAAGTGCTCGCTTAGGCTTCAACTCATGGCCAGCTTGCTGGGTCAAGTCGGGACTTCAGTGCTTCTTGCCAAGCTTTTGTACCAGCAGAAGGAAATTACAGTTGATTTTTCAAAACTAAGTCACAACTACTCTTCTCATTAGCATAATGAACAGCTGTTTCCTAATTACTACAGTGTTTAAGTGCTCTTAGTGAAACTATGCACTGGCTGTGTGCAGTGAAAGATGAAAGCACAAAGGAATCAGGAAATAATCCCATTTGCCATCCCTTCCTCAGCCTTACTTTTCCTAATGCATGCATTTGAGCTGAACACCTGTCCCCCTCTACTCTGCCCTGCTGAGGCCACACCTGGAATATTGCATCCAGGTTTGGGCTCCCCAGCTCAAGAGGGACAGGGTTCTACTCGAGAGAATCCAGCAGAGAGCTACCAGGATGATTAAGGCAGTGGAGAAACACCCTATGAGGAGAGACTGAGTGACTTGGGGCTGTTCAGTCAGGAGAAGAGAAGGCTGAGAGGGGATTTAATCAACGTTTATAAACATCTGAGGGCTAGGGGTCAAGAGGAGTGGGACAGGCTCTGCTCTGTTGCACCCTGGGATAGGACAAGGGGCAATGGATGTAAACTACAGCACAGGAGGTTCCACCTCAACATGAGAAGGAACTTCTTCACTGTAAGGATCACAGAGCACTGGAACAGGCTGCCCAGAGAGGTTGTGGAGTCTCCTTCTCTGTAGACTTTCCAGACCCATCTGGATGCATTCCTGTGAGACCTGTGCTGAATTCCATGGTCCTGCTCTGGCAAGAGCATTCGACTCCATGCCCTTTGGAAGTCCCTTTGAACCCCTAACATCCTGTGATCCTGTGAGATGAAGGACCACAGCATGCTTGCACTCAGAAAACCCAGGGTTTTTTTCCCTTAAAGTATTTAATACAATACAATACAATAAACCAGGTTGGAAGAGACCTTCAAGATCATCACGTCCAACCCATCAACCAATCCAACCCACCCAAACAACTAGATCATGGCACCAAGCACCCCATCAAGTCTCCTCCTAAACACCTCCAATGATGGTGACTCTACCACCTCCCTGAGAAGACCATTCCAATGGGCAATCACTCTCTGTATAGAACGTCTTCCTAACATCCAGCCTAAACCTGCCCTGGTGCAACTTGAGACTGTGTCCTCTTGTTCTGGTGCTGGCTGCCTGGGAGAAGAGACCAACCCCCACCTGTCTACAACCTCCCTTCAGGTAGTTGTAGAGAGCAAGAAGGTCTCCCCTGAGTCTCCTCTTCTCCAAGCTAAGCAACCCCAGCTCCCTCAGCCTCTCTTCATAGGGCTTGTGATGTGGCTCTGAGCAACCTGATCTAGTGTGAGGTGTCCCTGCCCATGGTAAGGGGCTTGGAACTAGATGATCCTTGAGGTCCTTTCCAACCCTGACAATTCTATCACCGTATGATTTATTTCCAGTTTGCTTTTTGTCTGATACAGTTGAGGAGGTCTGACCACATAAGTGGCCACTGTAAATCTGAGTCTCTCCTCCAAGCAAGATAAAGCTGTGAGAGAGTCTGCAGCTCTTGTAGACCACAGAAAAAGACTATAGACATTTGGACTTCCTCCTATACATCACTTGTCATTACATATTCTCTCCTCCTAACAGCTGGTGACAGAGACGTTGTGCCTCTAGGAAAGTTCTCTCTTCTCTCTTCCATCTGTTTCAGCCCATTTACCTCAGAGATAAAATGTTGTTTTGGCTGGTCTGTTTACAATATCTTATCTAGATCATAATTTAAATCCCTTCTGTTTGAGATACACATCATGCATTGCTTTGTATTCCTTTTCAAAACAGCTGAAAATTAGGATTCCTGTAATTCTGGAGATCTCTCTGCAGCAGAGATTTTCAGTCATTATGCTTTAAGGTGGGGGGGGGGGGGGAAGAGAGAGAGAGTGGGAGGAAGGAAAAAAGGAGGTGGGAGGTGGGGAAAGGGAATTGCAAACTCTCTTATTTCTCTTTTGGTATTACTCTTTGTGTTAAATAAAGAGTTTTGTCCAGAAAGACAAATTGTCTGCTCAAGTACCTTGCTTCTCATGGAGCAAGTGTGCTTTTTAAATAGGGCTCCAGGTCAAAAACTTTATCAGACAGATTAAGTTGCATCATTCTAAGGGCCAAAAGTCCTTCAGTCTTTTGCTGTGCACTTTATAGAATCATAGAATTGTTAGGGTTGGAAGGAACCTCAAGGATAAAAGGCAGGGACACCTCACACTAGATCAGGTTGCTCAGAGCCACATCCAGCCTGCCTTTAAACACTTTAAGGGGAAAAAAAACCCCACCTGTGGTTTCTGAGTGCAAGCATGCTGTGGTCCTTCATCTCACAGGATCACAGGATGTTAGGGGTTCAAAGGGACTTCCAAAGGGCATGGAGTCGAATGCCCTTGCCAGAGCAGGACCATGGAATCCAGCACAGGTCTCACAGGAATGCATCCAGATGGGTCTGGAAAGTCTGCAGAGAAGGAGACTCCACAACCTCTCTGGGCAGCCTGTTCCAGTGCTCTGTGATCCTCAAGGATCATCTAGTTCCAACCCCCTACCATGGACAGGGACATCTCACACTACATCAGGCTGCTCAGAGCCACATCCAGTCTGGCCTTAAAACCACCAGGAATGAGGCCTCTACCACCTCCCTGGGCAACCACTGCCAGTACCTCACCACTCACACCACCACTTTAATGGTGGTGATCAAGCTATTGCCAACTGCACTGTACAGTTGTTGCATTTCTGAGGATGAGATACATTTGCCAACTCTTATTTTTACTTCCTTGCACTTTGAATACTTTTTAAGAGGTTTACATATTGCTTCTGTTTTCCCAACCACCATGCAACCCTCCTTTTCCAAGATGATTTCTCTGAAATTGTGGTCTTGATCTTTTTCTCTGCCTTCCGTGCCAGAAGTGCCTTGCTTAGGTTGATACTATTAGCATGAAAAGAAACATTTATCTATTAATATATTAATAGATTGATATTCGTGCGGCTGAAGTCCTGAGAGTTTTAAGGAAAAGGTATATTCAGTAAATTGTCTGTTTTACAACTTAGAGAAAGCTCATAAACACCTGACCCAGCCCAGCACTTTATGAACTTCTTTACTGTGTCCAGTTCTGGGCTCCTCAATTTAAGAAGGGCATTGAGACTCTTGAACGTGTCCAGAGAAGGGCAATGAGGCTGGGGAGAGGTCTGGAGCACAGCCCTATGAGGAGAGGCTGAGGGAGCTGGGGGTGTTCAGCCTGGAGAAGAGGAGGCTCAGGGGAGACCTTCTTGCTCTCTACAACTACCTGAAGGGAGATTGTAGCAAGGTGGGAGTTGGTCTCTTCTCCCAGGCAACCAGCACCAGAACAAGAGGATAAAGCCTCAAGCTGTGCCAGGGGACGTTCAGGCTGGATGTTAGGAAGAAGTTCTTCCCAGAAAGAGAGATGGGCCATTGGAATGTGCTGCCCAGGGGGTGGTGGAGTCACCATCCCTGGAGGTGTTCAAAAAAGGCTTGGATGTGGCACTTGGAGCCATGGTTTAGTTGTCAGGAGGTGTTAGGTATTACCTAACAGGTTGGACCTGATGATCTCTGAGGTCTTTTCCAACCTTATTGATTCTATGATTCTTTTGTTGGATGGCTGGTTTTGGATTCCCAGTCAGCAAGAGACAAGGGTAACAACGTTAGTCTGTTATTTACAAACTAAAAGCATAATACCAGTGGGGTTATATAGCAAATTGAAGAGCTTTTCCAATTTGTGGAAGGTTTCCCCTGGCATATTTTTCTGTGTCTTGACATTTTCCAGTTCATTACACCATTATTTTTAACAAATGAAGTTTCCCTCAACCTTTCCTCTAATCATAGACTCATAGAATGGGCTGCATGAAGGTAATAACTGATTTATAAGCTTAGCAGAAATGCTTCTGTCTCAAGGGCTATGTCAGAAATCTTCAGATATAAGATGAATATAGTCTAGAAGACATTATCTGTAGAAATGAAGTCATCAGTAGTAAGCTGATAGGTGAAAAAGTGTGTGTGAGAGAGAGATCTTCAGGAGTTCCAACTTAATGCAGTCTGTGCACCAGAGACTATACTACCTGCTAGGACTTTAAGGATGTTATGGAAAGGGATACTTGAGAACCTTAATCACAGAATCATAAAGGTTGGAAAAGAACTCTAAGGATCATCCGGTCCAACTGTCAACCCAACACCACCATGACCTGCAAAACATGTCCCTCGGTGCCATATCCACCTGGTTTTGAGCACCTAGAGGGATGATGACTCAACCTCCTCCCTGGGCAGCCTCTTCTAATACCTGACCACTCTTTCACTAAATACCTTTTTTATCCAGTCTAAGCTTCCCCTGCAGCAGCTCAAGGCCATTTCCTCTTGCTGTTTAAGTCCTCTTGAGTTTTTCAGTGCAGGACCACCAATGATCCTGCTCTTATGGAGCAATGACAAACCTTAACTTCATTAGAAGCAGGAAAAAACAAACTAAATAAAGACAGTTTTGTTTCCAGGAATCATTTTTTGGGGGGGAAGTTGCAAATGAGCAGAATCTGTCTCCTAAAGGCCAAGAAAAAATTGCTACTGCAGCATTTAAAAGAGACACCACCACTTCCAAATGCTAACTTCACAAATTGAGCATGTTTTAACAAAAACTATCATTAATTGAGAGAAGCTGCTATTTGCCTCACCATCCAGGGCAGGAGAGACTACAGATGACAACAAAAATGTGGAAGTTTTGCCTCAAATCACGCCTGCTTATTCAAAACATTGCGCCCTGGGGGTGGCCTCATGAGAGAGGTCTCATTTTCATGAGCAACCTGGTGGGACACCAGTCATGCAGTGCTGGTCAGGTGTGCTCAATCGTAGAATCATAGAATCATAGAATCAATATGGTTGGAGAAGACCTCAAAGGTCATCAAGTCCAACCTGTCACCCAACACCTCATGACTACTAAACCATGGCACCAAGTGCCACGTCCAGTCCCCTCTTGAACACCTCCAGGGACGGTGACTCCACCACCTCCCTGGGCAGCACATTCCAATGGCTAACAACTCTCTCTGTGAAGAACTTTCTCCTCACCTCCAGCCTAAACTTCCCCTGGCACAGCTTGAAACTGTGTCCTCTTGTGCTGCTGATTGCCTGGGAGAAGAGACCAACCCCCTGCTGGCTACGACCTCCTTTCAGGTAGTTGTAGAGAGCAAGAAGGTCTCCCCTGAGCCTCCTCTTCTCCAGGCTAAGCAACCCCAGCTCCCTCAGCCTCTCCTCGTAGTGCTTGTGCCCGAGGCCTCTCACCAGCCTCATTAACAATGAATCTTTAGTCCCTGGGAAGAAAGCCAGACATTTCCAGGCAGGGTTTAAAATTTGTTTGTCTCTAACAAGCTAACAGGTGAAACAATGTTTTTATATCTACACACTAAGGGTATTAAAATTCAGGAATTATTTCCCTGTATAACTGATGGCATATCTAGTCTAGATGCTTTCCTTAGAGCCTGTCAAGCTGTAGTTATTAGGGAATGGGTAGAGTATATTCACTTCACAAGACTTTGAAACCACTGTCTCCTTTGCATCAGCAAAATGAGGTACAGCATCTGAGCCTGCAGGAGAAACACAGCTGCAGGTGAAAAACTGTGCAGCCTGCCCTGTCCACCACTGCTGTAACTTCTTGCATGTCTAACCAGTGGGACAGAACAAGATTAGATGCCTTTCTAGAACATCCTCCTAGGAATTGAGTTCTCTCCAAATTATCTCCAGTCAAGTTCACATTACAGATGCTCAACAAAGGTAGCAATGTGGCCTGAGATAATACAATAACTCCTAAGACAGAGCCATGAGCAGCAGGAGCTTACAAAGGAAACTTGGCTGCTCCTGTCTTGCTTCAAATACTATTCAGCATTGTGCTCTTCAGAAAGTTATGATCTGTTTCATACAGCTTTTTATTCCTCTACATTTACCACTGCTTCAAGCTGTTGTTAGTCTTTGTGGCTATAATATCTCTACATAGAGATTCTATGATTCTATGACACGCAGATGTTATGTGTAAGATTTCCAAGCCCCAGCGCTTGCAGTTCTTGTGTGTGATGATTTGTTCCAGGAGTTAAATCTTTAAGTCATCACGGATGAAACAACTACCTGGGCTTCAGTAAGTATTGAGCATTGTGTCCAGTTTTGGGCACCTCAATATAAGAGAGATGTGGAGGTGCTGGAGCCAGTGCAGAGGAGGACAAGGAAGCTGTGAAGGGCCTGGAGAATAGATCTTCTAAAGAGCAACTGAGGGATCTGGGGATGGTTAGTTTGGAAAAGAGGAGGCTGAGGGGAGACCTCATTGCTCTCTACAACTACCTGAAAAGACATTGTAGAGAGGCTGGTGCTGGTTTCTTCTCCCAGGTAATTAGTGACAGAACAAGAGGGAATGGCCTCAAGCTGTGACTGGGTAGGTTTAAACTGGACATAAGGAAAACTTTTTTCATGGCAAGAGTGATCAGGGATTGGAATGTGGCACCCAGGGAGGTGGCAGAGTCACCAGTCCTGGATGTATTTAAAGGTGGGTTGGATGTGGTGCTTGGGGCTATGGTTTAGGGGTGAACCTTGTAGAGTAGGGATCTGGGTTGGACTTGGAGATCCTGAGGGTCTTTTCCAGCCTGAATGTTTCTGTGACTCTGTGACTTACAGCATCTTTCTGAAGGTCACCAAGAATTTGTTTACTCTGGAGCCTCTGCAATACAATACAATACAATACAATACAATACAATACAATACAATACAATACAATACAATACAGGAGAGACCCTCTCTTCAGCAGGTAACACACTCTATCCACACAACACTAACTCAATAAAGCAATCAAGGAAAGGCGCTCTCTCTCTGTGAAGGAATTGGGCTGAATGTTTGCTCACCATCCTCACAACAAGGATCCTCTTCAGTTTAACCCTGGGGAATGTTTTGTTCTGTTGAAGGATTCATCCTCAATTCCAAAGCAAATGTTAAAAAAGAAAATAAAAATCAAAATAGATTAAACAGCTTTCAGAAACATACTAGGAAAAAAGTCTTTACTGAAGAGTGGTCAGGCATTGGAACAGGCTGCCCAGGGAGGTGGTGGGGTCACCACCTCTGGAGGTGTTTAGGAAGAAACTGGATGAGGCACTTGGTGCCATGGTTTAGTTGATTAGATGGTGTTGGGTGATGGGTTGGACTTGATGATCTCAAAGGTCTTTTCCAACCTGGTCTGGTCTATTCTATTCTATTCTATTCTATTCCATTCCATTCCATTCCATTCCATTCCATTCCATTCCATTCCATTCTACTCTATGCCATTCCATTCCATTCCATTCCATTCCATTCCATTCCATTCCATTCTATTCTATTCTATTCTATTCTATTCTATTCTATTCTATTCTATTCTATTCTATTCTATTCCATTCCATTCCATTCCATTCCATTCCACTCTACTTCTATTCTATTCTATTCTATTCTATTCTATTCTATTCTATTCTATTCTATTCTATTCTATTCTATTCTATTCTATTCTATTCCATTCCATTCCATTCCATTCCATTCCATTCCATTCTACTATTTTATTCCATTCCCCTTTATTCTATTCTCCTCCAAAATGATGTGTTTATAACAGGGTGGAGAGCATATATAATTTGGGCAGCTACAGTCAGTGGAGTGAAATCAATATCATTAGCCTAAAAGCTCTGCCTAAAAGCTTCAGGGCCTGGGAAGGAAAAAAGGCTCCTAATATAAAATAAAACGAATAGACTTACCAAAGGAATTTGATCAGATTTCTCCAGAGACTGATGAAGGAAGGATCTCAAATACATATACCTTTTAGAGGGGGTAGCATACTCTTGCCTTTCTTTTTTCCTCATCTGGGAGAAAAGATGACTGTGGAAAAGTAAGAGATAAATCTTGTTAAAGGGCTGTTATAGAGGAGACCTTGTTATTTTTCTTGACATTGATTGTATTTTTCCCTAAGGTAAACGTTTCTGCTGCTTTCAGTTAGAAACTTCAAAATAGTTTAATCATAACAATGACTTCAATAAATCTGATACTTTTTCTTTCCCTCCCCCTTCCCCCCCCCAAAATGATTCATAAAGCTCTCTACAGTTACAACTGGAATTGGAACTTCACATCAACAGAATCAATATTTTTACTATTTCTGAAAGCCTTCCAAGCTAATTTGCTGAGGGAACTATTGTTCTACTGCTGCATTTAACAGACAAAGAAATTCCACAACTTTGGGTTTGGTTTTCTTTAAGAAAAGGAGAGACATAGAATGTTAAGAAATGCAGAACAGTTCTGATGGAGTATTCCTGATAAAACCAATTCCTAATAAACACTCTGAGAAAAAAATAATATCATAAAGTACAACATTTCTGCCCAGGTGGCCAAGAAGGCCAATGGCATCCTGTCCTGGATTGGGAGCAGCGTGGCCACCAGGAGCAGGGAGGTATTGAAGGTCTCTTCCAACCTTATTCTATTCCATTCCATTCCATTCCATTCCATTCCATTCCATTCCATTCCATTCCATTCCATTCCATTCCATTCCATTCCATACAATACAATACAATACAATACAACACAACACAACACAATACAATACACCAGGTTGAAAGAGACCTTCAAGATCATCGTGTCCAACCCACCAACCAATGCCCCTGTACTCAGCACTGGTTAGGCCACACCTTGAATCCTGCATCCAGTTCTGGGCTCCTCAGTTTAGGAAGGACATTGAGGCTCTTGAACGTGTCCAGAGAAGGGCAACAAAGCTGGGGAGGGGTTTGGAGCACAGCCCTGTGAGGAGAGGCTGAGGGAGCTGGGGTTGCTTAGCCTGGAGAAGAGGAGGCTCAAGGGAGACCTTCTTGCTCTCTACAACTACCTGAAGGGAGGTTGTGGCCATGTGGGGGTTAATTTCTTCTCCCAGGCATCCAACACCAGAACAAGAGGACACAGTCTCAAGATGTGCCAGGGGATGTTTAGGCTGGATGTGAGGAAGAAGTTCTTCCCAGAAAGAGAGATTGGCCATTGGAATGTGCTGCCCAGGGAGGTGGTGGAGTCACCATCACTGGAGGTGTTTAGGAAGAGACTGGATGAGACACTTGGTGCCATGGTTTAGTTGCTTAGATGGTGTTGGGTGATAGGTTGGACTCGATGATCTCAAAGGTCTTTTCCAACCTGGTTAATTCTTTATTCTTGATTTAATAGCTGTCTTCAGTGTCCACTATCCCTATATCTTCATGACAATGTATGGAGAACTGGAATTGAAAGTCAAATTTAATTATGGTGCTCATTTTTAGGAGTCACATGAAGAGTTGTTTAACATTCAAAGTGCAGCTTGTTGAGAAAGCTGTATCAAAGGAACAGAATAATTTTCTCCTAAAGGCACAAGAGGAGTACCTCAGATTACTTCTCACTCATCCTTCTTATACAGTGGTTAACAGACTGTGTTGCTATCAAAATACCAAATGGAAGGCCCCAAAATGGGCAGAGTGCCTCACAGTATTTGCTGACTTCCTCAGGCATTAAGGTGCACAATAACATAAGCCATGAAATGATGAGGTGAAGAAGGATCAGAGATAGAAGAAAATTCTGATTATAATTTTAAAATCTTATAATTATTTTTTAATTATTTTTTTAATTAGATTATTAACTATGAAGCTAATTTTGAACCTGTTATTAACAATTTCTATTGTATTTTACCTTGCCAGTGCTATGAAAAAAATTAAGCAGAGGACTAAAAGAAATTTATTATTTTGGGGGAAGGATGTATCTCTTCAGCTGTCTGGGCTGTCATTACTCTCATTTTCCAGCCTGCAAAATAGAATAGAATAGAATAGAATAGAATAGAATAGAATAGAATAGAATAGAATAGAATAGAATAGAATAGAATAGAATAGAATTAAGCAGGTTGGAAAAGACCTTCCAGATCATCAAGTCCAACCTATCACCCAACACCATCTAAGCAACTAAACCATGGCACCAAGTGCCTCATCCAGGTTCTTCTTAAACACTTCCAGAGACCATGACTCTACCACCTCCCTGGGCAGCACATTCCAATGGTCAGTCTCTCTTTCTGTGAATTCTTCCTCACATTCATTTTGGGGGACCATGTGGCTAAGTTGGTAGTATGTAAGACTCTTACTGGGAAGGTCATGAGTTCAAGCCTGCAGTGGGCAGAAGAGTTCTCTCTGGGAAGCAATGTCCTCCCTCCTCAAGAGGGGATTGGACTTGGTGCCATGGTCTAGTCATGGGGTCTGTGGTGACAGGTTGGACTGGATGATCTTCGAGGTCTCTTCCAACCTTGGTGATACTGTGATTCAGCCTAAACCTCCCCTGGTGCAGCTTGAAATTGTGTCCTCTCTTCTGTCACTGATTGCCTGGGAGAAGAGACCAACCCCCACCTGGCTACAACCTCCCTTCAGGTAGTTGTAGACATCAAGAAGGTCTCCCCTGAGACTCCTCTTCTCCAGGCTAAGCAACCCCAGCTCCCTCAGCTTCTCCTCCCAGGGCTTGTGTTCCAGATCCCTCCCCAGCTTTGTTGCCCTTCTCTGGACATGTTCCAGCATCTCAACATCTTTCTTAAAGTGAGGGGCCCAGAACTGGACACAGGACTCAAGGTGTGGTCTAACCAGTGCTGAGCACAGGGGCAGAATGACTTCCCTGCTCCTGCTGCCCACACTGTTCTTCATACAGGCCAGGATGCCGTTGGCCTTCTTGGCCACCTGGGCACACTGCTGTCTCATGGTCAGCCTACTATAGACCAGTACCCCCAGGTCCCTTTGTGTCTGGCTGCTCTCCAGCCTGTAGCACTGCATGGGGTTGTTGTGGCCAATGTGTAGAACCCTGCACTTAGATGGAATACAATAGAATAAACCAGGTTGGAAGAGACCTTCAAGATCATCGCGTCCAACCTATCAACCAATCCAACCCACCTAAACAACTAACCCATGGCACCAAGCACCCCATCAAGTCTCCTCCTGAACACCTCCAATGATGGTGACTCCACCACCTCCACGGCAGTAAATGATGTTCAATGCCACTCTGAAGATTCCTTTATCTTTATAGACTAGAAAAAGAAAGAATAGAGACAGAAGTTTCTTTGATCACCTTGTAATTTCACATCATCTTCTGCAGCTTCCCAACTACCACTGCCCTTGTTAGACTGTGGATGTTGCTGTTTCTGCAGTATTGGTCCCCTAGGAACTGTTAGGTCCAAAGAATCTTTTCTTGTTGTCTCTGCAGATTTCTGGGCCCTTCTTGGGAACAGTGAACCATATATATTCTTTTTGTTTTCTCTTTCTTTCCTTTCCTCAAAGAGGGATTACACAGGAGCATTGCCTCTGCCTCCCCTGGTTTGCTTAATTGCATTCAACCCTCCTCCCCATTTCTGAAAGATCACACACATTTGCAGGCTGTCTTTGGTCATGAGGGGGTTCCTCTTACAAAGCAGCCAGCTCTTCATCCACTTCCTCTGGAAGGCTCACAGGCTAAAAAATTGAAAAGTTATTTGCAGCAATAAAAATCTTTTCCACAGCCCCTTTTTTAGCCTCCCATTTTAATGGTGGGTATAATTGTCTCCAAGTTGGTTCCCCAGGCCCTCCTAGAAAAGTAAGTTCAGTAGCTCTGTCCTGCTCTAGGGACCTCTTCAGCAACAATCTTAGTTATTCTTCATTCTTGTGTTACTTTACATTAAACTATTAAAGGCCTGTCACTGAATTCTAGCATGCTCTTACATGACCTTCTGGGATTTTACCGTGGGAGCAGTTTTCTCTGCCTCCTAGTGTTTGGGCTATTCACTATGTGGCGTGGTTATCACTTCTTTTCTATGCTGTTAAGTCTTGCTGAACTTAGAATCATAGTATCATAGTATCAGTCAGGGTTGGAAGGGACCACAAGGATCATCTAGTTCCAACCTTCCCTGCCATGGGCAGGGACACCTCACACTAGATAAGGCTGGCCAGAGCCTCATCCAGCCTGGGCTTAAACACAATACAATAGAATAGAATAAACCAGGTTGGAAGAGACCTTCAAGATCATCGCATCCAACCCATCAACCAATCCAACCCACCCAAACAATTAGATCATGGCACCAAGCACCCCATCAAGTCTCCTCTTGAACACCTCCAATGATGGTGACTCCACCACCTCCCCAGGCAGCCCATTCCAATGGGCAATCACTCTCTCTGTATAGAACTTCTTCCTAACATCCAACCTAAACCTCCCCTGGTGCAGCTTGAGACTGTGTCCTCTTGTTCTGGTGCTGGATGCTTGGGAGAAGAGACCAACCTCTGCCTGGCTACAACCTCCCTTCAGGTAGTTGTAGAGAGAAATAAGGTCACCCCTGAGTCTCCTCCTCTCCAGGCTAAGCAACCCCAGCTCCCTCAGCCTCTCCTCATAGGGCTTGTGTTCCAAACCCCTCACTGACTTCGTTGCCCTTCTCTGGACACATTCCAGCAACTCAACATCCTTCCTAAACTGAGGGGCCCAGAACTGGATGGGGCCTCAACCACCTCCCTGGACAACCCATTCCAGGGCTTCACCACTCTCATGGGGAAGAACTTCCTCCTCACCTCCAGCCTGAATCTCCCCACCTCCAGCTTCATTCCGTTCCCCCTAGTCCTATCACTACCTGAGATTCTGAGAAGTCCCTCCCCAGCCTTCCTGTAGGCCTCTTCAGATACTGGAAGGCCACAATGAGGTCACCTCGGTCTGTCCTCATAGGAGAGGTGCTCCAGCCCAGTTAATTAGAACTCCAGTTAATCAGAACTTCCCATTCACAGCCTTTGTTTCCACTTGCTCGATCATGATCATCACAGAAACAAACACACAAACAAGAAATCAGAGCACTAAGCTTTCAATTTCTATTCTACACACCAACCAAAACTGGAAGCTTAGCTCCTTCCTGTTTTGCTGCAGAGAGCCAGATAACCTTGCCCCAGCTTTCACAGTACTCTGGGTGCAATTCAGTACATAAATTCAGCCTAGCTTTCTTACGTGTATGAGTCCAGGGATAAGACTGTTAAGTTGACTGAGATGAAAATGGGACCTCAGATGATTTATGAGTTTCACAAAGGCTCATATTAATTCAAAACCTCACTGAATTCACACATGACTGAACCTGGCTATTTTAGATTTGCAGAGCTCAGAGAATTGCTTCCCTTCAAAAACTCACATGCTCCTTGTGTAGCAGAGGGACTGGTGAGATACAGATTCGATTCGTTGTTTCCATCCAATAATGTGTATTTCCCCCCCCCCCCCATTTCAAGTTTGAAAACACTAAAAAGAAGACTGTACATCTACAGGAGGGAAACAGCCTTCAAAACTAGAGCTGCAGATGAGTACATAGTAGGCATTTTTTTTTCCACAGTGATTTTCTTTTCATTGATATTCATTCCCAGCATCAGCAGAGCCAAGCCTATGTTTGCACAACATAACTGAGGAACTGCCAGGTAGGTCTCCTCCACCAAGCTGTACCTAGGAGACATCTTTTACATCGCTCTCTGTGTGGGAGTCACTGAGAAAACTGCAAATTCCTAACTCTGGGGTAGGCTTCCTCAGCTCAGGGCATGAAATCTGCATCAAAAACTGCAGCTCAGAGATCATAGAAACATAGAATCAACCAGGCTGGAAATGACCTCAGAGATCATCATGCCCAACCTATTCCTTAATAGTTAACACCTTGTAACAACTAAACCATGGCTCCAAGTATTGCATCCAATCCGCTCTTGAACACCTCCAGGGATGGGGACTCCACCACCTCCCTGGGCAGCACATTCCAATGGCCAATTACTCTTTATGGGAAGAACTTTCTCCTCACCTCCAGCCTAAACCTCCCCTGGTGCAGCTTGAGACTGTGTCCTCTTGTTCTGGTGCTGCTTGCCTGGGAGAAGAGACCAACCCCCACCTGGCTACAGCCTCCCTTCAGGTAGTTGTAGACAGCAATAGGGTCTCCCTGAGCCTCCTCTTCTCCAGGCTGAGCACACCCAGCTCCCTCAGCCTCTCCTCACAGGGCTTGTTTTCCAAACCCCTCCCCAGCTTTATGGCTTCTGGACATGTTCCAGCAACTCAACATCTTTCCTAAACTGAGGGGCCAAGAACAGGACACAGGACTCAAGGTGTGACCTAACCAGTGCTGAGTACAGGGCAGAATGACCTCCCTGCTCCCGCTGGCCACACTGTTCCTGATGCAGGCCAGGATGCCATTGGCTTTCTTGGCCCCCTGGGCACACTGCAGGCTCACGCTCAGCCTCCCATCAACCACTACCCCCAGGTCCCTATCTGCCTGGCTGCTCTCCAGCCGCTCTGACCCCAGCCTGTAGCACTGCATTTGGTGCATATTCACTGCATTTCATACTTCTAGATGGTAGTTTCCTTGTAAATACAGCTCCATTTGCTACCAAAACCTTCTGAGCTAGTCTGGGAATTTTTACTTTGGGCGGGGAGGGATAATTCTCTTCAATTATCTGGGGGGATGATTTCAACCCACCACCGAAGCAGAGAAGCAATGTTCTTGAACTTCTGAAAAAAACCAGCAGTAAGTGCATATACTGAGAGTGTTTGAGATTATGAAAGTCATCTCCCTATGGAATAATAATAGCCTAATATCCTCCTGGGGGTGGGAATGTATCTTGTACATGCTCTTATTTTTACAAAGGGGACACACAAAGTTGCATCATTAGCAAAGCACCTGCCTTCTGTTTTCTCTTTTCTATCTAATGAAAGGACCTGCTCAAAAGATTTTACTGCCTTCACCAGCTCTTTTGAAAGGGGCCATTATCTTTGTATGAAGTTGCCATGATGTTTATGATTCGCTCCCACAAAGTATGTTTTTGTGTCCTCCGTGTCCTCTGAAAGACTAAAAGGCAGAGGAGTAGTACAACCACTTCAAAGACCAAAACAGGGAAGGAATGATGTGACTTCCACTCTCTCTCTCTGATGTGGATATGAAAGGAAAATTTTTCCCTGCTCTCATGCCTAGAAGATGAGGAGCAGGATTGTAATCATAGGTAGCAAGGAGCAACCAGACATTTGTAAAGCTAGGTGAGCTAATATTCCAATCTAGATTACTCTAGCCTGAAAATGGATCATAAACCAAGAGAACATAAGACAGAATTGCATAGCATAGCATAGCATAGCATAGCATAGCATAGCATAGCATAGCATAGCATAGCATAGAATAGAATAGAATAGAATAGACCAGGTTGGAAGAGACCTTCAAGATCATCCATCATCCAACCCATCATCCAACACCATTTAATCAACTAAACCATGGCACCAAGCACCCCATCCAGGCTCTTCCCAAACACCTCCAGTGATGGTGACTCCACCACCTCCCTGGGCAGCACATTCCAATGGCCAATCTCTCTTGCTGGGAAGAACTTCTTCCTAACATCCAGCCTAAACCTCCCCTGGCACAGTTTGAGACTGTGTCTTCTTGTTCTGGTGCTGGGTGCCTGGGAGAAGAGACCAACCCCCACCTGGCTTCAACCTCCCTTCAGGGAGTTGTAGAGAGCAAGAAGGTCTGCCCTGAGCCTCCTCTTCTCCAGGCTAAGCAACCCCAGCTCCCTCAGCCTCTCCTCCCAGGGCTGTGCTCCAGACACCCCCCAACTTTGTTGCCCTTCTCTGGACACCTTCCAGCAACTCAACATCTTTCCTAAACTGAGGGGCCCAGAACTGGACACAGGACTCAAGGTGTGGCTTAACCAGTGTTGAGTAGAGGGGCAGAATGACTTCCCTGCTCCTGTTGCCTGCTCATAGTTGCAGGACATCAGTTGTTGTCATAACAGCTCTAGTACAGAACTGCAGAAGTCTTTAAATGGACTTCAAAATAGTGACTCTAAGGACTGGAAAAGAAAAATAGCTACTGCTGCCTCCACTGGAGACTGAGATAAAGGTCTTGGCCAGGCAAGAATAAAAGGTGGGGAGAAGGGAGGAAATGTTTGGGAAAAAGCCATCATTCCAGCTTCCTTTCTGTAGCTGTAATTGTTCATGCTCATATCTGTGAGAGAAGCCTCTGGGCTTGAACACTGAACAGGAGAACTGCCTCTGGGGTAAGGCACACACAGAAACTTTGGCCTCTCCTGATGCTGTGGGATTTGTTTCTTAGAACCACAGCTGTGGCTTCCAAGAAAGGGCCATGGGACACCAAGGGAGCCATATGTCTCTGTAAAGTCCAGTTGCAGTTGTCTGGGGATGAATCTACTTCCAAGCAGAGTAGAGCAAAACAAGTTCTGCCACGCATTCCAAGAGTGCCATCATTCTTTGTTCAGCCAGCTCTGCACTCTAGGCTGTGCTATGAACAAATAGCTCACACTACATCACAAATCTTTCAGGGCTTCAGCCTAGGAGGCTTTCTTCTACTTTGCAGCCATTCCTGTTATTAATTAACTAAGCTTTTTATATGTAGCAGAAAAAGTGGAATGCTTCACATTCTCCCTTTGAAAAGGGTAATCCATCATCCCAAAGCAAAAGCAAGCACCTCAACCTGTGATAAGGCACCTAAATAATTTTAGGGCTGGTTTTTAAAGTTAACAAGCACCAGCAGAAGCTGTGGGTAGATAACATCTCAGCATGCACTCAGGCTGTGTAACTAGAGCCAAGGAAATTGGATTTTTATGGCCAAAATCCAATGCTTTTGTTTCTTCTGATGTAACTGAGGTATAGTCTTGATATGAGCAAATAAACATAAACTATCCAATCAATACGTGGCTCTGATACAAGACCGCTTAAAGGCCAGCAATGGGTCTCACCTTATATGATCCTCATCTGAAGTCCCACCCTCAGCTGGGATCTAAGTGCCTATTTCAAACCTATCAGTATTGGAGGCTGGAGCTAAAAGGCTGGCAAGGAGCCACAAATACTGGGAAGCAGGCTCTTGGCTCAAGGGACCTACCCTCAACCAAACGGAGCTCCTCTGAGCAGAGGCTCAGAAATTAAATGTCATCTTGGTCATAAGTAAAGGAGGATGAGCTCTTGGATGAACACTTAGCTTGTCTCTCCATGGGTAGTGAAATAGAGACAATAAGGATCTAAATGTCTTTGTGAATTTGTTACCTGTGTGCTCTCCACCCACTCTGCTGCCAGGACCTAGCTGGGGTCCCAGGAATCCTGCTGGCACTTAGCAACACCTAACTTGGCATCGGCTCTTGCACCACACCGGAGCATGGTCAGCCCAGCCTGAGCCCTCTAGGCTGCAAGACTCAGTACAAGCTCTCCTCTTTCCCAGAGGGGCTTGAGAATCTGCTGAGCCCCCAGGCTGGGTATGCTTTTGCTGTGTGTGCTCAGCAGGTGGTGGCACCTAAGGGTACATCGGGAAGGCATTTGCCCTGTGAAGTAGCTGAGGGATCCGGGGCTCACACCCTTGCAGGAATCCTGGTAAATTAATGATGTAGCCCACTGAG
The DNA here is from genome assembly GCA_033816785.1 of Picus viridis. Classification (NCBI taxonomy): domain Eukaryota; kingdom Metazoa; phylum Chordata; class Aves; order Piciformes; family Picidae; genus Picus; species Picus viridis. Next base: position 36,343,199 of record CM066582.1, on the reverse strand, counting down.
GTGCTTGGAGAACACTGACTGAAGGGAAATGTGTCAATTCAAGACAGCTCTAGTAAACATGGACAGTTCTGGAGATCTCCAAAAGCACAGCAACCGTACAGTATTCCAGGCTCAAAGTCTGTTTGGGAGGTTGAAGTGGAACCTGGCATTCTGATCACCCTCTTTAAATAAATGTACCAAATGGATAGGAACAAGACTGTCCCTTTGAGCCCGGTGGCTACTATTCTAGGGGAGTGGCAAGACGTGCCTGATGCCACAGCCCCCACTCTGTTGAGTGCAGAAAGTGCCAAAAGAATCTGTCCTTTCTAATCCCACCCAGAGTGATAATTAAACTCACAGAATCACAGAATATTAGGGGCTGGAAGAAACCGCAAAAGAGCATCTAGTCCAACTCCCCTGCCAGAGGAGGATCATCTATACCAGATCAGACAGGAACACATCCAAGTGGGTCTTGAATATCTTCAGACAAGGCTCCACAACCCCCCTGGGCAGCCTGTTCCAGTGTTCCATCACCCTCATTGTGCCATTGTTTTTTTCCTCCTGTTTCCATGAAACTTCCTATGCCTCAACTTCCACCCATTGGCCCCTGTGCTGTCATTGGGCAACACCAAGCAGAGCCTGGCTCCATCCTCTTGGCACATACCCTGCACATCTTTATCAACATGAATGAGGTCACCTCTCAGTATCCCCCTCTCCAAACTAAAGAGCCCCAGAACCCATATTATCTCTCCTGTGTGATAGAATAGAATAGAATAGAATAGAATAGAATAGAATAGAATAGAATAGAATAGAATAGAATAGACAAGGTTGAAAAAGACATCAAGTCCAACATATCACCCAAAACCATCTAATCAACTAACCCATGGCACCAAGCACCCCATCCAGTCTCTTCCTAAACATCTCCAGTGATAGTGACTCCACCACCTCCCTGGGCAGCACATTCCAATGGCCAATCTCTCTTTCTGGGAAGAATTTCTTCCTAACATCCAGCCTAAACCTCCCCTGGCACAGCTTGAAACTGTGTCCTCTTGTTCTATTGGTGGTTACCTGTTCTTCCCAGAAAGAGATTGGCCATTGGAATGTGCTGCCCAGGAGGTGGTGGAGTCACCACCACTGGAGGTGTTTATGAAGAGCCTGGATGAGGCACTTGGTGCCACGGTTTAGTTGATTAGATGGTGTTGGGTGACGGGTTGGACTCAATGATCTCTGAGGTCTTTTCCAACCTGGTTAATTCTGTAGTCTGTATTCTGTATATCAGAGTTGTCAACCATTAGGAACTCTGTTGTGCCAAAGCTCCCACTGCTGTTGCTTGCAGGTTGCTAAATAATCTAATCTTCAGAGAGGAGCAAAAAGTTCACAGCATTGGAGAAAAGCTTGCAAATGTTGTTTGTGAGGGTAGGTAAAAAAGACTCCTGTGTTAGTTAGTAGTCTAACAGTGCTTGAATCCATTTCAGAATAGCAGGGGAATGCTGCTATTGTCATTTGGTTTTAATGTCTAGAATTGGCACTGCTCCTGTGACAATGTAAAATTAAATGAGTAAGATTGCAAGGAAGATACAGCAGAGCACACAAATCAGCAAGTTGCCTTCTGAAATTGCTAACACTCCAAATATCTCTATTTGTATGGTTAATAAACAGGAGAATATTCTCAAGCTGCACTCTTAATTAGTCAATATTGTCATCAGTCCTTAACACTTTAATTTTTCTCCTTCTAGCCCTTGTTTCTGCTCTTCCCACTGAGTTAATCTGCAATTCCTGTCAAAGGCTTTTGACTACTATCCTGTGAAGTGGCTCAGGTAATGAGCTCCTGATCTGACTGCTTATTCTGAGTGTTAAGACACAAAGCAAGATCACTTCATTACTGCATAGCATGCTGTAAACAGGATAATTTGCCATGCACTTAAGAACTGAGTTTTTGGTGAGGGTTTTTTTGGGGGTGTGTGATAAGAAAAATGTTATCAATCAGATTTGGCTGTATAATGGAAGCTGAAGAAGGCTCTGATTTTGCATCAGGCTTCAGGGTGGTCAGTGCAGAACAAATAACTAAAATCATGCTGCTACTACTAATTTCTTATAATATACAACACCACAGTCTCAGCTGGAGGCTGAATTATGGAGATCATTACTCTGATGTCATTCCCTCAGATGATATAGAATCAACCAGGTTGGAAAAGACCTCAGAGATCATCAAGTCCAACCTATTACCTAATACCTAACACCTCAGGACAACTAAACCATGGCTCCGAGTGCCACATACAACCCTTTTGTGAACACCTCCAGGGACGGTGACTCCACCACCTCCCTGGGCAGCACATTCCAATGGCCAATCTCTCTTTCTATGAAGAACTTTCTCCTCACCTCCAGCCTAAACTTTCCCTTCCACAGCTTGCGACTGTGTCCTTTCGTTCTGGTGCTGGTTGCCTGGGAGAAGAGACCAAACCCCTGTCTCAGTCTGGAGAGAGAAAGAGCCTCAGTTCTTTTGAATGTTCCCATGCTGTGCAATGAGAGGCACAGACGAGGCCAAAATATCAACAGCAAGGCTATTGATTACATAAATAAAGTGGAGGGATCAGAAGGGGAGCGAGAGAAAATAGAGAGAGGGAGAGAGAAGAGGAAAAGAATTATATTACCACACCCCTCAGCCCCCCAAGACAGTTTGAGTCTGTGGAGGAAAGGTGCTGCAGGAGATGTTGGGTCTGTAGAGAAACGCTGCTGAGGCTTTGGCTGCAGAAGAGATGTGGTCCTCTGGGCAGCCTCTTCAGCTCCATGAGTTGCAGCAGGCGGGACTTAGGACACAGAGAGAGGGTTCAGTCTGCTTCTTCCAGGCTCCAAGGCCTCTTTTCTTCAGAGCAGCACTGTCCTGGGCTTGTTCTGCTCTCCTGCTTTCCTTCTCAGCAGCATTGTCCTTCTCCTGTGGTTTCCTGCTCCTGTGCTTTTGGTTCTCCATTTTTCTTCTGCTGAGCCAGCAGCTGCTCAAGTATTTTACACAGTTTTTCAGTCCTCAGCTATGTGTCCAAGTATTGTCCCTCAGGAAATCAGGGGCCAGGTGGTGAATCCATTGTCTCACCATCCTCCCTTTCCAGGGTACTTGATGGGTGGAGATTATCTTGTCTTGTGAATATTCCCGAAGGTGGCCTGGGTCCATTGTTGTGAGGCCAGCTGTGGTCCACTGTTATCTTTGCACCTTCCGAGAGTCCTTCCAGTGGCTCTGCCCAACACACATCAGCTATTGTCTGGGCAAGCAGCAAGTGATTTTACCTTGTTGAGTCACACCAGGAGAGACAAGCTTTCAGTCTCTCACACCTCCACCTTGCTACAATCTCCCTTCAGGTATCTGTAGAGAGCAATAAGGTCTCCCCTGAGCCCCCTTCTTCTCCTAGCTAAGCAACCCCAGCTCCCTCAGGCTCTCCTCAGAGGGCTGTGCTCAGCCACATTGCCCTTCTCTGTCCAAGGTCCTTAAATTGAGGAGCCCAGAACTTGACACAAGACTCAAGGTGTGGTCTAACCAGTGCTGAGTACAGGGGCAGAATGACTTCCCTGCTCCTGCTGGCCACACAATTCCTGATGCAGGCCAGGATGCCATTGGCCTTCTTGGCCACCTGGGCACACTGCTGGCTCGTGTTCAGCCTACTATCAACCAGCACCCCCAGGTCCCTTTCTGCCTGGCTGCTCTCATGTCTTATAATTTGTCTATTCTCATGCCAGTGCTTGAGAAGATGAGTATATGTATCAAATCCCATGATTTCGCTGAGGTATAAATACACATAAAGAGGTTCCTTCTTTTGAAAGTGTAGTGCCAGTATCTTATCCTAGATTCTGGGTTTTGTTTTGTTGTTTTTTTAAGAGAGACTCATAGAATAACAATTATTTTCTGATCTTATGCAGACAAAAAGGAAGATTTTACTTCAGTGAAATAGTCTCTCTCAGCTAGGTTAAAATCTACTCATTTCATTAGTTATAGGAAAGATTCACCTAAGGTAAATGGGGTGGGGGTCTTGGGGGGATGGAAGGGCAAAAAAGGTGTTTCACAAGGCTAGGAGTTAGGACCCCGCCCTCAGATCTGTGTAGTCCAGAATTCAGTTCTCTCTGTTCTAGCTAGGGTCATCTGGAACAGAAATTGCTGGATGGCAATCTGTGCCACGTCATTCCTGACCAGCAAAGCATCTGGTGTCACAGATGTGCTGGGAAGCGCTGCCAGAGCAGTGGCGTGAGATCTGCCACATGGCCTTCAGTGGTGTCTGGGTGAATGACATCGTTCAGGCAGTGTGATGGCAAACCCTGGATGGGAGCTGAAACTGAGCTGAGCAAGAGAAGAGAATGTATGAGACCTGAGTTTCCTGGACCTAGTGCTCTAGGGAGGCTGGGTTTGCTTCAAGGGTACCTTTAGGAACATGGGAAGACATGTGTTTGGAAACAAGCCTTAGGCTTCACTCACAGATAAATCCTCTCTGGACTGTTACAAATTGCAAAAGTCAATTAAGAGCCTCAGAGGTCTCTGCGGCAGAACTTGCCAGTGCAGCAGCACAGCTGTACCTCTCTCTTCCCCTTCTGTATTTTCTGTTCCTGTTCTCTCCCAGACCCAGTCTATAGAGCCTCAACTCTCCAAAAGATCCTCAGCTGCCCCTTCTAATATCATCACAGAGTACTGTTGCAGTTTGGGCTGGGTGCCCCCCTGCTTCCTGTGTCCAGAGGTCCAGCCCAGTGGGTGGACACAGGAAATTGGGTATTTCTACCATAATTCTCTGCACCACTATAAGATCCAGTGCGAGGTCTAAGCACCTCCTCTTTCTTCCTTGCCGTCGCCCGGTAATGGGGGAGTTGTTGTCTCCTGGCCATGGGCCTGGCTAGGCCCAAGGCCACGGGGGGATGGGCAGTCTCAGATCTGGCCAGCTGAGACTAGCCTGGCAGTGGGGAGGAGGGGAAGAAGGAGCCCTGGGGGTCTTGGCTGTACCCCCAGGTGGGGATGGGATTATCTTGGGACTGTTTGGGATTTCTGTTGTCATTCTGCTTTTGGCTTTCTGTAAAGATTCACCGCTTTTCCTTTAAACTTTCCATCACTTTTGCAATCCGTTTTGTTTTGAGTTGTTTTATTCTGCCCGTGATGGGGAGGGTTTGGAGGGGGCTGCCTAAACCCATCACAAGTACCTTCAACTGCTCTGGAAGTAGCCAGGATCAGATCCAATAACCAGTGGCCTGCATCAGGAACAGTGAGGCCAGCAGGAGCAGGGAAGTCATTCTGCCTTGTACTCAGCACTGGTTAGGCCACACCTTGAGTCCTGTGTCCAGTTCTGGCCCCCTCAGTTTAGGAAAGATGTTGAGTTGCTGGAATGTGTCCAGAGAAGCGCAACAAAACTGGGGAGGGGTCTGGAGCACAGCCCTGTGAGGAGATGCTGAGGGAGCTGGGGTTGGTTAGCCGGGAGAAAAGGAGGCTCAGAGGAGACCTTGCACTCTACAACTACCTGAAGGGAGGTTGTAGCCAGGAGGGAGTTCGTCTCTTCTCCCAGGTAACCAGCACCAGAACAAGAGGACACAGTCTCAAGCTGTGCCAGGGAGGCTTTGCCTGGATGTTAGGAAGAAGTTCTTCCCAGCAAGAGAGATTTGCCATTGGAATGTGCTGCCCAGGGAGGTGGTGGAGTCACCATCACTGGAGGTGTTTAGGCAGAGCCTGGATGGGGTGCTTGGTGCCATGGTTTAGTTGATTAGATGGTGTTGGGTTGGACTTGATGATCTCAAAGGTCTTTTCCAATCTGGTTAGTTCTAGTCTAGTCTAGTCTAGTCTAGCCTAGTCTATCAGTAAACACTGCAGGTTGCAATCCATAGGAACTCCTTTCACAAAATACATTACCTGCCAATATTTAATGCAAAAATCATTCAAATTGAGAGGATATTGAGTGAGGTCACTTGTCATGTGCTCCATTTCCTCCTCTCTCAGCAGCCACAGCTTTATGTCTCGTCTGAGCAAACAGGAGAACCTTTGCATGATCAGAATCATAAAACACTTCTTTATTTGTCATTAATTAGGCACAACGGGGCAGGAAATAACACAGAGCCTGGAAACCCCTGTGATGTATATTCAGCTCAAGGCAATAGATTTTTTTTTCCCCCCTTTGATTTCCAGCATTTCTTTGATGGAACTGGAATAAGATGCACGCTTTTATTTATTTGTTTCTCAACAAATACTTCTTTTTCTTGTACCTCTTTGCTCCAGCTTTGCTCCAGCTTTCTCTAGTCCATGAAGCCACCCAGCTGTGAAATGAAAGGCAGGCAGTGAATTATTGTTAAAGGCACTTCCAGTATGTACCAAAAGCCCCAGGAACGGTGTGAAGAGCGTGTGAAAAGCATGCATGTTTCAGAGCTGCCCTTTCACCTCTTGTATGGATTGAATCTTAAGGAGGAGGGCAGATTTAGACTAGATACTAGGAAGAAATTCTTTACAGTCAGGGTGGCGAGACACTGGAACAGGTTGTCCAGGGAGGCTGTGGATGCCCCTTCCATGGAGGTGTTTGAGGCCTTGAGCAACCTGGGTGGGTGGGAGATCTCCCTGCCCATAGCAGGGGTTTGGAACTAGATGATCCTTGAGGTCCCTTCCAACCCAAACCACTCTAGGAAACTGTGGTGGAGTAGGAAAGTTCCCCCCCACACACAAAAGAATTCCACAGCTAACTCAGCCGGAGAAGCAGATGAAAGCTGTATTTTACAAGCAGATATGGAATGCAGTGAATATGTACAAAAATATACAATATTTACAATATATACAGAAATATACAGCAAAGTATGTAATACAGGAAACCTTTCCCCAACCCCCCTTCGGCCAGGGGGTTCGGCCTGTCCCTCCCTTCTCCCTCCCTACCTCCCCTTTTTTCCAAAAGGGTTAGAGAGAGAGAGAAAGGAAGGTAATTAAAAGGGGAAAACTTTGTTAAAGCTCAAAGCGAATGCAAAAAGTTAGTTTTCTTATCTGGTTAGAGAGGAATCGTAGAGAGAAACGAGCCAGCTCACAGCACAGGGGGAAGAAGAAAACGACTGCCTGACTGACTCCCCGACTGAAAGACTAAACAAAAAAAACTGCAACTGGGTCTCACCAATGAAATTGAATTAGCATATCATTGTTTTCATTCTAATATCAAAACATTCGCCCAGAGTGTTCAGAAAGTGTCTCTTTCTTAAAGGCACAGCCTAAACCGGTCACAGAAACTCATATGCCAGGGTGCTGCAGAAGTTCATGCAAGATCTGCATAAACTGATCACTTCAGCTTTACTCTTGGATCTAGCTGCACAACTTAGATTTCATAGAATCATAGAATCAATAAGGTTGGAAAAGACCTCAGAGATCATCAAGTCCAACCTGTCACCCAACACCTCATGACTAACTAAGCCGTGGCTTCAAGTGCCATGTCCAATCCCCCCTTGAACACCTCCAGGGACAATGACTCCACCACCTCCCTGGGCAGCACATTCCAGTGGCCAACAACTCTCTCTGTGAAGACCTTTCTCTTCACCTCAAGCCTAAACTTCCCCTGGCACAGCATGTGGCTTCTGGGTTGAAGGTAACACCAGGATGATGATTGTGAAATAGGGGCTGTGGGCAAGAAGTAAAATCCTCAGTGGAAGCTATTCTGCACTGTTTGGTGAGGTGTTTAGGAGGAGATTTGATGGGGTGCTTGGTGCCAAGGTTTAGTTGATTAGATGGTGTTGGATGATGGGTTGGTCACAATTATCTTGAAGGTCTCTTCCAGCCTGGTCTATTCAATTCAATTCAATTCAATTCAATTCAATTCAATTCAATTCAATTCAATTCTATTCTATTCTATTCTATTCTATTCTATTCTATTCTATTCTATTCTATTCTATTCTCTGCCATTTGGTCCACTACAAATTCCCTCCAACAATGCCCATCAAGAACATTTTACTCTTATGCCTGTACTTGAACAGCTCATAGCAGTGGCAGGGTCTCTGTGGTTTTGCTATGGAAGGGGTCAGCAGGATTTCTTGAGGTAAACTTGCTAGCCAGGCTGCCAAATGTAGGGGAAAACTACTGATAGACATTTGTACATCAGGAATCATATCAGAAGACATACAACATCAATTCAATGTTGCCATAGCAACCACAGCCTAGCAAAAGTCCATGATTTTCTGCAAACCAGAACAGACAGAAGTAAAGAATTGCTTTCTCTGCCACATAACTGAAGTCTGTGAGTACAGCCAGGACAAGTGAAAGCCTCTGATCAGTTAACAAGGGAGAATTCACTTCACACTAAGCTCTTATCATCTGCATGCACACCCAAATATTAATGACCACATCTTTGCTTATACAGATGCAGAGCTACCATTACCTTCTCTAAAGAAAAAGACATTTCTTTATTACTTTCCTCTAACCCAGCAGATCAAGGGAGGTTCTCCTCTCCCTCTGCTCTGCCCTGGTGAAGCCACACCTGAAATATTGTGTCCAGTTCTGGGCTCCCCGTGCAAGAGGGACAGGGATCTGCTGGAGAGAGTCCAACAGAGGGCTACAAGGATGATTAAGGGACTGAAGCACTGCCCTATGAGGAGAGGCTGAGAGACCTGGGGGTTTCAGTCTGGAGAAGAGAAGACTGAGAGGGGATTTAATCAATGTCTATAAATATCTGAGGGCTGGGTGTCAAGAGGAGTGGGACAGGCTCTGCTCACTTGCACCCTGGGATAGGACAAGGGGTAATGGATATAAACTACAGCACAGGAGATTCCACCTCAACATGAGGAGGAACTTCTTCCCTGTGAGGGTCACAGAACACTGGAACAGGCTGCCCAGAGGGGTTGTGGAGTCTCCTTCTCTGGAAACGTTTGAGACCCATCTGGATGCATTCCTGTGTGACCTGTGCTGGATTCTATGGTATAACACTATACATGTCCTTTAGCAGTTGGGCTAATGCAAGATCAGAAGATGTGGAGTGTTTCCATCTTCAATATTTAAAATGATTTGTTTGCCTTTGGTTTTGGTGGTACATGAAGTACGGTGCCAGCTAACAAAAGTGGTACCTTCCCCACTGGTTGTGGGGTTTTTGCAGCCCTGATTCACACATTTATGTCCTGAAATCAGGGGCTGTGTCCAAAGCACCTCCAGTTATAGAACCATAGAATCATTAAGTCTGGAAAAGACCTTTAAGATCAAGTCAATTCAAAACCACCATGCCACGAAACCATGCCCCAGTGCCACGTCTACACATTTCTTGAATGCCACCAGGGATGGTGACTCCACCACTTCCCTGAGCACCCTTTTTTGTTTACACACAGAATCACACACAGACCTTCATGGGCTGCAAGGGACCTCAAAAGATCTCTCATTCTAACCCCCCTGCCAGAGCAGGATCACCTACACCACATTAAGCAGGAATGCATCCAGGTGAGTTTTGAATATCTCCAGAGAGATAATAGCTAATAAGTTTTTCCTAGCATCCAATCCAAGCCTCCCCTAGCACAGCCTGAGTCCAGTTCTCCCATGGATATTTTCAATCAATACACCTCTTCCTCCTAACTTGAGATTACCACCTGACTGAGAATTGTGGGAGGAATTTTATCATAAAATGTAAGAAAAATGAAGATTGCAGACTGGCAATAAGAGACTCAGAAACATTGTGCTAATTAACGAAGGGCACTGTGTCCAGTTCTGGTCTCCTCAATTTAAGAAGGACATTGAGATACTTGAATGTGTCCAGAAAAGGGTAACAAGGCTGGGGAGTGGTCTGGAGCACAGCCCTGTGAGGAGAGGCTGAGGGAGCTGGGGTTGCTTAGCCTGGAGAAGAGGAGGCTCAGGGCAGACCTTACTGCTGTCTACAACTCCCTGAAGGGAGGTTGTAGCCAGGTCGGGGTTGGTCTCTTCTCCCAGGCAACCAGCACCAGAACAAAAGGGCACAGTCTTAAGCTGCGCCAGGGAAAGTTTAGGCTTGAGGTGAGGAGAAAGTTCCTCACAGAAAGAGTAACTGGCCTTTCAAATGTGCTGCCCAGGAAGGTGGTGGAGTCTCCATCCCTGGAGGTGTTCAAAGAAGGATTGGATGTGGCACTTGGAGCCATGGTTTAGTTGTCATGAGGTGTTAGGTATTAGTTTGAACATGATGATCTCAGGTCTTTTCCAACCTGGCTGATTCTGTGATTTCACTATTCTAATTGCTCAGTCCATATTTCCAGCTCTCACTGAGGTGAGGACATGAATTAACTTTGCACAAATGCATACACTGCAGCTTATTGCAAACACTGAAAGCTGCAAAACCCAAAAAGGACAAGAGGTGGAAAAAGAAGAGAGAACAACTTTGAGAAACTTCAGTTCAGGAAGGAGCAAATCTGCCTGTGTTGCTGAGAACCTAAAAGAGTTTAGCTAAGATAATAAAAGTGACTTGCCTGCTACCATAACTTATTTTCATGACCCACATTAACTGTTATGAATGTTTCCCAGCAGCACAGATATATCTTTTATCATTCAGGAATCTGTCAGTGTTTGCCAGGCAAAGACTTGAAAAGAAAGTGCAACAAGAGACAAGGAGCAATGGATGTAAGCTGCAGCACAGGAAGTTCCACCTCGACACAAGGGGGATCTTCTTTACTGTAAGGGTCATATAGCACTGCAACAGGCTGCCCAGAGAGATTGTGGAGTCTCCTTCTCTGGAGGCTTTCAAGGCCTGTCTGGATTCATTCCTGTGTGACCTGAGCTACATTGTATGGACCTGCTCTGGCAGGGGGGTTGGACTCGATGATCTCTTGGTTCCCTTCCAACCCCTGACATCCTGTGAGCCTGTGAACAATTAAGCTTACCAAAAACAATGGAAATGGAAGTAGAAGAAACTGGAAAGTGAACTAAGGGAACATACATATGAGGAAACTAAAATAAGGATTTAACTAACTTATCATATTCAGCATATTCAGTAGCTGGCTTTATCCAACAATGTTTTCTGAAAGCAGCTTAGAAAACCTGCTAAAAACCCAAACAAACTAAACAAACAAAACAACAACAGAAAAACAAAACAGCAACAAAGCTGGGGAGGGGTTGGGAGCACAAGCACTATCAGGAGAGGCTGAGGGAAGCTGGGGTTGCTTAGCCTGGAGAAGAGGAGACTCAGGGGAGACCTGGAGGTGTTTAGAAAGAGACTGTGGTGCTTGGTGCCATGGTTGAGTTGATTAGATAGTGTTGGATGATAGGTTGGGCTCAGTGATCTCAAAGGTGTGGCCTAACAAATCATGGTCAAGGAATAGAAGCAATATTCCATTGCAAAAAAATATGCAGATATGTGAAGGCAAACAGGAGTCACACCTGGGAAATAATCCCTGTGAGAAAAAATCCAGACTGTTGAGATACATTTGCCCTGAGTTTGGTTTAAGAAAGGAATGGGAAAAAAATGGTAAGGAGGACAAAAGAGATACTTTTTAATTAAGAAATCTTGAAAGAGGAACAAAAAGTTATTTTGTCTCAGGGAGGGGTTTATAAAGACAACATTGATCAGTTACATTTAATTCTTTTAGAGATCACAGAAATCACAGAATCACCAAGACTGGAAGAGCCCTCAAAGATCATCAAGTCCAACCTGTCACCGCAGACCTCATGACTAAATGATAAGGCAATTGCACAAAATAAGAGTTAGGCTAAATTTAGATGAAGGATTCTCCAAAGGATTGATACCTGAATCCCAAGTCAGTCTCTGTGGGGATATTATGGAGGGTTATTCATTTGAAGCTGCAAGAACAGGTATAACAAACATCTGTTGGAGGGAGGGGAGGAGCATTTGTCCTCTCTCAGAGATAAAATGTACATATAAATATATATACATGTAGGATGGATCTGGAGGTAAGATAGTATCATAGTATCATAATATCAGTCAGGGTTGGAAAGGAGCACAAGGATCATCTAGTTTCAACCCCTCTGCCATGGGCAGGGACACCCCACACTAGATCAGGCTGGCCAGAGCCTTATCCAGCCTGCTCTTAAACACCTCCAGGGATGGGGCCTCAACCCCCTCCCTGGATAACCCATTCCAGGGCTTCAGGTGCTGGAAGGTGTCCAGAGAAGGGCCACAAAGAAGGGCTCCTCTCCTATGAGGACAGACTGAGGGAGTTGGGGGTGTTCAGCCTGGAGAAGAGAAGGCTCGAAGGAGACTTTCTTGTGGCCTTCCAGTATCTGAAGGGGGCTACAAGAAAGCTGGGGAGGGACTTCTTAGGGTGTCAGGGAATAATAGGACTGGGGGAATGGAACAAAACTAGAAATGGGTAGATTCAGATTGCATGTCAGGAAGAAGTTCTTCCCCATCAGGGTGGTGAGACACTGGCACAGGTTGCCCAGGGAGGTGGTGGAAGCCTCATCCCTGGAGGTTTTTAAGGGCAGGCTGGATGTGGCTGTGAGCAACCTCCTCTAGTGTGAGGTGTCCACGGCCAAGGCAGGGGGGTTGGAACTAGATGGTCCTTGAGGTCCCTTCCAACTCTAACAATTCTCTGATTCTGTGATTCCATACATATACATACAGTGATTCTCCAAATTAAGCATGTCAGAATATCTTATAAACCCGAGACACTGGGGCCTAAAACTGACAACTTCTCTTCTCCCTCATTTCATCTCAAAACATAACTCAGCATCCAGCACAAAATTACATGCTATAGATTCAAGCAATGATTTCTGTCTGGTTAAAGGGAACAATGACACACGTTTCATGCTTGTCAGGCAGAGACTCAAAACAAAGGAGATATATTTTCTACCCCGGGTTTAGATTCATTTTATGACCGATCCAATCTGATGTTTATCTTCGACATGTCAGACTAATTCACAGCTTATTAAAAAGTAATTCTCTTCATTTGTGCTCTGGAACTTTCTACTACCATCCAAAATAAATTCAGCAAGGACAGTTTATTTTGCACGTCTTCAGCCACTAAACAAAACCAAACGCGACAGATTAGAAATGATGCTTGTATCACTCCTGACAGCTTGGGTGAGTTCTGGAGCCCCTGTTCTAGGGAGGACCTAGAGATGCTGGAAGGTGTCCAGATGAAGGCCATGAGGATGATCAGAGGACTGGAGCTCCTCTCCTGTGAGGACAGACTGAGAGAGTTTGGGGCTGTTCAATCTGCAAAAGGAAAGGCTCCAAGGAGACCTAACTGTGGCCTTCCAGTATCTGAAGGGGGCTACAAGAAAGCTGGGGAGGGACTTTTTAGGGTGTTAGGGAGTGATAGGACTGGGGGAATGGAACAAAACAATGGTGTTCAAGAGGGGATTGGACATGGCACTTGGTGCCATGGTCTAGTCATGGGGTCTGTGATGACAGGTTGGACTCAATGATCTTCGAGATCTCTTCCAACCTTAGCGATACTGTGATACTGTGAAAACTAGAAATGGGTAGATTCAGATTGGATGTCAGGAAGAAGTTCTTCCTCATGAGGGTGGTGAGACACTGGCACAGGTTGCTGAGGGAGGTGGTGGAAGCCTCATCCCTGGAGGTTTTTAAGGGCAGGCTGGATGTGGCTTTGAGCAACCTGATGTGATGTGATGCGTCCCTGCCCATAGCAGGAGGCTTGGAACTGGATGATCCTTGAGGTCCCTTCCAATCCTACCAATTCTGTGATTCTGTGACTGTGTCAATAAGGTTAAAAATGAAAACTGACATTCTCAGTGAAGACCTTCAAGCCTTTGTGGTAGGACCTATGCTATGACTAACAAATCTCTTTGAAGAGAGGACTGACTACAGAGGTCACAAAATTTGTTGATAACACAGAGATGATTAGGGTAGAGAAGAATCACAGAACAATAGAGGTTGGAAGGGACCTCCTGTGATTATAGAGTCCAACTCCCCTGCCACAGCAGGATCACCTAGGGTAGTCCACACAGGAATGCATCCAGGTGGGTATTGAAGTTTTGAGGAGAAATGAAACTTTTGAGAAGTATTGTAAGTTGAGAAGTATTTGATTTTTAGAAAAGCAAAACAAATCAACCAACCAAACCAAACCAAAAACCAAATAAATGAAAACCCCACAACAAACAAACAAACAAACAAACAAACCAAAACTAAAGCACAAAACAAACCTAAAGGAAATCATAGAATCATAGAATCAATAAGGTTAGAAAAGGCCTGAGAGTTATCAAGCCCAAACCAAAAGGAAATAAGACAAAATAAACCAAAAGGAAATGAGACAAAAGAAAGCCCAAGCCCCCAATATCAACACAAAATTAGAAGCATGGCAGATTGGAAATTACAGAATCACAAAATGTTAGTGGTTGGTTGGCTGGTCTCTTCTCCCAGGCAGCCAGCACCAGAACAAGAGGACACAGTCTCAAGCTGTGCCAGGGGAGGTTTAGGCGAGATGTTAGGAAGAAGTTCTTCCCAGAAAGAGAGATTGGCCATTGGGATGTGCTGCCCAGGGAGGTGGTGGAGTCACCATCACTGGAGGTGTTTAAAAAGAGCCTGGATGAGGCACTTGGTGCCATGGTTTAGTTGCTTAGATGGTGTTGGGTGATAGGTTGAACTCGATGATCTCAAAGGTCTCTTCCAACCTGGTTAATTCCATTCCATTCCATTCCATTCCATTCCATTCCATTCCATTCCATTCCATTCCATTCCATTCCATTCCATTCCATTCCATTCCATCCTATCCTATCCTACCCTATCCTACCCTATCCTACCCTATCCTACCCCTATCCTATCATGCAGTCCAACCCCTGCTCAGGATTACCTAGAGCAAATAGAATAGAATAGAATAGAATAGAATAGAATAGAATAGAATAGAATAGAATAGAATAGAATAGAATAGAATAGAATAGAATAGAATAGGATATAGGATAGGATAGGATAGGATAGGATAGGATAGGATAGGATAGGATAGGATAGGATCACAGATCACACAGGAATGCATCCAGGTGGGTTAAATTGTTAAATACATAGAAAAATACCTGGAGTTAAGGAACTGTATGTACAGTGTGATGTATTCTAGGTGGATAGTTAGCCTGCAGGGACAAGAAGATGCAGTTTTCATGGGAGGATTTAAAAATATTGGGTTCAGTTCTAAATGTCAATTCACCCAGGAAATAAAATGCAAACTGCATTAGGAACAGAATGGAGACTGATTCCTTCCATTGTCAGGTCACAGATGAATTGTTGTTTACCCACAGCCTCAGTGCTCCCAGCTTTTCTCCTCTCACCTGCGTAACAGCAGAGCGCTAACAAACGGACTGAGAAAGGCCACAAGGTTGACCAGATGTGTTCAGCAGCTTATTGGATTGGTTGACGGGTTGGACGTGATGATCTTGACGGTCTCTTTCAACCTGGTGTACTGTATTATTGCATTATTGTATTGTATTATGTATTAGGGGGAAAAAATGAATTAGGACTCCTCAGCTTGGGAAAGAGAAGATATTAAAAAGAAGACTAGCACAGCACTTTTCTATGCCTTCTTCCTCGTGATGGAAGAGCCACCACCCAGCGAAATTATCATGCAGAGTGCAATTAAATTCAGTAACTCATTGCCACAAAAGTGCTGCAGAGGACAGATTATAAATGGGCTCAGAAAGTAAAGTTTAAAATAAATTCATGGAAGAAAGGTCCACTAGAGACAATTAAGCACACTCATGCAAACGAAGTCTGGCTCTGGAAGTCCCTAAACAGTAGATTGCTGAAAGCTGGGAGGGCCCACCAGGGAGTGTCACAGTGTAATTGTCCTGTTCTTGTCACTTTTAGCTAAGCTTCTGCAAGCTGTTAGTGCCAGACAGGGCACCTGCCCAAAAGGACCTTTGATTTCACCCAGAAATCTATTCTGAAATTCATGTCTTAACAATGATGTAGAGAAGATACCATAAGTCACAGTCCAAAACAAAAGTATACTGAAGAACCACTGAAACATTACCCACTCTAATCAATTAATAGCTCAGCTGCATTCATAACCAATAAGCATGCATCATTTAATCAAGTTAATTATATTTGGATTAAATATATAGCAAATATTTTTCCCTGTTTAAAATCATGGCATACAGAGCCTGCAGAACTGAATCCTGCAGAACTGAATGCTATCCTATCCTATCCTATCCTATCCTATCCTATCCTATCCTATCCTATCCTATCCTATCTATCCTATCTATCCTATCCTATCCTATCCTATCCTATTCCTATCCTATCCTATCCTATCCTATCCTATCCTATCCTATCCTATCCTATCCTATCCTATCCTATCCTATCCTATCCTATCCTATCCTATCCTATCCTATCCTATCCTATCTATCCTATCCTATCCTATCCTATCCTATCCTATCCTACCCCCTACCCAACCCTACCCTATCCTATCCTATCCCATCCCTGTAAGTTTCAGTTCCTCCTGCCTGTGTGATGATAGCTTCTACCAGGTGCTTTCTCTCTCTCTCACCTTCAGGGAATTTTTGTTATGAAACTAGCAGTTTAGGAAACATATAATAGCTGTTACCCTTTCAAATGCAAGCACAGTCCTGTCTGCAGGTCTAGGGAGGTTCTTCTCCCCCTCTACTCTGCCTTGCTGAGACCAGACCTGCAATACTGCATCCAGTTTTGGGCACCCTAGTTCAAGAGAGACAGAGACCTTCTGGAGAGAGTCCAATGGATTCCACAAGGATGATTAGGGGAATTGAGTATCTCCCCTATGACGAGAGGCTGAGAGCCCTGGGGCTGTTTAGTCTGGAGATGAGAAGACTGAGATGGGATCTGATCAATGTCTATAACTATCTGAGGGGTGGGTGCCAAGTGGAGGGGGCCAAGCTCTTTTTTGTGATGTTCACTAATAAGACAAGAAACAACAGGTTCAAGCTTGAGCATAGAAGATTTTAGCTCAACATGAGGAGAAACTTCTTTACAGTGAGGGTGACAGAGCACTGGAACAGGCTGCCCAGAGAGGTTGTGGAGTCTCCTTCTCTGGAACCTTTCAAAGCCCACCTGGATGCATTCCTGTGCAGGCTACCCTGGGTGATCCTGCTTTGGCAGGAGGGTTGGACTCAGTCTCTGGAGGTCCCTTCCAACCTCTTATGTTCTGTGATTCTGTGGAACTGAACATGACAAGACTGCATGCTAGGTTTAAATACCAAGTAGAAAGATAAGATGATATTTTAGCAGAAAGAATCTAAGACTTATTTGCAAGAGTCACATTTTACAGAGGTCAAATATTATGAAAGACTGTGATTCCTTTATCTCACCTGTTAGAAAACCTTTAGAGAATGTTGACTTATCTGCCAAAGGCAGCCTTAACAAACTTCTGTCTTCAGCCAACAAGAGACACGTTTCTTTCATATCAAAGAAATAAATGTTCAGTTCTTGGTATCTCAGCTATTGCACACCAAAGTGTGCAACATCTGACTGAAGTTTACTTCACAGCATATAAGGGACTCCTACCAGTGGGCAATCTTCTCACTAGGCAATGCTGTCTGCTTCCATTTCTCCAGTATAATTTCATGTCTAAGCAATCAACATTGCTCTCTACAACTACCTGAAGGAGGTTGTAGCCAGGCAGAGGTTGGTCTCTTCTCCCAGGCAGCCAGTACCAGAACAAGAGGACACAGTCTCAGGCTGTACCAGGGCAGGTTTAGGCTGGATGTTAGGAAGAAGTTCTATACAGAGAGAGTGATTGCCCATTGGAATGGGCTGCCCGTGGAGGTGGTGGAGTCACCTTCATTGGAGGTGTTCAGGAGAAGACTTGATGGGGTGCTTGGCTGCATGGTTTAGTTGTTGGGTGGGTTGGATTGGTTGATGGGTTGGACACGATGATCTTGAAGGTCTCTTCCAACCCGGTGTATTGTATAGTATTCATTGTATTGTATTGTATTGTATTGTATTGTATTGTATTGTATTGTATTGTATTGTATTAACACTTGGGAAAGTACCTCCAAGAGCAGGTTTCCTGCCTCCTGAGTACCCCTCACTGGTGTCAGCAGAAGACAAGATGTTTCCCAGCACTTTCAGGGTTCTTATTTATGAAAGACCAGCAAAAGCACAAGAAACAACTGCTCTCCTTTTGGCAGGCCCTTGTATCTTAACAATTTGGAATATCATCCTTTGACCCCACTTTTGTTCTAGAGCCAGCAGTGTGCCCAGGGGGCCAAGAAGGCCAATGGCATCCTGGCCTGCATCAGGAACAATGCGGCCAGCAGGAGCAGGGAGGTCATTCTGCCCTGTACTCAGCACTGATTAGGCCACACCCTGAGTCCTGTGTCCAGTTCTGGGCCCCTCAGTTTAGGAAAAATGTTGAGTTGCTGGAAGGTGTCCAGAGAAGGGCAAAAGCTGGGGAGGGGTTTGGAGCACAGCCCTGGTAGGAGAGGCTGAGGGAGCTGGGGTTGCTGAGCCTGGAAAAGAGGAGGCTCAGGGAGACCTTCTTGCTCTCTACAACTACCTGAAGGGAGGTTGCAGCCAGGTGGAGGTTGGTCTCTTCTCCCAGGCAACCAGCACCAGAACAAGAGGACACAGTCTCAAGCTGTGCCAGGGGAGGTTTAGGCTGGATGTTAGGAAGAAGTTCTTCCCAGAAAGAGATTCTCCATTGGAATGTGCTGCCCAGGGAGGTGGTGGAGGCACCATCACTGGAGGTGTTTAGGAAGAGCCTGGATGAGGCCCTTGGTGCCATGGTTTAGTTGATTAGATGGTGTTGGGTGATAGGTTGGACTTGATGACCTCAAAGGTCTTTTCCAACCTGGTTTATTCCATTCCATTCCATTCCATTCCATTCCATTCCATTCCATTCCATTCCATTCCATTCCATTCCATTCCATTCCATTCCATTCCAACCTAAGCCTTTCTATGATAACCAGCCAGGTAAGCAAGTGGGCAGTGCATAATTCATGTCCAGGTGTCCATGCCTGGTAGTCAGCCAGCCTGGATGACAGCAAGGGTGGCACCCACCTGTAATGGTGACATTCTTGTAAAGGCTTTGCACATCCTTGAGCTGAGAGGTAGGTTGCAGAAGGAGAAGCTGCACCAAAAAGAAGCAGCCCCATGGTCTACACTACAGTAGACCATGGAAAGAAAAGAGCCACAGTCCTACTTTCTCTTGATTGTGAGCCTTTCAGAACATCACATTTATCCTTAGAAAAGCATTTAGAAAGCAATCATGTATTTCAGTTGTGTACAGTTAAAGGAGACAGATTCATTTTAGCCCTGAATACTGACACTGAGAAACAAAACAATAGGTTATACTCCTCCTTCCTTACTCCAACTTGAAGGGTTGGTTTCCCTAGGGAGTTCTGCAAATAACAACACTGCAGCACCATAGCTTGGTGCAGGGAGTGGGGACAGGAAAAATATCAGAACTGGTGAGACACTGGCACAGGTTGCCCAGGGAGGTGGTGAAAGCCTCATCCCTGGAGGTTTTAAAGGCCAGGCTGGATGTGGCTGTGAGCAACCTGATCTAGTGTGAGGGGTCCCTACCCATGGCAGGGGGGTTGGAACCTGATGATCCTTGAGGTCCCTTCCAACCCTGACAATTCTATGATTCTATAGATCAAATGAACAACAATGGCATGAAATTTGAGGTCATGGCTTCTGGGGGCAGCTAGAAATGCAAGCAAGAAGAAAACAATTTTTGCTAGGCAGCTGAGCATCCTGTTCTTCCCCCTGAAGGGTGGTGAGAGACTGGCACAGGTTGCCCAGGGAGGTGGTGGAAGCCTCAACCCTGGAGGTTTTTGCAGCCAGGCTGGATGTGGCTGTGAGCAACCTGATGTAGTGTGAGGTGTCGCTGCCCATGGCAGAGGGGTTGGAACTGGATGAACCTTGAGGTCCCTTTCCAACCCTAACAATTCTATGATTCTGTGGTTCTCAGAGAAACTAACTGCTCTTCCCTGGGAAAAAAAAAAAAAAAAAAAAAAAAAAAAAAAAGAGAACATTATTAAAACTGGTTAAAAAAAACCCAAAAAATTGCTGACCTAATAAGCTGTGATTTATATAAAAGGGCTCCTCTTTGCTCCTTCAGGGTATTAGAGCTCCTCATCCATTTCTTTAGACTACACTTGTTAACGCTGAAATGGCTTAAAAGTCTGGGAGGCTTTTAAAAGCCTCGGGAGCTCTGTGGGGAAGAAAAGTGGAGCAACATTTCTCTCTCTCTCCCACCTGCCTTCAGCAGGTGTAGGCACCCAGGCTGCGCAGCCTGCACGCTTTGTGAAGCTTGGATAATTTCAAACTTCATGCTCTGCACATTTCAAATTGGTTTGACCCTGTCCCCTCCCAGGCACAGAAAACCCACACACAGACAAATGGAGCATTACTGCCTTTTTTTCTCTTCACCATCACTGGAAGTGTTTAAGAAGAGACTGGATGAGGCACTTGGGGCCATGCGTTAGTTGATTAGATGGTGTTGGGTGAGAGGTTGGACTTGATGATCTCAAAGGTCTTTTCCAACCTGGTTAATTCTCTATTCTGTATTCAAATCCCTGTATCCTCTGGGGATATCCTCAGAGGGGGTTAAGAAACATTTTAAGAAAGCTTTCAGTCAGAAACCTTCTTCCTGTTTTTGTGGTGAAGTTTAAAAGTGACTCAGTGTGGATGTTGCATATTTTGGAATGGAATGGAATGGAATGGAATGGAATGGAATGGAATGGAATGGAATGGAATGGAATGGAATGAATAGAATAGAATAGAATAGAATAGAATAGAATAGAATAGAATAGAATAGAATAGAATAGAATAGAATAGAATAGAATAGAATAGAACAGAACAGGTTGGAAGAGACCTTTAAGATCATCAAGTCCGACCTATCACCCAGTTAACTAACTAAACCATGGCACCAAGCACCCCATCCAATCTCTTCTTAAACACCTCCAGTGATGGTGACTCCACCACCTCCCTGGGCAGCACATTCCAATGGCCAATCTCTCTGGGAAGAACTTCTTCCTAACACCCAGACTAAAACTCCCCTGGCACAGCTTGAGACTGTGTCCTCTTGTTCTGGTGCTGGTTGCCTGGAAGAAGAGACCAACCCCCACCTGGCTACAACCTCCCTTCAGGTAGTTGTGGAGAGCAATAAGGTCTCCCCTGAGCCTCCTCTTCTCCAGGCTCCCTCAGCCTCTCCTCACAGGGCTGTGCTCCAAACCCCTCCCCAGCTTTGTTGCCCTTCTCTGGTCACATTCCAGCATCTCAACATCAGCTCTTTCATACCAACCTGAGCCAGGCTGACCTGTACTTCTCTGTAAAGGATGAAAGCTGTAATCAATTTCTAATTATTATTTGTTCTTTGCAGCCAAACAGTTTCTGGTCATTATAAATGTGTTCCTGTAGCATTGTCTGCTTGTTCCTTGTATTTCTAACGTTCAAGAGGGACAGGAATCTACTCGAGAGTCCCATGGAGAGCTACCAGGATGATTGAGGGATTGGAGCACTGCCTGAGGAGGAGAGGCAGAGAGACCTGGGGCTGTTTAGTCTGGAGAAGAGAAGACTAAGTGGGGATTTAGTAAATGTTTATAAATATGAGGACTGGGGGCCAGGAGGGAGGGGACAGGCTCTGCTCACTTGCATCCTGGGATAGGACAAGGGGCAATGGATGTAAACTACAGCACAGGAGGTTCCACCTCAACATGAGGAGGAACTTCCTCACTGTGAGAGTCACAGAGCGCTAGAACAGGCTGCCCAGAGAGGTTGTGGAGTCTCCTTCTCTGGAGACTTTCAAGCCCCATCTGGATGAGTTCCTGTGTGGCCTGTGCTAGATTCTCTGGCCCTGCTCTGGCCGGGGGGTGGACTTGGTGATCTCCTGAGGTCCCTTCCAATCCCTAACATCCTGTGATCCAGTAAGGTGTGGTATTGGGCAGATTCCCAGTGTCTCCATATGACAGATCTCTTTCCAGCTTCCTTTGGATGTTTTGAGTGTAAGGTTGTCATCATTCTCTGGAAGAAGTGGCTCAGTTCACAGCTCTTTCTGCAAGAAGCAGTAATTCTGGCTACCCTCTATCTGCTGCTGTCTCACTCCTGCCCCTTAACCTCCCCTTCTGCTCACTTTCCAGTGGAGTGTGTCAGATGTGCTCCTCCCCAAGATGGTTTTAACAACGTTTGTTTTTGGAAGAAGTTAGCTGAAGTCACTGCACCATTTCTGGCTCTTCTGAGCCACCTTCCACCAATGCACTCCATGAAATTAAAAATAATTAATTACCCTAGCTACATCACTCCAAGATCAGGAATTTCAGCATTCTCAGAGGAGATTAATGGAGTAGGTAATTTTACTAACAGAGGAAGGTTTTAAAGTGTTAAGTAATGGCTTAGAGGGAAATGAAAAGATAATAAAAGAAAATTTAAATAGTCTGCTCTGAAGTAAAATGATTGTAAGTCATCCATTACAAGATATTGCACCAAACCTTGTTGTTCCCATAGCTCCCACAGGAAGTTTCACCGGGTGTATCTGTGCAGGGGTGGTCAGAGATGACTCCTCACTACTGGTTCGGGGAACACGATCCTGTCTGTCTCCCACAGAATCACAGAATGGTAGGAGAAGGAAGGAAGCTATAAAGATAGAATAGAATAGAATAGAATAGAATAGAATAGAATAGAATAGAATAGAATAGAATAGAATAGAATAGAATAGAATAGAATAGAATAGAAAGAATAGAATAGAGTAGAATAGAATAGAATAGAATAGAATAGAATAGAATAGAATAGAATAGAATAGAATAGAATAGAATAGAATAGAATAGAATAGAATAGAATAGAATAGAATAGAATAGAATAGAATAGAATAGAATAGAATAGAATATAATAGAATAGAATAGAATAGAATAGAATAGAATAGAATAGAATAGAATAGAATAGAATAGAATTGAATTGGAGTTGAATTGAGTTGAATTGAGTTGAAAATTGAATTAACCAGGTTGGCAAAGACCTCAGAGATCATGGAGTCCAACTTATCACCCAACACCATCTAATCAACCAAACCATAGCACCAAGTGCCTCATCCAGTCTCTTCCTAAACACCTCCAGTGATGGTGACTGCACCACATCCCTGGGCAGCACATTCCAATGGCCAGTCTTTCTTTGTGATGAATTTCTTCCTAACATCCAACCTAAACCTCCCCTGGCACAACTAGAGTCTGTGTCCTCTTGTTCTGGTGCTGGTTGCCTGGGAGAAGAGACCAACCCCCACCTGGCTGCAACCTCCCTTCAGGTAGTTGTAGAGAGCAAGAAGGTCTCCCCTGAGTCTTCTCTTCTCCAGGCTAAGATAACCCAGTCCAACACCACTTCCAGAACAGGTTTGCCCAGAGCAGGTTGCACAGGACACTGACACCTCACAGGGTCACAGGAAAGGTGAGACCAGAGCTATATTCCCATGAGTCTCTGAGCTGGATGATAAGGGGGCCAGAGCTAGGTGGCTATAAGAGTCAGTGAACTCATGATGCCGGGAACGAAGTGTGCACACTCAAGAAAGTGTCAGACTAGAGGACTGCAAGAACTGCATCCATGCTGTCTTTAAACAAGTGACTCAATTTTCCTGGCTGTTTGCTCATACTCCACCATGCACAAGGCTGAGGGAGCTGGGGTTGCTTAGCCTGGAGAAGAGGATCCTCAGGGGAGACCTTATTGCTCTCTACAGCTCCCTGAAGGGAGGTTGTAGCCAGGTGGGGGTTGGTCTCTTCTCCCAGGCACCCAGCACCAGAACAAAATGACACAGTCTCCAGCTGTGCCAGGGGAAGTTTAGGCCTTAGGTGAGGAGAAAGTTCTTCACAGAAAGGAGTTGTTGGCCATTGTAATGTGCTGCCCAGGGAGGTGGTGGAGCACCTGTCCCTGGAGGTGTTCAGAAAGAGCCTGGATGTAGCACGTGGTGCCACGGTTTAGTTACTCATGAGGTGTTGGGTGACAGGCTGGACTTGATGATGTCTGAGGTCTTTTTCAACCTTATTGACTCTATGATCCTATGCTGAAATGCTCAACCATAGTTCAGATTTTAATTTTCCACCATCACAATTTTGTTGGACTCGGCTTCCTCTATTTAGCTCTGGTTTTCATTATCTGCCTTCTTTATTGCAACCTCTGTTCAGAGGCAAAGCATCTAAAATACCTCCTCTTTAGTCATGCCAATGTTCAAATAAGTCAGGTGAAAATCAATAAGGCAAATTAAGTGGCAGGATTAGTATTCATTACATATACATATAAAAAGAAAAAGGAAAGAAAATTAAATGCAAACAAATAAATAAAAGTTGCTAAGTCTCAACTCCTAACATTTCATTAGGTATTAGATCTTAATAAAGAAATCAATAAAGTCAGAGAGTGAAATCTGCTGCTTAGTATACATCAAGCCTTCTTTGTCTGCAGACGATGCAGTTGTTTAGTACTCTGGATATATGAACCCAAAGCAGACAAGGTATATAGTATACAGGGTCTGTAACTGTTGCCTGTAACTGAGGGGCTCGTCACGGGCACACACAACATAATACCACACAACACAATTACAGAGTCATAGAACTGATAGGGTTGGAAGGGACCTCAAGGATCAGCCAGTTCCAACCCCTGCCATGGGCAGGGACACCTCACACTACAGCAGGTTGCTCACAGCCACATCCAGCCTGGCTGCAAAAACCTCCAGGGATGAGGCTGCCACCATCTCCCTGGGCAACCTGTGCCAGTGTCTCACCACCCTCATGGGGAAGAACTTCTTCCTAACATCCCATTTGAATCTACTCATTTCTAGCTCTGTTCTATTCCCTCCAGTCCTATCACTCCCTGACACTCTCCCCAGCTTTCTTGTAGCCCTCTTCAGATATTGGAAGACCACAATAAGGTCACCTTGGAGCCTTCTCTTCTCCAAACTGAACGACCCCAACTCCCTCAGTCTGTCCTCACAGGAGAGGTGCTGCAGCCCTCTGACCACCCTCATGCCACAAGACAGATGAGAAGAACTTGTGTTTACCCAAGCTTTAAATTGCCTAGAAAAGCTGCAGAAGAGCTGCAAGTGCACAGAGTGCATCAGCAGTGGCTGGCTTGACTAAGTGTTAATGGACATAGAGCACTGCAAACATCCAAATTCAATGCAAGCTCATACTCCTCATCCCACCAGACCCTGTAGTCACCAGGGTGTCTCAAAGAAATCAGAGGTTTGCTATATTCTGAATCGTCATAGCTTTTCCTTTCTGTTAATCTCCAAGGAATAAATCTGTGTGGTCTGAAAGCAATTGTATCCAGTAGGAGACAAAGATGCAGCAGCTCAATACTGTCGGGTGATGTTACAGAAAATCACTTCACTGCTAGAGGGACTGAGTAATAAGGTGCAACATCTCTTCCCATGTCTTAATTCAGGGAGAGATTGGATGGTAGGCCACAGGTTCAAGAAATGTAACCCCCATACTGAAGCTCACAAAACAGACAAACAGAAGATTAACCTGGCATAAAATTCAGGTAGAATCACCCAAACAAATAACATCCTGTGGTAGGTTGAAATTACCCTACCAACTCGTTGGGAGAGTTACCCTCCAATTAACTGGGAGAATCACCCCTAGAATAAAATTGCCAGAGCAGTTCAGTTTGGGATGGAAGCAAATGAAGCTGGATTTACAAGCAAACTAACATCTAGAAATACGAAACTCAAGGAATATACAAAATGCACAACATTTACATGTATTTACTGTTTATAAACAGCACAAGGACCCCTCTCTGCCCCTTTCCCCCTGCATAAGGGAAAAATGAAAAAGAGAAGAGCAGAGAGTATCTCAGGCTGGGCAGGGACTGCCTTGAGAGCAGCCCTGAAGTAAAGGACTTGGGGATGCTGGTGGGTGAGAAGCTCAACATGAGCCAGCAGTGAGCACTAAAGCCAATCACATCCTGGGCTGCATCAAGAGAAACAGAGCTTCAGGTCAAGGGAGGTGATTCTCCCCCTCTACTCCACTCTGGTGAGACCCCACCTGGAGCACTGTGTCCGGTTCTGGAGCTTCTATTACAGGAAGGATCTGGAGGTGCTGGAACATGTCCAGAGAAGGGCCATGAGGATGAGCAGAGGGCTGGAGCTGCTCTCCTATGAGCACAGCCTGAGGGAGTTTGGGCTGTTCAGTCTGGAGAAGAGAAGGCTCCAAGGAGACTTTCTTGTGGCCTTCCAGTATCTGAAGGGGGCTACAAGAAAACTGGGGAGGGACTTTTAGGGTGTCAGGGAGTGATAGGACTGGGGGGAATGGAACAAAACTAGAAATGGTTAGATTCAGATTGGATGTTAGGAAGAAGTTCTTCCCCATGAGGGTGGTGAGACACTGGCACAGGTTGCCCATGGAGGTGGTGGAAACCTCATGCCTGGAGGTTTTTAAGGGCAGGCTGGATGTGGCTGTGAGCAACCTCCTCTAGTGTGAGGTGTCCATGGCCAAGGCAGGGGAGTTGGAACTAGATGATCCTTGAGGCCACTAATAATTCTATGATTCTGTGATCTTATTAGATACTTAGCTACAACAAGAACGAGCCAAGGTCAACAGTAGCCAAGCAAAAGCCACCAGCTAGTATCAGCTAGAGTGAAGAGCCAAGAAAGAGAGAGAATAGCTTGTACAACCAACTTTATGTGAGTAATCAGACCATCAATGAGATTATTGAGACCTTATCATTATTTTCCCTTTACATCCAGTGGTAATTTATTTACATTCTGCCACTTCCTGCTCAAGATCTGTGGCAAATTTCCTAGGCTCCAGCCTAAAACTGCCCCACATCTACTCACCAAAGAGCAGTTTGTCTGCCACAGAGGTTGTAGGATCCACACTGTGAAGATTTTGGGTTTAGGCAACATAAAAGTAGCAGAGCAGAGAGAAGCATCTGGCCAAAACCAGATTAGTTCTCTAATTTTTCCCTGCAGAGGCTGATAATGATCAAAGAAAATGTATCAAGTAGCAGGTACTTAATCTCCTTTTCCTGCTACTTCAAGGCTGCACCATCTTATGTAAATCATTTTACTTGTTTAGTCAAAAGGCTTTTTGCCATCAAACTGGCACAGAGAAGAATTAGAGTGGTAAAAATAGAGTAGAAATAAGAGTATTAGTAGAAATGGGGTAGCACAATATTCAGCACTAGAGTAATGTTAACCCAGCAAGATGGCTGGGTGGGTAGGAAGGTGTGAGTGGGTGCATGCAGAAGCTTGAACATCACTCTGCTGATATGATAGGAACAGTAGAAATAACTTGTTTGACTTCCTGTAGAACAATGTGATCCAGGAGTTCAAAAGCTGGACAAAATGTCACTGAAATCAGTGCAAAGCTTGCCCAAGAAGAATTGCAAAGAGCACTGAGCAGGCAGCCCTGGTATACTGCTCTCAGTAAACAACCCATGCAAGTGGAGAGGACTAAATTCACTTTCTACAGCCTAGAGCACTTCTGAGAGCACTCCTTGGAGCATTTCTCCAGGCTGTAGTGGTACTTTCAACTGCTACTACATTCTGGTATTATAGCCCCAACACTACAGCTTCACTACTTTGGATTTATTATTATGTTAATCCCAGATGCTGGTTTAACAAACAAATTCCCCTCCCTGAAAGGAAATTGCTTCCACTGTACCTTCTAATGTCTTCTTTTCCCCTCAGAAGAACTCTAGCAGGAAATGATTATTTTTGCCATGGGACACATGGCAAAAGCCTCATGGCAAGAGCTCCATGGCAAGTTTCCTACTGTCACCACTTTACGTCTTTAGCTTTTTCTGTCTGTCTATGGTGGCCACAATCTAAGGGCATGAGATATAACAGATCTAAGTGCTGGGTTCTACACTTTGGCCACAGCAACCCCATGCAGTGCTACAGGCTGGGGACAGAGTAGCTGGAGAGCAGCCAGGCAGAAAGGGACCTGGGGGTGCTGGTTGACAGCAGCTGAACATGAGCCTGCAGTGTGCCCAGGGGGCCAAGAAGTCCAATGGCATCCTGGCCTGTATCAGGAATAGTGTGGCCAGCAGGAGCAGGGAAGTCATTCTGTCCTGTCCTCAGCACTGGTTAGGCCACACCTTGAGTCCTGTGTCCAGTTCTGGGCTCCTGAGTTTAGGAAAGATGTTGAGTTGCTGGCAGGTGTCCAGAGAAGGGCAACAAAGCTGGGGAGGGGTTTGGAGCACAGGCCTGTGAGGAGAGGCTGAGGGAGCTGGGGTTGCTTAGCCTGGAGAAGAGGAGGCTCAGGGCAGACCTTCTTGCTCTCTACAACTCCCTGAAGGGAGGTTGTAGCCAGGTGGGGGTTGGTCTCTTCTCCCAGGCAGGCAGCACCAGAACAAGAGGACACAGTTTCAAGTCTCTTATCTGTTTTAGCAAGCTTCTAACCTCATCTTAATTTCTAAAATGGTTTTGAAAACCCAGTTGGAAAATAACTGAATAAACCAAGAAAAGAAGAATAAATTTAAAAATAAAGAGGGAGATAAAGATGAAAATAGAGAAGGGTGAAGTGGAAGCTTACTGCTGGGGTTTTTCAGAGTATTTTGACTTTTCATTTCCTGACTCACTATTTCATTTCTTTTCCTTTTCAAAACTGAGGCTTTTAAGAGGGAAAGTAAGCAGCAGTCACAGGCTCACAGGATGTCAGGGGTTGGAAGGGACCCAAAGAGATCACCGAGTCCAACCCCCTGCCAGAGCAGGACCAGAGACTAGATTTAGCTGTAGCCAAATACTACAAGCAAACACTTGTTTCTATGGGAACTAAATATTTCATGATCCCTGTAAAGTACAATAACATTCCAGGTTGGCCCAGACCATGTACTTTATTGGTTAAGTTGCTAATTTCAAACCCTATAACTTCACATGTGTAAGTAAAGCTCCTGCCTCTTGCTGTCAGCTAAAGTTATATTGATCAATAACAGCATTCTTCAGCTGTCTTGTTGCCAGTTTGCAAAGGCAACAGGAGTGAAATCAATGAAGTGAAGAGTCTTCAATAAAGTAAATGCCATCATCTTGAATTCATATAATTTCTTCTAGATGTTTAAGAGATTCTGTAACCTATGAATAACTTTTACAGGGGAGGGAAATGGAGTTTTAATTACTAAAATAATTAGTTTTATCTCCTGTTATTCCTTTTTTCTTTTAGCTATATTTTTAATATGATTAGAAATAAATAGCAGTATTTTTGAAAGTAAATTAAACACCTACCTTACAATGGTTAGGAATTGTTGTATGTGATTCCCAGGCATGGGATATACTTTGTCTCCCTCTTTGGAGATATTCGAAACCCATCTGGATGAGTTCCTGTGTAATCTGGTGTAGGTGATCCTGCCTGGCAGGGGGTGGATTAGAATAGAGTAGAGTAGAGTAGAGTAGAGTAGAGTAGAGTAGAGTAGAGTAGAGTAGAGTAGAGTACAGTACAGTACAGTACAGTACAGTAGAATGGAATGGAATGGAATGGAATAGAATGGAATGGAATGGAATGGAATGGAATGGAATGGAATGGAATGGAATGGAATGGAAGAATAGAATAAACCAGGTTGGAAAAGACCTTTGAGATCATTGCATCCAACCCATCACCCAACACCATCTAATCAACTAAACCATGGCACCAAGCACCCCATCAAGTCTCTTCCTAAACACCTCCAATGATGGCAACTCCACCACCTCCCTGGGCAGCACATTCAAATGGGCAATCACTCTCTCTATGAAGAATTTCTTCCTAACATCCAGTATGAACCTCCCCTGGTGCAGCTTGAGACTGTGTCCTCTTGTTCTGGTGCTGGTTGCCTGGAAGAAGAGACCAACCCCCACCTGTCTACAAACTCCCTTCAGGGAGTTGTAGACAGCAATAAGGTCTCCCCTCAGTCTTCTCTTCTCCAGGCCAAGCAACCCCAGCTCCCTCAGCCTCTCCTTAAAGGGCTGTGCTCCAAGCCCCTCCCCAGCTTTGTTGCCCTTCTCTGGACACCTTCCAGCAACTCAACATCTTTCCTAAACTGAGGAGCCCAGAACTGGACACAGGACTCAAGGTGTGGCCTAACCAGTGCTGAGTACAGGAGCAGAATGGCCTCCCTGATCCTGCTGGCCACACTGTTCCTTATACAGGCCAGGATGCCATTGGTCTACTTGGCCACCTGGGCACACTGCAGGCTCATGTTCAGCCTACCATCAACCATCACCCCCCCCGGTCCCTCTCTGCCAGGCTGCTCTCCAGCCACTCTGACCCCAGCCTGTAGCACTGCATGGGGTTGCTGTGGCAAATGTGCAGAACCTGGCACTTGAATGATCTTTCAAGGTCCCTTCCAGCCCCTGAAATTCTGTGATCCTGTAATTTAAGAGAAATAAATGAAAGAAATTGCTTAGGTTGTAGTCAAATTTTGTTGGAAAAAATAGCTCAAATTTATCTCACCATAGCAGAGAGTTAATAGCTTGCATTTTGGCCTTTAAGAGTTTTTGAATTGCAAGTATTTCTCTTGTTTGATTTAGTTATAAATGTGTTGAACAGAGAGGTAAACCTTCACAAATTCCCAATTAGGTTGCATGGAAATAAACATAAAGAAAGAAAAAAAAGAAATCTGAACTAAAATAGTGAAAATGCCTCATCCCTGGAGGTTTTTAAAGCAAGGCTGGATGTGGCTTTGAGCAACCTGATCTAGTGTGAGGTGTTGCTGCCCATGGCAGGGGGGTTGGAATTAGATGATCCTTGAGGTCCCTTCCAACCCTGACAATTCTATGATTCTATGATCTGCATGGTTTTGGACACTCCACGGATAGGATAGGATAGGATAGGATAGGATAGGATAGGATAGGATAGGATAGGATAGGATAGGATAGGATAGGATAGGATAGGATAGGATAGGATAGAATAGACCAGACCAGGTTGGAAGAGACCTTCAAGATCATCGCGTCCAACCCATCAACCAATCCAACCCACCTAAACAACTAACCCATGGCACCAAGCACCCCAGCAAGTCTCCTCCTGAACACCTCCAATGATGGTGATTCCACCACCTCCCCAGGCAGCCCATTCCAATGGGCAATCACTCTGGTGACTCCATCATCTCCTGAATAAGGAGTTACCTGCATTTTGTAGTTGAAAGATACTATTGCAATGAGACCACTTACTTCTAGTTTCCTGTACAGCTCTGAGCAAAATGTGAGTCTGTTGCATGACTGAACTAGCTTGGCAAGAAATATGTGTTGTCAAGACCTTTAAGAGCCATGCTCTGCTTTCCCATTGAGCTTAATGCTGAACACAGCCACTTCAGCTCCCAGTCTCTTCCATTTGCTGTGCTGTCTCATCATCATCATCACCTAGGCAAAGTTTGAGCTTTCAAAGCTTCAGTCTACAAAGGCTTAGCTTTTGTTTTCTACCACGAATCCACTGAGACAAGCCAGGGAGTTATCTGTGTGGAGTGGAGCCTCTCATCAGTATTTGTGTTGTGGTTTAAGCTTTTCCCAGAGCCCTCTAAAGCCCAAAACCAACAGATTTACATTGCCTCCCCTCTCCCCTTTTCCCAGTAGGGAAAGCAAAATTAGGCAGGAGGAGAAGAGAGAGGTAAATCTATGAAAGAACAGTCTTGAATCGATTAGGAAGTGGAAAGGTAAGTTTAACAAAATATAAATGGCATTTCAGTAAAAGGAAGGTTACAGAGGTATAAGGAAAAAGGGTAAATATACACAAAACCAGATGCAGCTGGCAAAGGATTCTCTAGATGTAGGTGGGATTCTCTTTAGGTGCACTTCCCTTTGGTGTCTGGAACAGCATGGAACAGGCCCAACCACATGGTTAACTGCTAAGAGCAGCAGGGTGCTGGCAAAGTAAGGGCAGGAGAAGAGAGTAAAGCAGGAAATAGGATTGTGGACAGGAAGCAGGAGTGGAATAGATATTGACCCGGAGACCCCTTCCTCTGGGAGGGACCAAGTCTCTCTGGCCAAGTTTCTTTGTCCACCTGGGGCAAGTTTCTTTGTCCACCTGCCACCTGGGGCAGGTTTTTCTTTGTCCACCTGGGGCAAGTTTCTTTGTCCACCTGGGGCAGGTTTCTTTGTCCACCTGGGGCAAGTTTCACCTGGTTTCTTTGTCCACCTGGGGATAGGTTTCTTTCCAGGGTCTTTCACCTGGGGATAGGTTCTTTCCAGCTCACCCCTTCGTGGGCTGGGCTTAACCTAGCACCATTTGTAATAAAAGTTTGTGCAGAATTAGAATGTCACTAAGGTTTAGTTATGCATTTTTCAGTCATCCATGATAGAGGGGGAAAAAAAATATCAAAAATAACCCCCACAAAAAAAAAAAGGCAAACCCAACCACAAAAAATTACCACCAAAACCAACCAAGCAAACAACAAGCTGAGAGAGAAAAATAACAAGAAATCAAATCCATCTCTGTAATTCCAAGACCTTCTTCTTTCTTTAAGTGAAACCATAATGGCCAGCACAAGTCGTAGGCTACAGCAGGCACATATCTTCTGTTTGCAGGGTGTCTAAAACTTTCCTGATTGCTTGTCTCTCTTATGTTTATAGAGTGTTTGGAAGGCAAGATGGATGTCTTTGGTAATAAACATGATGAAACCAGATTAAACTGGGGAATGGCAGGGGAAAGCTCTCTTCTCTGGTGTTTAACAGTCACGGGTGCGTGACCTCAGATGGGCCTTCCCCACACAAACCTGCTCCTTCAGCTGAGTGTAAATCTTCTTGAAAGCTACTTCATGCTTCTCCCTGCATCCAGCTTGCCTTGCTAAAACACAAATAGCTCACACTGACATGTCTGCTAGCTGAGAACCTCATCCAAGCCCTCTGTTATGCTCCCATGGCTGCAGCCAGCCTGAGGGAGATACATCCATCCTAAGCGAGAATAAGAAAGGGAGCCGTAAAACAAAAGAGACAGAACATACCCTTATATGATAGAAGTTATCAATAACACTTAAGTCATGAGGAGGGAAAAAAAGGCACAGGGTAGGGAGAACAGTGGCAGCAGTCTTTCTCCAAGTCTGTCCCCTTTGGCAGAGGTAGAAGTGGCCCTCACCCTCAGTATCAATAAAAGGCCAAGATGTCTGTAGTGCAAGGGACATGGACAGACAAGAACAAAATTTTCATTGTCTGTGTATTTTGGGGTAGAAATGTCCTTACTCACCATATTTTATTTTAAGGCTGGTATCAAAACTGTGAGAGAAAAAGCATGTGAGAAATAAGACAGAAAGAATGGAAAGACAGAAAGAGTGGAAAGACAGAAAGAGTGGAAAAACAGAAAGAAAGGAAAAAACAAAGAAAGGAAGAAAGGAAGAAAGAAAGGAAGAAAGAAAGAAAGAAAGAAAGAAAGAAAGAAAGAAAGAAAGAAAGAAAGAAAGAAAGAAAGAAAGAAAGAAAGAAAGAAAGAAAGAAAGAAAGAAAGAAAGAAAGAAAGAAAGAAAGAAAGAAAGAAAGAAAGAAAGAAAGAAAGAAAGAAAGAAAGAAAGAAAGAAAGAAAGAAAGAAAGAAAGAAAGAAAGAAAGAAAGAAAGAAAGAAAGAAAGAAAGAAAGAAAGAAAGAAAGAAAGAAAGAAAGAAAGAAAGAAAGAAAGAAAGAAAGAAAAAGAAAGAAAGAAAGAAAGGAAGGAAGAAAGGAAGGAAGGAAGAAAGAAAGGACGAAAAGAAAGGACGAAAGAAAGAAAGAAAGAAAGAAAGAAAGAAAGAAAGAAAGAAAGAAAGAAAGAAAGAAAGAAAGAAAGAAAGAAAGAAAGAAAGAAAGAAAGAAAGAAAGAAAGAAAGAAAGAAAGAAAGAAAGGAAGAAAGAAAGAAAGAAAGAAAGAAAGAAAAAGAAGGAAAGAAAGAAGGAAGAAGAAAGAAAGGAAGAAAGAAAGGAAGGAAGAAAGAAAGGAAGGAAGAAAGAAAGGAAGAAAGAAAGAAAGAAAGGAAGAAAGGAAAAGAAAGGAAGAAAGGAAGAAAGGAAGAAAGGAAGAAAGGAAGAAAGGAAGAAAGGAAGAAAGGAAGAAAGAAAGAAAGAAAGAAAGAAAGAAAGAAAGAAAGAAAGAAAGAAAGAAAGAAAGAAAGAAAGAAAGAAAGAAAGAAAGAAAGAAAGAAAGAAAGAAAGAAAGAAAGAAAGAAAGAAAGAAAGAAAGAAAGAAAGAAAGAAAGAGAGAAAGAGAGAAAGAAAGAAAGGGAGGAAGGGAGAAAGGGAGGAAGGAAGGAAGGGAGGAAGGGAGGAAGGGAGGAAGGGAGGAAGGGAGGAAGGGAGGAAGGGAGGAAGGAAGGGAGGAAGGAAGGAAGGAGGAAGGAAGGGAGGGAGGGAGGAAGGAAGGGAGGGAGGAAGGGAGGGAGGGAGGAAGGAAGGGAGGGAGGAAGGAAGGGAGGGAGGGAGGAAGGAAGGAGGAGGAAGGAAGGAAGGAAGGAAGGAAGGAAGGAAGGAAGGAAGGAAGGAAGGAAGGAAGGAAGGAAGG
This sequence comes from Picus viridis, assembly GCA_033816785.1. Classification (NCBI taxonomy): domain Eukaryota; kingdom Metazoa; phylum Chordata; class Aves; order Piciformes; family Picidae; genus Picus; species Picus viridis. The sequence continues at coordinate 36,309,010 of CM066582.1, read as the reverse complement.
AAGGAAGGAAGGAAGGAAGGAAGGAAGGAAGGAAGGAAGGAAGGAAGGAAGGAAGGAAGGAAGGAAGGAAGGAAGGAAGGAAGGAAGGAAGGAAGGAAGGAAGGAAGGAAGGAAGGAAGGGAGGGAGGAGGGAGGGAGGGAGGGAGGGAGGGAGGGAGGGAGGGAGGGAGGGAGGGAGGGAGGGAGGGAGGGGAGGGAGGGAGGAAGGAAGGAAGGAAGGAAGGAAGGAAGGAAGGAAGGAAGGAAGGAAGGAAGGAAGGAAGGAAGGAAGGAAGGAAGGAAGGAAGGAAGGAAGGAAGGAAGGAAGGAAGGAAGGAAGGAAGGAAGGAAGGAAGGAAGGAAGGAAGGAAGGAAGGAAGGAAGGAAGGAAGGAAGGAAGGAAGGAAGGAAGGAAGGAAGGAAGGAAGGAAGGAAGGAAGGAAGGAAGGAAGGAAGGAAGGAAGGAAGGAGGAAGGAAGATAAGATGAGGTCAGTGTCAGCATCTGTCAGCAAACCATTTTCTCCACCAGAAACAAACTGTGTTCAGCCAACCATACATCTCCTCAAGGGATAATGCCAATACCTAGAAATCGAAATAAGAGGGAGGATAAGGGAGCAGGAAACTCCCTCAGCTACTGCTTTTAAGACTTCGCTGCGACCTTTAGCAGGCAGCCTTGCCTTGCCCTCTCCCAAACCTCGAATTTGCCATCCTTTCCCTAAGCAACCACAGAAAAGAGAAACAAACCGATGGAACTGAAGGGGAGAAGAATCCCTTTGCTGCTGCAAGCTGGGGGAGGTCTTTGCATCCTGCCATTCCTGCAGCCAGTCTTCCCAATTCTCATGCAGGAACTGTAAAATGCCTAACACCGAAGTGCCATCTGTGAGCACAGCTATGGCACTGGGCTGCCAATTATGTTATGTAAGACAAATTTCAACTGCCACATGTTCTTAAATGGGGGAAAAGGAAAAAAATAAGAGAATATTTTGTTTTGCTCATCTCTGTTGTCTTTATCTGTTCAAATACAACAGTTCCTGCTTTCTTGGCCTCCAGCAATTAAAGCCCGGGTCGGTTAAGGCTGGAGATGGTTTCCCTCAAGCCCTTTATTGTGTTCTGTGTGCGGTTTCTCTATCAACAGCCACTTTGCTTTCACAATCCTTTTTACAAAGATGGGATAATCTCAGGGGTTTGGAGGAAGTGATTCTGTGCCTATCATGTATATTTTAGCTTATAGAGCAATTTAGGGGAAAATGAAAGGAAACCAAAACAAACCCAAGAAGCAGCACTTATTTTGAAGGATGACAATTCTTCCCTCGCTAGCAAAAGGCATTTAACCTTAAACACACTGGCTGGTTTTTATAGTTGCACAAAACAAACATCACATTTGAAATTTCCACTCTAAATGCCTCACATAAACATAGTCTGCCTTTTTAATGGACCAAAGTCATTAACACCTTATTTATCCCGGGCTGCTTTTAGGTAGCATGGTAACAAAACAGAGGAAAGGGAGGGGGTGGGGGGTTATTCCAAATAAAAAAGGTAAATTTGCAGTAAGTTTCAAAGAAACTCCACATCGATATGGGAAATGCTTTCTCTCATAAAAAGGCATCAATGCTTTTTGAATCTTAAGCAGCTTCTTCAGTACCCAGCCAATTTCAGATGCAGATGGGCTATCTTCTATCATATCTCTGTGTTGTCTGCATGTATTCTTCTCAAGTTCGTTAAGGGCAGTGAGGCTGGGGAGAGGTCTAAAGTACAGCCCTGTGAGGAGAGGCTGAGGGAGCTGGGGTTGCTTAGCCTGGAGAAGAGGAGGCTCAGGGAGACTTTATTGCTCTGTACAACTACCTAAAAAGAGGTTGTAGCTATGTGGGGGTTGGTCTCTTCTCCCAGGCAACCAGCACCAGAACAAGAGGACACAGTCTCAAGCTGTGCCAGGGGAGGCTTAGGCTGGATGGTAGAAAGAAGTTCTTCACGGAGAGAGAGATTGGCCATTGGAATGTGCTGCCCAGGGAGGTGGTGGAGTCACCATCACTGGAGGTGTTTAGGAAGAGACTGGATGGGGTGCTTGGTGCCATGGTTTAGTTGATTAGATGGTGTTGGATGATAGGTTGGACTCGATGATCTCAAAGGTCTCTTCCATCCTGGTTAATTAATTCTATTCTATTCTATTCTATTCTATTCTATTCTATTCTATTCTATTCTATTCTATTCTATTCTATTCTATTCCATTCCATTCCATTCCATTCCATTCTATTCTATTCCTATTCTATTCATTCTATTCCATTCCATTCCATTCCATTCCATTCCATTCCATTCTAAGAGGACACAGTCCCAAGCTGTGCCAGGGTAAGTTTACGCTGGAGGTAAGGAGAAAGTTCTTCCCAGAAAGAGCAATTGGCCATTGGAATGTGCTGCCCAGGGAGGTGGTGGAGTCACCGTCCCTGGAGGTGTTCAAAGAAGGATTGGATGCGGCACTTGAAGCCATGGTTTAGTTGTCATGAAGTGTTAGGTGTTAGGCAATAGGTTGGACTTGATGATCTCTGAGGTCTTTTCCAACCTGTTTGATTCTGTGATATTATTTTTTTCTATTAAAAAAAAAATCACCATGCTTTCTGCCTCCATAAATTTTATGCCTTTGTCCCATGCTATCGAAAAGCAGATGGTGAGCTCAGTTTTCAGACAGAAATTGAATATTCTGTGGTGATGGAGTTATTTCCACTTCATTTCCCTTTTTGTTCTTGGTTTGGGTTTGTGGGGAGGCTTTTTGGTTTGTTTGGGTTGTTGTTTTTTTTTGGGGGGGGGGGGGGGGGTTGGGTTTTTTTATTCTTCACCTGTCAAAAGGCTAAGCTAGGACAGGAAACCACAATTTGTTTTCACCTCTTTCTGAGCAGATTGCTATAAGTCTCCTCCTCACCCTGCTTCTCTCAGTTAAAATAACCAAACATTTTGCTTGTACCAAAAGGAATAAGAAATGTAATACACTGCAGATAGCCAAAATTTCCTGGCAAGATGCAGATTATTTGGAGAAAGGAAATGATTCTATGATTCCATGATTCTATGATTCCATTCATAGTCCAGAGTGGTCCTTTTTGCCAGTATCTGGCCATGTAGTTGGTGTCAACAAAAAGGATTTGATGTTACAACCTCTGAAGACTGAGGTGTGAAAGAGAGAGAGAATCCACCCAAATGAGGGGGACAAAAGGCTGTTTTCCAACCATCTGGTTAGCCTGGTGATAAGAGCTTTAAACCAGGGAAAACACAGGAGTAGAAGAATAACCCACAATCATGTGAGGGCCGACTGGGCCTCGCTGGCAAGGAACCATTCTTTTGATGTTCTCAAGACAGGTTCTCAGTCATGAAATTTATGGCAACACTTTCTCTAGGCTGACACAGAAATGTGTTTGTTCAAATGAGCTGGAGGTGGGGCAGAACACCACCAGGTCACTTCTATTAAATGCTGATCATATTTTTAGGTTTTTCTGTCAGGCTGAAGTGGAAGAAAGAATCCAGGCTGTAAGTCCTCAGGACAGCAAGTTGCAACACTCTCAAAATCATTCCTGCAGGCCCTCAGAATTGCTCCTTGGGACTGAAATTTCTGAAGAATGATGTTAGATTAGAATCATAGAATCACAGAATCACAGAATCAATAAGGTTGGAAAAGACTTCATGGTCTTCAAGTCCAACCGATCACCCAACACCTCATGACAACTAACCCATGGCACCAAGTGCCACATCCAATCCCTTTTTGAACACCTCCAGGGATGGTGACTCCACCACCTCCCTGGGCAGCACATTCCAATGGCCAATCTCTCTTTCTGGGAAGAACTTTCTCCTCACCTCCAGCCTAAACTTTCTCTGGTGCAGCTTGAGACTGTGTCCTCTTCTTCTGGTGCTGGTTGCCTGGGAGAAGAGACCAACCCCCACCTGGCTACAACCTCCCTTCAGGTAGTTGTAGAGAGCAATAACGTCTCCCCTGAGCCTCCTCCAGGCTAAGCAACCCCAGCTCCCTCAGGGCTGTGCTCAAGGCTTCTCCCCAGCCTCGTTGTCCTTCTCTGGACATGTTCAAGTGTCTCAATGTCCTTCTTAAATTGAGGGGCCCAGAACTGGACACAGGACTCAAGGTGTGTCCTAACCAGTGCTGAGCACAGGGGCAGAATGACCTCCCTGTTCCTGCACATATCTGGTCTACAAACAAAACCCTCTTGCTGTCCAAATATTGCTCAGCAGTATATAGACCTCATTATCCCAGAGATGCAAGATCATTTGGTCTCTTACCCAAGAGATGTCATTACTGGCAGAAGAAGCTTTTTCTGTAGAATGATAACAATGAGCCCAAAACCAAAATGCATTTACAGCACTACAGAAGTGCTGCACTTGCAGTCCTAGGGCTTGCACAGGACTAGGTGCATATGGCTGTAGCATGCTCAGGACATCTTAAGTGCTGTATCTGCAGACCTAGAACTGCTGGAGTGTCACAATGAGATAATTGAAAGCAGTGCTGCAAAGGGACACTGCAGTCCACTTGTGAGTTCATCCTGATATTACTGCAGCAGCAGACTGTTAAGGTTACTCTTGGTAATAACACTACCAGTGAGTGCCAATGATGCTTCTGCAGGATGCACAATGGAAGTCCAGCACTTCCCAGTTCATCTTGAACAGAGATGTGTATGCAGGTCTCCAGAATTTTTGCTAGACTATAATGCCTAGCATAAATAACTTTCAAATTCAACCCAGTTTCCTCTCTGTTCAGATCTAGGAGGCTGCAGTGAAGAGCCACCAATGCCTTCACAAGTCGCTCTTGTTTTGCAAGCAGTTCTGGTAGTTAGCCCAAAGCTTTTATCTTAGCATAAATGATACCAGAGGCTCCATCAAGGCTGTGAGTTACAGGTGGTCCAAGAGGGGAAAGCTTTTTCTTGAGGTGTGACCTCCTTTTAGTACTGAATTTGAGCACATCTTTCTTTTGTTGTTGTTGTTGTTTTTAATTGGAGTCACCTTTTAAGGTGGGCAAGAGGCATACAGCTTTGGGGAATTTAACTCAGGCATTCCTATGAATGTCCATGTAGAATGGAATGGAATGCAATGGAATGGAATGGAATGGAATGGAATGGAATGGAATGGAATGGAATGGAATGGAATGGAATAGAATAGAATAGAATAGAATAGAATAGAATAGAATAGAATAGAATAGAATAGAATAGAATAGACCAGACCAGACCAGGTTGGAAAAGACCTTTGATATCATCGAGTCCAACCTATCATCCAACACCATCTAAGCAACTAAACCACCGCAACAAGCACCCCATCCAGTCTTTTCCTAAACACCTCCAGTGATGGTGACTCCACCACCTCCCTGGGCAGCACATTCCAATGGCCAATCTCTCTTTCTGAGAAGAACTTTCTCCTCACCTCAAGCCTAAACTTCCCCTGGTGCAGCTTGAGACTGTGTCTTCTTGTTCTGGTGCTGGGTGCCTGGGAGAAGAGACCAACCCCCACCTGGCTACAACCTCCCTTCAGGTAGTTGTAGAGAGCAAGAAGGTCTGCCCTGAACCTCCTCTTCTCCAGGCTAAGCAACCCCAGCTCCCTCAGCCTCTTCTCACAGGGCCGTGCTCCAAGCCCCTCCTCAGCTTTATTGCTTTGGGCACATTCCAGCAACTCAACATCTTTCCTAAACTCAGGAGCCCAGAACTGGACACAGGACTCAAGGTGTGGCCTCAGCAGTGCTGAGTACAGGGCACAATGACTTCCCTGCTCCTGCTGGCCACACTATTCCTGATGCAGGCCAGGATGCCATTGACCTTCTTGGCCACCTGGGCACACTGGTGATTCATATTCAGCCTACTATCAACCAGCACCCCCAGGTCCCTTTCTGCCTGGCTGCTCTCCATCCACTCTGACCCCAGCCTGTAGCACTGCATGGGGTTGCTGTGGCCAGTGTGTAGAACCTGGCACTCAGATGTGTTAAATCTCTGGACTCTGCCCATGTGTCATGCTATTCTTCACCCTGCCTTATAGATTGACATGTTGCTCTCTGGAATGAAAAAACCCAAAAGTCAACATGCAGCAGGAGAGATTGATGTCTGTCTTCTTTTCTGCTGATTTTCCATGGGAAATGAGAAAAAGAACAACTGAAGGGACAGGGGCTAAAAAAACCCAAGAAAGTAAATCTCCATGGTCAGAGTGACAGAATTGTGCCTAAGGAAATCAGAGCTGCTGGGCAAGTCATTTCGCCTAAAAGTCTGATATGTGCCCTCTTTAGTTTTCAGGTGCTTGACTTGCAATAGCTGTCTAATCCACACAGTGACAGTGTTTGAAATCTTGCTCTTGTCATCTTGTCCTTTCAGGAAGATTGCCTCCCATTTTAAGCAACATGTGGTATCATCCAGGGGGATTTCTGAGATCACAGCAGAGATAAACTCCCTGTTAATAGGTGTCACATGCAAGTCCACTTTTACACCTGTAGCCCTGGGCATGCCTAATTGCTCTGTGAGAAGGCAGATGGCCAATCCAGTCACATGCAGAAACCTTGTCAATTATTGGAGGTTTGATTAGCCAGCAGGTCAAGGGAGGTGATTCTCCCCATCTACTCCTCTCTGGTGAGATCCCACCTCGAGTACTGTGTCCAGTTCTGGAGCCACTATTACACGAAGGATCTGGAGGTGCTGAAATATGTCCAGAGAAGGGCCATGAGGATGGGTAGGGGGCTGGAGCTCCTCTGCTATGAGGACAGACTGAGAGAGTTCAGGCTGTTCAGTCTGGAGAAGAGAAAGCTCCAAGGAGACAATTGTGGCCTTCCAGTACATGAAGGGTGAGCTACAAGCAAGCTGGGGAGGGACTTTTGAGGGTGTCAGGGAGTGATAGGACTGGGGGGGATGGAACAAAACTAGAAATGGGTAGATTCAGATTGGATGTTAGGAAGAAGTTCTTCCCCATGAGGGTGGTGAGACACTGGAACTGGTTGCCTAGGGAGGTGTTAGAAGCCTCATGTCTGGAGGTTTCTAAGGGCCTGCTGGATGTGGCTGTGAGCAACCTGCTGTAGTGTGAGGTGTCCCTGCCCATGGCAGGGGGTTTGGAACTGGATGATCCTTGAGGTCCCTTCTAACCCTGACAATTCTATGATTCTTAGTGAAATTTGATTTAGTGGCTATTTAGGTGTTAAATTGTACAAGGCTTCAGAAACTATAATTTATAATGGTAAAGAATACTTTAAACTTGATGAAGAACATCTTATAGAGGCCACTCTGGAAGGGAAATAGTTGTGTCCAAGTGATTAAACTGCATTAGCCCCAACAACAAGGCAGCAGCATAAAAAATTGCCCTTGGATATGGTCCTGGTTCTGTCCTGATGGACACAGGTCAGAATCAAGATGGAGATTGTTTTGGTTCGAGTTGAAGTGATTGAATTCCACACCTGAGAATGTCCCCTGGCACAGTTTAAATTACTGGCCTAGAAGCAGCCCCAGTGCCTGGACTCGGATCAGCATTTCCAGAGCAGCAGAAGATAAACTGGCATCACTCCTCCTCCCAGAACAAGTCCAATCCAACTTTTGAACTATTGTATCCAAAAATGGGAAGCTCAAACTCTTCAAATCAGAATTCCTTAGCTTTATTTGTGGCCAGCAGGAGCAGGGAAGTCCTTCTCCCCCTGTGCTCAGCACTGGTTAGGCCATACCTTGAGTCCTGTGTCCAGTTCTGGGCTCCTCAATTTAAAAAGGACACTGAGAAACTGGAAGGTGTCCAGAGAAGGACAGTGAGGCTGGGGAGAGGTCTAAAGTACAGCCCTGTGAGGAGAGGCTGAGGGAGTTCGGGTTACTTAGCCTGGAGAAGAGTAGGCTCAGGGAGACCTTCTTGCTCTCTACAACTCCCTGAAGGGAGGTTGGAGCAAGGTGGGGGTTGGTCTCTTCTCCCAGGCAACCAGCACTAGAACAAGAGGACACAGTCTCAAGCTGTGCCAGGGAGGTTTAGGCTGGATGTTAGCAAGAAGTTCTTCACAGAAAGAGAGATTGGCCATTGGAATGTGCTGCCCAGGGAGGTGGTGGAGTCACCATCACTGGAGGTGTTTAGGAAAAGACTGGATGGGGTGCTTGTTGCGGTGGTTTAGTTGATTAGATGGTTTTGAGTGATAGGTTGGACTCAATGATCTCAAAGGTCCTTTCCAACCTGGTCTGGTCTATTCTATTCTATTCTATTCTATTCTATTCTATTCTATTCTATTCTATTCTATTCTATTCTATTCCATTCCATTCCATTCCATTCCATTCCATTCTATTCTACTCTTATTCATAAATCAATACTTTCTGATGATTACATTTATCTATTTTCCTAGGCTACTCTAACTGCAAACACAGAGTGTGTCTACACATGTCAATGACATGTCACTTTCTCACCAAGATGAGATCTAAACTGTTTACAACTCCCTTGGTCTCTATTGACTCACCCATAACAAACAGACTCCAGCCCCAACATCCGGTATTCACTGCTCCCTCGCAGTGTCCCCAGATAGATACATTGATTAACCTTGGTGGAACCCCACATGCATTGTCTGCCCATGAAATACTAAATTAATGAGTTTAATTGATCCAATTAATTCCAGTTAGCGCTTCAGCTGTGTCCTTAGAAGCAGCTTTGACTTTTTTATTCTTTTGGTATTGACACTTTGTGAGATGTGAGCCTGGGAAGAAAAGAAACCAAGCGAGCCAAAAAACAGAGCCGTGAACTGCCACTCGCCTCTGCTCCTTAACAACCCCATCAAGTGCAGTGGGAATTCCATGCTACAGAACACAGAATGCACAATTAACCAGGTTGGAAAAGACCTCAGAGATCATCAAGTCCAACCTATCATCCAACACCATCTAATCAACTAAACCATGGCACGAAGTGCCTCATCCAGGCTTTCTTAAACACCTCCAGGAGGTTCGACCCAACCACTGCCCTGGGCAGCACATTCCAATGGCCAGTCTCTCTTTCTGGGAAGATATCTTCCTAACATCCAGCCTAAACCTCCCCTGACACCTACACCCAGAGGACTCTTTTATTTTCCATGGGAAACAGCCACACATTTGATTGTGTAACTTTCCAGTGGTTACCTCCAGCATGCCCTTTTCTCATCCAGCTGATTTGCTGGCACCGGGAAGCTGTGAGCAGACTGCTTCTGAAGAAGTGTGGTGGGTTTAGGTTATGCCTTTAAAATTACATACAGATTTTGAGCAGAAAAGTAGAAAAATATAAATAAATCATTCTTGGGTGTGGAAAGGAAAACTAAAGATTATTCTAAACAAATTCATTGGAGAAATATCTGCTATAAGATTGAGTGTACCGTCAGGAACAGTGTGGCCAGCAGGAGCAGGGAGGTCATTCTGCCCTGTACTCAGCACTGCTGAGGCCACACCTTGAGTCCTGTGTCCAGTTCTGGGCCTCTCAGCGCAGATGCTGAGTTGCTGGAAGGTGTCCAGAGAAGGGCAACAATGCTGGGGAGAGGTCTGGAGCACAAGCCCTATAAGGAGAGGCTGAGGGAGCTGGGGTTGCTTGGCCTGGAGAAGAGAAGACTGAGGGGAGACCTTATTGCTGTCTACAACTACCTGAAGGGAGGTTGCAGCCAGGTGGGAGTTGGTTTCTTCTGCCAGGCAACCAGCACCAGAACAAGAGGACACAGTCTCAAGCTGCACCAGAGGAAGTTTAGGCTGGATGTTAAGAAGAAGTTCTTCCCAGAAAGAGAGTTTGGCCATTGGAATGTGCTGTCCAGGGAGGTGGTGGAGTCCCCATCACTGGAGGTGTTTAGGAAGAGACTGGATGGGGTGCTTGGTGCCATGGTTTAGTTGATTAGATGGTGTTGGGTGATAGGTTGGACTTGATGATCTCAAAGGTCTTTTCCAACCTGGTCTATTCTATTCTATTCTCTATTCTATTCTATTCTATTCTATTCTATTCTATTCTATTCTATTCTATTCTATTCTATTCTAATTCTGTAACAGTTCTTTTCTGATATCTTCTCTTCTTCAGTCAGGAGAGATTAATATGCTCCTGGCTGACCTTAGCTGAATTATTTTGGTGAAGTCTAACCCCTGCTTTCTCACTGCTCTTTTCTCTCTTGGGACAGGGAGGGGAAAGGGTTGGCAGGGGCAGTGGAACAGCTTACCTGGGCTCTGACCAGGGGAGTTTCTTGATGTTTGCTAATTGTAACTTTCTGTATAATATTATCAATCCTGTATCTTTTGTACACATTCATTACATTCCATTGTAAAGTGCAGTTTTGCCTGTAAATAGAGCTTCCATTTACTTCCAACTGAGCTGGTCTGGTGAAGTTAATGTTGGGGAGGAGAAATTTCAACCCACCACACTACAAGAAGGCAAGTCAGAACATTATTTTCAGCAGCCCATTCAGGGTCTGGTTTAGAACTGTCATTTGGGTTTCAAGTTTCTAGAGAAGAGAAGAATTCCAACTGTGTATACACATTGACAAATACTGCCTTGTATGTCATACTGATGTCTATGAGGAAACTGACTCGAGAGACTCAATGTAAGTTTATTATTGACCTCAACTATTCTTCAAAAGTAAAGCCAGATCCTGGAAATGATTTTTGATTCGATTGAAAGACTCTGGGGGAAAGGAAACTGCAAAATAACGTGGCCCGAAACTGTGCCAGAGGACGTTTAGATGGGATATTAGGAAACATTTCTTCACAGAAAGAGTGGCCAGGCATGGAAACAGGCTGCCCAGGGAGGTGGTGGAATCACCATCTCTGGATCTGTTCAAGAAACATGTGGGCATGGTGTCTGGGAACATGGTTTAATGGCCATTGTAGTCTTTGGTTGACAGTTGGACTTTATTGCAGTCACTAGAGGCTATGCCTCCACTCACTGCAAATGGGTGTGAGAGACTAAATCTTGTCTCTCTTGATGGGACTCAACAAAGAGAAAATCACCTTTGCTGCTTGCCCAGACAATGGCTGATGTGTATTGGGCAGACACTACTGGATAATGACTATCTGGAAAGTGCATAGACAAGATCATCTGTACCCATCAGCTACCCCGGAAAGGGAGGATGGTGAAAAGGATAAGGATTGCTCACCGGGCTGCAGCTGCCCTGGGAATAATGGGCAGAGGCCACTGCTATTGATACTCTCTGGCATATGCATATTCACCTCCTGGATGCTGACCTGCAAAACTGCATAAAAGAGCTGAGCAAGTACTGGCTCAAGAGAAGTAAAAGACCTGGACAATGTTGCTCTGAAGAAAATACCAGGAGAGAAAAGGACAGAGACATCACCATGGAGCCTGGAAGCAGCAGACCAGGAGGAACCCTCTCTCCGTGTCCTAAGTTCCACCTGCTGCAACTCATGGAGCTGAAGAGGCTGCTCAGAGTAGGACTTGGACTTTGGGATCTGTCCCTCCCCTCCTCTAGAGGAGGACAGGACAACCAACAAGGCAGCAGCCTTCCTCCGCAGACCCAAATCATCTTGGGGGCTGGTAATACAATTCCTTTCCTCTTCTCTCTCCCTCTCTCTATTTTTTCCCTCTCTCTCTCCCTTCTTCCCTGGGCAGCCCATTCCAACGGCTAACAACTCTCTCTGTGAAGAACTTTCTCCTCACCTTCTTTCACCCACATTTCTCAGGTTATTGTAGCTCAAGCACAATCTCTGGTGTTTAAAAGGGATTTTGAATTAAAAATTCTACAACAGATGAAACAGAAATAGAGAGGAGGGGAAGGTGAAGTTTGGCACTTATTTTTAAGCCCTGGTGGTGAAAGTTTTCATTTGAGTTTGGAGACTAGAAAAAGGAGTGTGAGGTGTATAAAGTGCAAAAGGAAAACTTTTAAGCAAAAGGATCATTCATGTGCTAGTTTAAAATGCTGCACTGCAGCAGTTTATGGAGATGGGAAATACAGAATTTGGTGAATAATAAAGCAAGAATGTGGACAGGGTCCACTTGATTTTCTATTAACTTATCAGAGCACCACCTGCAGACAGATCTCTGATCCGAACCTTAAAGCCTATGTGAATCTCTGACTGGTCTGCACCTTTGGTTGAGATTCTACTTTATCTCCTATTTACACTCCTTAGGGCATGTGGTGTGTTCAGCAGTGTGTAGGTGGGTATAGAGTTGGAGCAGGTGAACTCTCAGCCCTAGTTCTGGGAAACTAGAGAGCTGGAGAAGGTGAACTCTCAGCCTTAGTTCTAGGAAACTAGAGAGCTGGAGAAGGTGAACTCTCAGCCTTAGTTCTAGGAAACTAGAGAGCTAGAGAAGGTGAACTCTCAGCCTTAGTTCTGGGAAACTAGAGAGCTGGAGAAGGTGACCTCTCAGCCTCAGTTCGAGGAAACTAGAGAGCTGGAGAAGGTAAACTCTCAGCCCTAGTTCTGGGAAACTAGAGAGTTGGAGCAGGTAAACTCTCAGCCCTAGTTCTGGGAAACTAGAGAGCTGGAGAACATGAACTGTCAGCCCTAGTTCTGGGAAACTTTTGTGTTTGTTTCCATCTTCATTCTTCTTAAGAACTATTTGCTGCCAGGTGACCATGTAAAGCTTTGCTGAAACACTCCAAGTCTTGCCCTGAGACTGGTGTGTAAGCATTAACAAGTTAAGCAGAATCTGAGACAGCACAAAAATGACCTCCTTCCATCTGCTTGACTGAAAATCAATTTTGTTTTGAAGGGAACATTGATTACAACATTCAAGGTAGATATTATTTAGCATCAAATATCTGAAATCTTAGACATACTAAACATTTTGGCATGTTGGTAGGGCCTTCAGCTCTACATATGACCTTACTGAGCAAGCCTACTCCAAACAACATCTCAGTTAATTTCATTGTTTTTCAGCCAGCCAATTATTTTTTACAGTCTGAAACTTTTACTGCTCCTGTGACCTTATTACCTTGCTAGCTGAAATCTACATCAAAGCTCTGAATGCTGCTGCCTGAATCACAGAATCAATCAGGTTGGAAAATACCTCAGAGATCGTCAAGTTCAACCTATTACCTAATACCTAACACCTCATGACAACTAAACCATGGCTTCAAGTGCCACATCCAAGCCTATTTTGAACACCTCCAGTGATGGTGACTCCACCACCTCCCTGGGCAGCACATTCCAATGGCCAATCTCTCTTTCTGTGTAGAACTACCTGCTCACCTCGAGCCTAAACTTCCCCTGGCACAGCTTGAGACTGTGTCCTCTTGTTCTGGTGCTGGTTGCCTGGGAGAAGAGACCAACCCCCGCCTGGCTACAAGCTCCTTTCAGGTTGCAGTGAAGAGATGCTCAGCACAATCTATGGTGATCCAATCCAATCAATGTTCAATATCACAATGCAAAAGGAGTTTGTTTCACAGTTTGTGAGGGGTCTGGACTTCTTACATTTCTTGTTTGGGGAACTGGATAAAAGGGTGCTGCCAGTTTCTTTCCCTGGAGCACAGAGTAAGAATTTGGAGCACATGCAGCCTTTAGAGGATTTGATGTACCTGATATAGCTTGTTCTGGAAAAGCTAATGCAGGTCACAGTATCATAGTATATTAGAGGATGGAAGGGACCTCTAGAGATCAAGTTCAACCCTCCTGCCAGAGAAATATCACCCAGGGTAGTCTGCACAGGAATGCATCCAGGTGGGGTTTGAAAGTCTCCAGAGATGCCACAAGCTCTCTGAGCAGCCTGTTCCAATGCTCTGTCACCCTCACTGTAAAGAAGTTTCTCCTCATGCTTAGCTGAAATCCTCTATGTTCAAGCTTGAACCAACTGTTCCTTGTCTTACTAGTGTACACCACCAAAGAGAGCTTGCCACCCTCCACTTGACACCCACCCCTCAGGTATTTATAGACATAGATGAGATCCCCTCCCAGTCGTCTCTTCTCAAGACTAAACAGCCCCAGGGCTCTCAGTCTCACTTTCCCTGGTGAAGACAGATTGTTCTAGTAACTCAGAGGACAGTGTTTTTACAACACCTGGTACTGAGAGGAGAGACTGTACTCCAGTCCTCCTCTGTCAGCTTTTCCTCCATCCATCTGTTTGATGGGTTCAAGTGACAACATGAAATGCACTTTATTACAGAGCTGTAACTGTTGCCTTCTCTTAGTCACTCACTCTTATAAATCAAAGTTACTGGTTGCAATTAGTGTTGCTTTCACTGCATGAATAGAATAGAATAGAATAGAATAGAATAGAATAGAATAGAATAGAATAGAATAGAATAGAATTAACCAGGTTGGAAAAGACCTCAGAGATTACTGAGTTCAACCTATCACCCAACACCATCTAATCAACTAAACCACCACAACAAGCACCCTATCCAGTCTCTTTCTAAACACCTCCAGTGAGGATGACTCCACCACCTCCCTGGGCAGCACATTCCAATGGCCAATCTCTCTTTCTGTGAAGAATTCTTCCTAACATCCAGCCTAAACCTCCCCTGGCACAGCTTGAGACTGTGTCCTCTTGTTCTGGTTGCCTGGGAGAAGAGACCAACCCCCACCTTGCTCCAACCTCCCTTCAGGGAGTTGTAGACAGCAAGAAGGTCTGCCCTGAGCCTCCTCTTCTCCAGGCTAAGCAACCCCAGCTCCCTCAGCCTCTCCTCACAGGGCTCCAAACCCCTCCCCAGCTTTGTTGCCCTTCTCTGGACACCTCCCAGCAACTCAACATCTTTCCTAAACTCAGGAGCCCAGAACTGGACACAGGACTCAAGGTGTGGCCTCAGCAGTGTTGAGTACAGGGCAGAATGACTTCCCTATTCCTGCTGGCCACACTATTCCTGATGCAGGCCAGGATGCCATTTGCCTTCTTGGCCACCTGAGCACACTGCAGGCTCATGTTCAGCCTACTATCAACCAGTACCCCCCAGGTCCCTTTCTGCCTGGCTGCCCTCCATCCACTCTGACCCCTGCCTGTAGCACTGCATGGGGTTGCTGTGGCCAATGTGTAGAACCTGGCACTTGGATGTGTTAAAGCACAAGCTAAGATCATGCTTTGCACCCTAAAATCACACTTTGTATTTTCTCAGGAAGTTTTCTGCCTTTTTATTTGCTTGCAAATAATGTGACCTTCCTTGAAGGGCAATGCAAAGCAGAAAGGGAGTAGATTGTTGAAAGGTGATAGGCTACATAAATGCTCCTGGCATGAAGGCTTTCAAAATAACTGTTTTATGCACTGAGAAAAAGCAGCTTAAAACTTTAAGGCTCTTTCATCTCAGTAAAATATGAATTTTTCACTGGCTGCTGCTGAGTTAGGGAGGGTAATAGCAGTAGCATTATAGTGGCAATGAAGTATGGGTTGTTGACAGGAATCTCTACACTGACACAATCAAACTTGTGGCATTAGCAAGAGGAGACAAAACTCATGAAATGTTGAGGTTTTCTTTTGTTCAGGTGGGGGACTCAGAGCAATCTGAGAATGTGTTTTCTGTTATGAAGAGAAGCTGGAGGGGGAGGGGAGGGTGGGAATGATGAAGCCTGGGACTCCAGGAAGAATCATTAAGGCTGGAAAAGACCTCTAAGATCATCAGCTATCAACCTGACACTACCAAGATGGTGGATGAGAAGCTCAACATGAGCTCTCAATGTGCGCTTGCAGCCTGGAAAGCCAATCAGCTCCTGGGCTGCATCAGGAGAAGTGTGGCCAGCAGGTCAAGGGAGGTGATTCTCCCCCTCTACTCAGCTCTGGTGAGACCCCACCTGGAGTACTGCCTCCAGTTCTGGAGCCCCTATTACAGGAGGGATGTGGACGTGCTGGAGCGTGTCCAGAGAAGGGCCACAAGGATGAGCAGAGGGCTGGAGCACCTCTCCTATGAGGACAGACTGAAGGAGTTGGGGCTGTTCAGTCTGGAGAAGAGAAGGCTCCGAGGTGACCTCATTGTGGCCTTCCAGTACCTGAAGGGGGCCTACAGGAAGGTTGGGGAGGGACTTCTCAGGATCTCAGGTAGTGATAGGACTAGGGGGAATGGAATGAAGCTGGAAATGGGGAGATTCAGGCTGGATGTGAGGAAGAAGTTCTTCACCGTGAGAGTGGTGAAGCCCTGGAATGGGTTATCCAGGGAGGTGGTTGAGGCCCCGTCCCTGGAGGGGTTTAAGACCAGGCTGGACGAGGCTCTGGCCAGCGTGATCTAGTGCAGGGTGTCCCTGCCCATGGCAGGGGGTTGGAACTAGCTGATCCTTGTGGTCCCTTCCAACCCTGACTGATTCTATGATTCTATGATTCTATGATTCTAAGATCAACATGGCTGGGGAGGGGTCTGGAGCACAGCCCTGTGAGGAGAGGGGAGCTGGGGGTGTTTAGCCTGGAGAAGAGGAGGCTCAGGGCAGACCTTCTTGCTCTCTATAACTACCTGAAGGGAGGTTGTAGCCAGGTGGGGGTTGGCCTCTTCTCCCAGGCAACCAGCACCAGAACAAGAGGACATAGTCCCAAATTGTGCCAGGGCAGGTTTAGGATGGATGTTAGGAAGAAATTCTTCCCAGAAAAAGAGATTGGCCATTGGGATGTGCTGCCCAGGGAAGTGGTGGAGTCACCATCACTGGAAGTGTTTAAAAGGAGACTGGATGAGGCACTTGGTGCCATGGTTTAGTTGCTTAGATGGTGTTGGGTGGTAGGTTGGACTCGATAATCTTAAAGGTCTTTTCCAACCTAATTAATTCTGTATTCTGTAAACCACGCTCTGAAGTGCCATGCCTACATGGGTTTTGAACACCTCCAGAGATGATGACTCCACCACTTCCCTGGGCAGCCTGTTCTAATGCCTGACCAAAGAGAACTGGCCTGGTTAGTAACTTTATGTTCCCGTGCATGTGAGGCAGTAAATATGGGCTGAGGTTTTTCCCAAGTGAAAGGAGAGAGGCCACTGAACCTTGTTCACTGCCAGGATAAAACCACTCTCCTATTTCCATTTTAAGAGTTTCTGTAAACAGCCTCATACCTTTGTAGCTTCAGTGATGGTTTGTTTCTCCTGGAAGTCGACACAACAAACTGAGTGAACGCACACAGAGCCCTGCGGTGGTGAACTGCCCCACTTCAAAGCCTCAGCACTTTTCTTTCTCAGCAGCACTTGTGGAACAAGAAACTCTCCTTTTTTGGTCGCTGTTTCCATCAACCAGTATGCAAAATACTGCCACACATAACAGCTTCTTGGGTTTTCATTCCTTTTGTGGAGCTCCAGCTTATTTTCCCTAATCCCACAAAAGAATAAACACGCTTGAAAAGAAATTGCCAAACAAGCCACAGCACAGCGAGTTGTGGACATCAGCTAATGCTTCTGTCTTTAATTCAGCAACAACAACAAAAACCTGCTGATCTGAAGTTGATGGGTGAATGAAAGCTCAAGAAGCAGAACTTGAATGCTGTTCCATTTTTTGGCTGAAGGGTTGCTTTCTTTGCTGTTACCATGGTGAGTTTTGTGAAGGAAATCCAAGGGTTTTGAAATGCCTGGGAATGCAGGAGGTTATTACACACTTTCAGACCCGAATCTCCAATCTTTACAATCCAAAACAAGGTGTCTTGCAAGAGAAGGATGGCTGCTGCACACGTTGCAGGGCCACATTTTAATAGGAGACATCAATAAATTGCACACTGGGGAAATGTTGACTGAGGAGCCTAGAAAACGGCTTGGATGAGTTTGCATGGTAATTGCATCCTGCTATAAGCTGAAGTATCCCTTGTGCAAGAAATAGCTCTGCATTTACATTAAGGGTGAAAACAGCTAGATTCCCTCCCACCTGAACAGTGTCCTGGGTATACAAGATTGATCAATGCAAGGTTGTCTCAGTCTGGAGAGGGAAAGAGCCTCAGTCCTTTTGAATATTCCCATGTTGTGAAATGAGAGGCACAAACGAGGCCAAAATATCAACAGCTAGACTATTTGTTACACAAATAAAGTGGATGGATCAGAAGGGGAGAGAGAGAAATAGAGAGGGAGAGAGAGAAGAGGGAGAGAGAAAAGGAAAGGAACTGTATTACCACACCCCTCACTCCCCCAAGACAGTTTGAGTCTGTGGAGGAAAGGTGCTGCAGCTTTGGATGTAGAGGAGATGTTGGGTCTGTAGAGGAAGGGTGCTGTAGCTTTGCCTGTAGAAGAGATGTGGTCCTCTGGGCAGCCTCTTCAGCTCCATGAGATGCAGCAGGTAGAGCTTAGGACACAGAGAGAGGGTTCCTCTTGGTCTGCTTCTTCCAGGCTCCATGGTGATGTCTCTGTCATTTGTCTCTCCTGGCATTCTCTCCGTTTTCCTTCTCAGCAGCGGCATTGTCCAGGTCTTTCCCTTCTCCCATATTTTCCTTCTCCTGTGTTTTCCCTCTACTGAGCCAGTAACTGCTCAGATCTTTTACACAGTTTTTAGGTCGATTAGCCTCTGCCCATCTCCAGGGCAGCTGCAGTCTCCTGAGCAATCCTTATCTATGCACCTTCCTGAGAGTCCTTCCAGTGGCTCTGCCCAAGACACATAAGCTATTGTCTGGGCAAGCAGCAAAGGTGATTTTCTCTTTGTTGAGTCACATCAAAAGAGACAAGATTTAGTCTCTCACAAAGGTAAAAGCAATC
This sequence comes from Picus viridis, assembly GCA_033816785.1. Classification (NCBI taxonomy): domain Eukaryota; kingdom Metazoa; phylum Chordata; class Aves; order Piciformes; family Picidae; genus Picus; species Picus viridis. The sequence goes on along the minus strand of CM066582.1, from coordinate 36,290,537 downwards.
TTATTTGTTTTGGGGCTTCTCACCTCTGTGTAAGGTTTGACTATCCTGTTAGAAAAAATGCCTTTCAAACAATCTACCTCTGTCTGCAACCTGAGGATAGGAAACTAAACTTGGAAGACAGAGGAAAGTCCAAGTATGAATTGTGGGTGGAAGAGAGAAAGAAGGGAAGGTCCTGCAAGCCCTAAGAACAAAGGAGAACTTGCTACAGAGCAGTACATGAAAGGCAAAGCAATGTTGATCCATGTGGCATCACTTATATGCAGTTTAAGAAATATGCTTTATTTTCTCTGGCTTTTGACCCTTTCTTTGCCCTGCAACCACCTTCAATGTTTCTGCACTCTCTCTCTCTCTCTTTACAGCCCCCAACAATAAATATATATATATCAAATTCTTTCATGAGTACTAATAATGATTTTGGACAGCAAACCCTTCAAAGCTGCCAGAGTTACTCAAAGCTTAAGGATGTTACAGATCAGCACTTGAAGCCTGGCTTGCAGCTACTTATCAATCTCTTACAAAGACTCAACAGCTAACAAAATGTGTGACTGTGTGGTGTTTAGAGAGAGAGAGACAATAAGGAAACAGAGGGTGTCCCCTTTTTGGGAAGAGGGGTGCTGTGGGTTATTTTGCAAGGCCTAAATATCCTCTCAAAGTCACACCCTTGTCCTTATGAGAAAATTTCAATATGCTTCTTGTTCTTTTAAGTCTCTCACTGAGCTATCCTCTCTTTCCCAAGCACAACTGAGGGCAGCATTTTTGCTCTGCTAAGTTAATAAAACAAATCACAGGATCACAGGATGTCAGGGATTGGAAGGGACCCAAAGAGATCACAGAATCACCAAGGTTGGAAGAGACCTTAAAGATCATCGAGTCCAACCTGTCACCACAGACCTCATGATTAAACCATGGCACCAAGTGCCACGTCCAAGCCCCTCCTGAACACCTCCAGGGATGGTGACTCCACCACCTCCCTGGGCAGCACATTCCAATGGCCAATCTCTCTTTCTGGGAAGATCCTCTTCCTAACATCCAGCCTAAACCTCCCCTGGTGCAGCTTGAGACTGTGTCCTCTTGTTCTGGTGCTGGTTGCCTGGGAGAAGAGACCAACCCCCACCTGGCTAACCCCCCTGCCAGAGCAGGACCATACAATCTAGCTCAGGTCACAGAGGAACGCATCCAGACAAGCCTCAAAAATCTCCAGAGAAGGAGACTCCACAACCTCCCTGGGGAGCCTGTTCCAGTGCTCTGTGACCCTCACAGTAAAGAAGTTTCCCCCTGTTGAGGTGGAACCTCCTGTGCTGCAGCTTACATCCATTGCTCCTTGTCCTATCCCAGGGAGCAAGTGAGAAGAGCCTGTCCCCTCCCTAGCAACCAGCACCAGAACAAGGGGACACAGTCTCAAGCTGCACCAGGGGAAGTTTAGGCTGGAGGTGAGGAGAAAGTTCTTCACCGAGAGAGTGATTCGTCATTGGAATGTGCTGCCCGGGGAGGTGGTGGAGTCTCCATCCCTGGAGGCGTTCAGGAGGGGACTGGATGTGGCACTTGGTGCCATGGTCTAGTTGTGAGGTTATGGTTACAGGTTGGACTCGATGATCTTCAAGGTCTCTTCCAACCTTGGTAATTCTATTCTATTCTATTCTATTCTATTCTATTCTATTCTATTCTATTCTATTCTATTCTATTCTATTCTATTCTATTCTATTCTATTCTATTCTATTCCTCCTGACCCCCAGCCCTCAGGTAATGAAGTATTATCACAAACTGTGCTTGACGCACGCTGCACCAATTACATCACCCAAGGAATGTAGGAAGGGCTCCATTTGAAATATCTCCAACATGAATGGGAGCAAGTTTCTCCCTTTACATACCTGAGCAACAACCAGAGCAGAGGACACAGTCTCAAGCTGCAGCAGGGGAAGTTTAGGCTGGATGTTAGGAAGAAGTTCTTCACAGAAAGAGAGATTGGCCATTGGAATGTGCTGCCCAGGGAGGTGGTGGAGTCACCATCACTGGATGGGGTGCTTGGTGCCATGGTTTAGTTGATTAGATGGTGTTGGGTGATAGGTTGGACTCGATGATCTCAAAGATCTTTTCCAACCTGGTCTGGTCTATTCTATTCTATTCTATTCTATTCTATTCTATTCTATTCTATTCTATTCTATTCTATTCTATTCTATTCTATTCTATTCTATTCTATTCTATTCTTTCTATCCTATTTCTCTGTGATGTGTTTCTCCTCTTTGCCTCCTCCCTAGCCCCATGGAGAAGTTTTTAGTGACTCTGTGGAATTTCTCTGTGATGTGTTTCTCCTCTTTGCCTCCTCCCTAGCCCCATGGAGAAGTTTTTAGTGACTCTGTGGAATTTCTCTGTGATGTGTTTCTCCTCTTTGCCTCCTCCCTAGCCCCATGGAGAAGTTTTTTAGTGACTCTGTGGAATTTCTCTGCTATGTGTTTCTCCTCTTTGCCTCCTCCCTAGCCCCATGGAGAAGTTTTTTGTGACTCTGTGGAATTTCTCTGCTATGTGTTTCTCCTCTTTGCCTCCTCCCTAGCCCCATGGAGAAGTTTTTTGTAACTTTGTGGAATTTCTCTGCTGTGTATTTCTCCTCTTTCTTCCATTAGAAACTCTACAACCCATAATATCTCTCTGCATTTTAATGTTCTCCAGATGTAATTGAGGCTTATGTAAATTTTTATGACACACTAATGGCTTGAATAGCAGTGAAACTGAAGACTATCCTATATGAAAAAAAGAAAAGCCCTGAATGCTGCTAATGAAAGGTCTCACTAGAGACAGCGTGAGAGTGAGGCAAGACTGACTTTCACCAATGCAACTCTGAGCTGAGCTGTTCTCAAATTTAACATTGAAACCTTTGGTCATTTGCCAAATAAGATGAAGAAAAAGGAAAAAAAAATAAGAAAGAAGGAAAGAAAAAGGATGTATTTATATTCTCCCCTACAATACTTGAGCTGGACTGGTGGTAGGAGGAAAGGCTTCAGCAGAGTGATTTTCTTCAACAGTCTGAACTCATTCTGTCACAATATGCTCAGGACATAGGGAACTTTGATACCTGGAAATGATGCCTTTGAAAAGTGGAAAAGGAGTGCTGGGGAATGAATTCCTGCTAGAGCAGGTGAAAATACAGTACCTTTGGGAAAGCTGATGTAAAACAGTTCTTTGCCCTTGGGCTCATCTCTTCACGAGCAACCAAACTGATCAGCATCTTCCCATTTTATGATGTAGCAGCAAGTCCCAGAAATTCTCATTTTCGTGTTTCATACTGCAGCTCAACTGAGCAAGGATCAAAAGCAATCAGAATTAAAAGAGCTGCAGTCCTTTCACTCCCTTCATATTTTTTTCCTTTCATCTCCCATTAAAACCCTGTTATTGTTGGGGTTTAAAGTCATCAGATTTCAGCTAAGGAAAACCATGCCTTTCATTGCAGAAAACTCTCCTCTTCAGTGACCTCGAGATCTTTATGATGATCTATCCATCAGAAGAGAGGGAGAGGAGGAAGAAAGGAATATTCACCTAGCTTTATAGAAGTGATGGTGCAGTACTCTGGACCTCCTTCTCTCTTTAAAACATTCTCAGCAGAAAAATTATCTTGCCTTTGACCTCCAGAAGCTTGGACTAAAGCTCCAGATGAGCCACAAATATGTGCTGTTTATTTCATTATTTTTAATCCAGGTCTTGTTGAAATCCAAACCCTTTCATTCACCTCTCCTTAGGATAGCATCGAGAGGGAATGAAATGTTCTCTCTCTTTCACTTCTTTACCTGTCCACACAATTGCTTAGCAGCCTTCAGTCAGTTGATAAAGCTGACACTGACCCCAAAAAAGAGGAGGACTTGACAGCTGTCAGAGCACTTAGAAACTTTAGAGATAAGACAAACACAGCAAGAAGAAGCTGTCACTGAAGGAGGAGCAATAGTAGTTAACTACTACTAGCTAAAACTAGCTAAATTTCTTCTGCTGGAAGCATTCCCTTCAATGCTGAAGGAAGCCATGTGTATTCACAGAATGGAAGAGGAAGAACATGTCCTAAGTGTCCCCCACAGAACTCTTCATTAATAACTGAATATTTGTGAGCCATTACAGGGCCAGTTCTCACACTGAAACTGTTATGGGCTCTATGCTTCACTCTCAGGTGGTCTTAAAAATCCATCAAGAGGCTTTTCTGCTTCTATGTCCATAGCTATGCTATTCTATTCTATTCTATTCTATTCTATTCTATTCTATTCTATTCTATTCTATTCTATTCTATTCTATTCCATTCCATTCCATTCCATTCCATTCCATTTCCCCTCATCACCCTCTACAGCTACCTGAAAGAAGGTTGCAGCAAGGAGGCAACAGTCTCTTCTTGCTGTCAAGTGACAGGATTAGAGCAAGTGGTTTCACCCTGTGCCAGGGGAGGTTCAGGCTGGACATTAGGAAATATTTCTTCACTGAAAGGATTATCAAACATTGGAATGGGCTGCCCAGGGCAGTGGTGGAGACACAGTCCCTGAAGGTGTTTAAGCAGCCTGTGGACATGGTGCTTAGGGACATCATTTAGTATTGACCCTTCAGTGCTGCATCAAGGGTTGGGCTGGGTGATCTGTGAGGTCTCTTCCAATTGGATGTATTCTGGATTCTGAGATTCCATGAAATGAGTCAAGTGAAACCTCAGGATGCCAATAGGATAGGACAGAGTAGAGTAGAGTAGAGTAGAGTAGGGTAGAGTAGAGTAGAGTAGAGTAGAGTAGAGTAGAGTAGAAGAGAAGAGAAGAGAAGAGAAGAGAAGAGAAGAGAAGAGAAGAGAAGAGAAGAGAAGAGAAGAGAAGAGAAGAGAAGAGAAGAGAAGAGAACAGAACAGAACAGAACAGAACAGAACAGAACAGAACAGAACAGAACAGAACAGAACAGGTTGGAAAAGACCTTCGAGATCATCAAGTCCAAACTATCACCCAACACCACCTAAGCAACTAATAGACCTGAAGTGGCCAGACAAATCAAATGTTTATTGAGACAATTTCCATCAATACAGATCAGAAACATTATTGGTGATTCATCAATGCATTTATTTTCACATTAGAATGTATGTTACAATACAGCATGAACGGCACAGCCTGCTCTTCAAAGAAACTCATACTTGTTTTAGAATCATAGAAGTGTTAGGGTTGGAAGGGACCTCAAGGGTGATCTGGTTCCAACCCCTGCCATGGGCAGGGACACCTCACACTACAGCAGGTTGCACAGAGTATCATCCAGCCTGGCCTTAAAAACCTCCAGGGATGAGGCTTCCACCACCTCCCTGGGCAACCTGTGCCAGTCTCTCACCACCCTCATGGGCAAGAACTTCTTCCTAACATCCAATCTGAATCTACCCATTTCTAGTTTTGTTCCATTGCTCCCAGTCCTATCACTCCCTGACACTCTAAAAAGTCCCTCCCCAGTAGAAAGCCCCACTGAACGTTCACTAGCTGAGGTGTGCTGCTGAGTAACCGGGTGATGCTTGTTCTTTCTTTTAGGAGTGGAAATCAGGTGATGTGTGTGACTATGGGCTAACTTTGGAATAGATGGAGGAATCATGGGATGTTTCCTTGACCCATTTAGGTAAAGAAACCATCTGTCCATCTCTTGCTGAGAATGTGATTGAGATGCTGAATGAGTAGAGAGATAAAAATATAGCTCAGCTGTTGATGATCATTTTATCTATGTTGCCTACAGTGCTCAGACAGCTTAAATAACACTTCACAATCTCAGCTGACAGAATGATAAAGTCTGTCATCCTCATAGTCTGGTGGGTCCTGGATAACAGAATAGCAGTGAATTTATAGTAAAAAAAAAAAAAAACTAAGAAGTTATCAGCATAAATTACAGGTTGTGTGTAAATACATGTTGCAAATCCCCTTCATTAACACTTACCCAGGCATTCTGGCCAAGAGCTTTATAGAATACAAAGAGAGAAAGGAATGGGATATTATAGCAGATAACAGTTCCTTGCCAGTCCAAAAGGATTTTTCATTGTATAGGGCTGATGGCTTTGGTTCCAGCAATGGAATGGAATGGAATGGAATGGAATGGAATGGAATGGAATGGAATGGAATGGAATGGAATAGAATAGAATAGAATAGAATAGAATAGAATAGAATAGAATAGAATAGAATAGAATAGAATAGAATAGAATAGAATAGAATAGAATAGAATAGACCAGCTTGGAAAAGACCTTTGAGATCATCATGTCCAACCCATCATCCTACACCATCTAATCAACTAAACCATGGCACCAAGTGCCACATCCAGTCTCTTCCTAAACTCCTCCAGTGAAGGTGACTCCACCACCTCCCTGGGCAGCACATTCCAATGGCAAATCACTCCTTCTATGAAGAATTTCTTCCCAACATCCAGTCTAAACCTCCCCTGGTGCAGCTTGAGACTGTGTCCTCTTGTTCTGCTGCTGGCTGCCTGGGAGAAGCGATCAATCCCCACCTGGCTACAAACTCCCTTCAGGTAGTTGTAAAGAGCAAGAAGGTCTCCCCTGAGCCTCCTCTTCTCCAGGCTAAGCAACCCCAGCTCCCTCAGCCTCTTCTCACAGGGCTGTGCTCCAAACCCCTCCCCTGCTTTTTTGCCCTTCTCTGGACACCTTCCAGCAACTCAACATCTTTCCTGAGAGCCCAGAACTGAGCACAAGACTCAAGGTGTGGCCTAACCAGTGCTGAGTACAGGGCAGAATGACTTCCCTGCTCTTGCTGGCATCTGCTGTTGGTTTTTGCAGAGGAATATCAGATTGATTCCAGTTTATGATTACAGGTTCCCTGGGGAAAAAAAAAAGGCAGACAGACGTTTCTTCAAAGAATTATTTCCTGGTGTGTCTAAAGTTTAAGTGTGAAATGAAAGTGCACTGACAACTCTTCCACTTTGAAACTCCAAACAAACTATTTTGGCACCAAAAAAAGTCTTAATTCCCATTTTAGGTGGTGTGGAGAGGTATATGATGTTGTGTTTCTGTTCCCTGAAGGGTTTCTTTTTATAAGATGCACTTTGCTAGCTGAGACTTAATAATTTTTTAATGAACACTTGAGTGCCTGGATACAAAAGATCATAGTGGCATTTTAAAGGCCTCTGGGTACATTTGCACATCCTACCTCCTGCTGTGTAGGTAAAAAAAACACCCCAAAACACAAATAAAAATAGGAGCCCACCATAAAGAATGAGATAGAAAGGGGCAGAGGTCAGAACACTGAATGGCCCTCACAATGCTACCAGGTTGTTGTTGCTACTTCATATTTTATTTCATGCTTTATGAGTTTGGGGAGAAAAACCCTGACTTTCCTTTAGTTGAGGTTTGTGTGTCCTTGCTGCCTATTTGCTGCTTGTTTAGTTTTCACCTTTTCAGACTAGCATGAAAAATGAACTACCTTGGAGGGAGGGGGAAAAGAAAGGTCAATGAAGCACAGGCATATTGTACTCTCAGCAGCAATGACAGCAAAAGAGCTCAAGTACCGTGGGATTTTAATTTGCTTCTTAAAATATGGCATCTAAAGACAGTATTCCAGAGTTCTTTTTCATGCTGTTTAGAGGCAGGAAGGCTTTTTCATCGGGAAAGGCTTCTCTTGCAAAACAACAGTGAGGAAAGCTCTGCGTGAAGAGGCCAATGGCATCCTGGCCTGCATCAGGAACAGTGTGGCCAGCAGGAGCAGGGAGGTCATTCTGCCCCTGTACACTGCACTGCTTAGGCCACACCTTGAGTCCTGTGTCCAGTTCTGGGCTCCTCAGTTTAGGAAGGATGTTGACTTGCTGGAACGTGTCCAGAGAAGGGCAACGAAGTTGGTGAGGGGTTTGGAACACAAGCCCTATGAAGAGAGGCTGAGGGAGCTGGGGTTGCTTAGCCTGGAGAAGAGGAGACTCAGGGGTGACCTTCTTGCTCTCTCCAACTACCTGAAGGGAGGTTGTAGCCAGGCAGAATTTGGCCTCTTCTCCCAGGCAGCCAGCACCAGAACAAGAGGACACAGTCTCATGCTGCGCCAGGGCAGGTTTAGGCTAGATGTTAGGAAGTTCTATACAGAGAGAGTGATTGCCCATTGGGATGGGCTGCCCGTGGAGGTGGTGGAGTCACCTTCATTGGAGGTGTTCAGGAGGAGACTTGATGGGGTGCTTGGTGCCATGGTTTAGTTGTTTGGGTGGGCTGGATTGGTTGATGGGTTGGACACGATGATCTTGAAGGTCTCTTCCAACCTGGTGTATTGCATTGTATTGTATTGTATTGTATTGTATTGTATTATTGTATTGTACTGATCAGGTTATGCTTCACACTGAAAGACTCACACAAACCCAAGCAAAGGTGTCGCCTCGCTCAGGCACTCTGAATTTACGTACAGCAGAAAAGTGAACAGGAACCATGCAGTCATGGAAACTGCATGTGTCAGTCTGAGATGAAATCATGCATCTTAGCTGGAGATGGGGGAGGTCTGCATTCAAATGGAGAACAAAGCACTTTATCAATGGTACAGGATGTGCTGCTGCAAAGCATTCAAGTTGGCTTCTCGTAATTGCTTTGTTGTCACAAAGTCGTTGCCTTTGCATTTAAAATTTCCAGACAATATTTGAAGTGTTTGGATTATAAAACATTACACAAATATTTTTACTGTCTCTTTTTTCTTTTTTGCTTTCATGGGATCACAGTAGCAAAGAATGTTAAGGGTTGGAAGGCACCACAGGAGACCACCAGGTCCACCCCCTCTGTCAGAGCAGGACCAGAGAATCTAGCACAGGTTGCATAGGAATGCATCCAGATGGTCTTGAAAGTCTCCAGAGAAGGAGACTCCACAACCCCTCTGGGGAGCCTGTTCCAGTGCTCTTTGACCCTCAGAGTGAAGAAGTTCCTCCTCTGGAACTTACTGTGCTGTAGTTTCCATTCACTGCCCCTGTTCCTACCACAGAGCACAGGTCAGCAGAGGTTGTCACTTCCTTCCTGACCCCCAGCCCTCAGATATTTATAAACATTTATTGAATCCCTTCTCAGTCTTCTCCAGAATAAACAGCCCCAGGTCTCTCAGACTCTCCTCATAGGGCAGTGCTCCAGTCCCTCAATCATCCTCGTAGCTCTCCGTTGAACTCTATCAAGTAGATTTCTGTCTCTCCTGAACTGGGGAACCCAGAACTGGACCAAATATTTCAGATGTGGTATAGAATAGAATAGAATAGAATAGAATAGAATAGAATAGAATAGAATAGAATAGAATAGAATAGAATAGAATAGAATAGAATAGAATAGAATAGAATAGCATTAACCAGGTTGGAAAAGAGCTTCAAGATCATCAAGTCCAACCTATCACCTAACACAATCTAATCAACTAACCCATGGCACCAAGTGCCTCACCCAGTCGCTTCTTACACAAACATCTTACCACCTCCCTGGGCAGCACATTCCAATGGCCAATCTCTCTTTCTGGGAAGAACTTCCTCCTTTCTTAATGGTGACATCCACAGAAATTATGCATGATTCCTTTCATCCTTTCCTTGCATGTCCTTAGTTTCTGCTTTTGGTTTTTCTTTAATGTTTTCTTTCTTCTTTTAGCCCTTTGTCCCTCCAGAGTTTTTGCATTTAGTCCATAGTATCCTTCTTGGAAGCATTCTTTGGAATGCCCTTCTTGGAAGGGGCTTATTAGAGCAGGGATATATCACAGTATCACAGTATCACGGTATATAGATCTGAGCTTCACTGTCAAATGTTAAACTACTGTCACCTGAAAAGAATGGATGCAATTTAACACAGTGCAGTTAAGGTCTATGCTAAAATTGGATCTTTTTTCCACAATCAGTCTTTATTCCATTGTCTGTAAAAAAAAACAACAGGTAAATTGTTCTTTGAAGCCTTTTTGCTCATTTGGATCTCGGCATAGATCAAATTAAATGCCTGCGAACAAGTCCATGAACTTCCCACTCTTTCATTCTTTCTGCCTCTCTCTTTCTTATGCCAAACACCATTAAACAAGTGTTTTTCCTAAACAAGACCAAAATGTTCTGTATTTCAGTGAAAAGGTCAGAACTCTGGGTGATTACCAGGCCATGCTATCGTGGAGGTTAAATGATCAATCACTAGTGAAACGTAATGATGCTCCTGTTGCTTAATTTCCTCATTTAGGGACCTGCTCAGCAGTAAATAACAAGAGTGCTAATGATTATGAGCCCTGTAAATGTAGGTAGCAAGCAGAATTAAAGAGCAGAAATGTTATGCACCTTTGCATGTTCCTGGAAGCAGAAAGTGTCTTCCTTTCAACAGGCTCTTCTCATGGCCTTAGGTGATACCAACTCTATTCCTAAGGTTCCCATGATGAATCTCTGAGACAGATTACAAATCATAGAATCATAGAGTCAACCAGGTTGGAAAAGACCTCAAAGGTCACCAAGTCCAACCTGCCACCCAACACCTCATGACTAACTAAACCATGGCTTCAAGTGCCACATCCATTCCTTCTTTGAACACTTCCAGGGTTGTGACTCCACCACCTCCCTGGGCAGTGCATTCCAATGGTCAATAACTCTCTCTGGGAAGAGCTTTCTCCTCACCTCAAGCCACAGTTTAGTTGTTTAGGTGGGTTGGATTGGTTGGTGGGTTGGATTGGTTGATGGGTTGGATACGGTGATCTTGAAGGTCTCTTCCAACCTGGTTGTTCTATTGTATTCTATTGTATTCTATTCTAAACCTCCCCTGGCACAGTTTGAGACTGTGTCCTCTTGTTCTGGTGCTAATTGCCTGGGAGAAGAGACCAACCCCCTCCTGGCTACAACCTCCTTCAGGTAGCTGTAGACAGCAATCAGGTCTCCCCTGAGCCTCTTCTTCTCCAGGCTAACCAAGCCCAGCTCCCTAGTCTGTTTTACATCAGTTTGAAACATTCCAGATAACACCAAAATGCCTGATAAATCAAATAGTTCTTGTTCCCTCACTGGTGCTTATTACTCCCAGTTATTTCAAAGGGGTACTTCCCTTCTGGCTTTGTTTTTGATGGACTCCTGTTCCTTTTTAGGATCACCTCACAGCTTTCTGTGGCTGTTAAAAGTTCACACTGAGTGCATGCAACCAAAAGTCTGTGGAAACAAAATGATGACTGCGCCAGTGGAGGGTGCTTTAATATCTCCCCTATTTCTGCTGAGGTATCTCAGCTGATTTGTTCTGGGATAACATTTGCCTTTCTCACAGCTGTGCTGCACTGAGGGCTGGGTCATAACCATCATCTGATCAGCTAGAACATGTGGATCCTCTTTCTCCAGAGATCATTAAGATGCTGAGAAATAGCTTAAGTAGAACACTGTAGCAGCCCTAGGATTTTATAATAGCATGTGTAGCTAGGGACTGCAGAAAATGTTATTAAGACAATTTCTATGGAAATATAAACATTAATGGAAACACTATGGAATGCAGAGTTTCAAACCATATGCTCCAGGGTTGTTTTTCAAGTGATTTTTCTCTGATAGCCATTTCTAGATGTTATTATGTTGCTCAGGGTTATTGTAGGTACTGTAAATTATTCCTAGTTTTGGGGTGGAGGGGCAGAAATAAAAGAAAACAGCTGAGCTATACTAACTTTCCTTCAAGAGTGCTTAAGTTATGCCCCAGAGAAGGGCAACAAAGCTGGGGAGAGGTCTGGAACACAAACCCTGTGAGGAGAGGCTGAGGGAGCTGGGGTTGCTTAGCCTGGAGAAGAGGAGGCTCGGGGGAGACCTTCTTGCTCTCTACAACTCCCTGAAGGGAGGTTGTAGCCAGGTGGGGTTGGCCTCTTCTCCCAGACAACAGCAGCAGAACAAGAGGACACAGTCTCAAGCTGCACCAGGGGAGGTTTAGGCTGGGTGTTAGGAAGAAGTTCTTCCCAGCAAGAGAGATTGGCCATTGGAATGTGCTGCCCAGGGAGGTGGTGGAGTCACCATCCCTGGAGGTGTTTAAGAAGAGACTGGATGAGGCACTGGAAGGTTTTTTCCAACCTGTTTTTTCTGCTCTGTTCTGTTCTGTTCTGTTGGGTGATAGGCTGGACTCCATGATCTCAAAGGTCTTTTCCAACCTGGTTAATTCTATTCTATTCTATTCTATTCTATTCTATTCTATTCTATTCTATTCTATTCTATTCTATTCTATTCTATTCATCACACCCCTTCTATTGTACCTCAGAATGGCATTGGCCTTCCTGGCCACAAGAGCACATTGCTGGCTCATGGTGATCCTTGATGATATGGAGTGGTTTGGTTGGAAAAGACTTCTCAAATCATTGAGTCCAACTGTCAGCCTAACAACACTATGGCCGTTAAACCATGTCCCAGCAAGATCAAGAGCAGAAGATCAAGGTTTGATGATCAAGGTCATCAAATGAGACAGGTAACCAGAAATGAGAAAACTTATAGGCAAGGCATACATAGTATCATAGTATCAGTCAGGGTTGGAAGGGAGCACAAGGATCATCTAGTTCCAACCCCCCTGCCATGGGCAGGGACACCCCACAGTAGATCAGGCTGGCCAGAGCCTCATCCAGCCTGGTCTTAAACACCTCCAGGGATGGGGCCTCAACCACCTCCCTGGACAACCCATTCCAGGGCTTCACCACTCTCATGGTGAAGAACTTCTTGAAGAACATCTGACGGAAGTGATTGGAAAAAGTTTTATGATTTAGCACTTAGTAACTGAAAGAACATTTTTCCTTTCCTTCAAGAAAAGCAGACATAAATCTACCCAAAAAAATTACATCTGTGAGTGATTAACATAATTCAACCACATTCAGTGCTTTCTGAACTGTCTGCAGCCATACTGTGCTACAATCATTTCTCATCTGTGGTTATTACTCAAAACTTCAGGTCAGCCTTTTGTTGCTAATTCATCTGCAATTTCTGTTTATAATGGATCACTTCCTTTTCTCTCTTCTTTGCTTACTTCTTTTTCTGTTCTCATTGCTTAAATCCAGGGTTTATGCTGCTGATCAGTTTAAGAATAGTGACAAAGACATGATGAAGACAGTGGGCTTCTCTATAAATGAAAATATCGACCTGCACCAGGGTTGATGGCATATGTTTTACTTTCAAATGCTGCACAAAGTGAAACACTGTTCCCTCTTCCATACATAAGGATACAGAAGGCCAATGGCATCCTGGCCTGTATCAGGAACAGTGTGCCCAGCAGGAGCAGGGAGGTCATACTGCCCCTGTACACTGCACTGCTTAGGCCACACCTTGAGTCCTGTGTCCAGTTCTGGGCCCCTCAGTTTAGGAAGGATGTTGACTTGCTGGAACATGTCCAGAGAAGGGCAACAAGGCTGGTGAGGGGTTTGGAACACAAGCCCTATGAGGAGAGGCTGAGGGAGCTGGGGTTGCTTAGCCTGGAGAAGAGGAGACTCAGGGGTGACCTTATTGCTGTCTACAACTACCTGAAGGGAGGTTGTAGCCAGGCAGAGGTTGGCCTCTTCTCCCAGACAGCCAGCACCAGAACAAGAGGACACAGTTTCAGGCTGCACCAAGGCAGGTTTAGGCTGGATGTTAGGAAGAAGTTCTACACGGAGAGAGTGATTGCCCATTGGAATGGGCTGCCAGGGGAGCTGGTGGAGTCAACTTCATTGGAGGTGTTCAGGAGGAGACTTGATGGGGTGGTTGGTGCCATGGTTTAGTTGTTTAGGTGGGTTGGATTGGTTGATGGGTTGGACGCGATGATCTTGAAGGTCTCTTCCAACCTGGTGTATTCTATTGGAATTGTATTCTATTAGAATAGAATAGAATAGAATAGAATAGAATAGAATAGAATAGAATAGAATAGAATAGAATAGAATAGAATAGAATAGAATAGAATAGAATAGAATAGAATAGAATAGAATAGAAGTTAACTGGCTTGGAAAAGACCTTCGAGATCATCAAGTCCATTCTATCACCCAACACCATCTAATCAACTAAACCATGGCACCAAGCACCCCATCCAGTCTCCTCCTAAAGACCTCCAGTGAGGGTGCTTGATCTTTTTGGGAATAGGAGTAACAAGAGCAGGGTGCTGATCTCCTTTCCCTGTCTGAAAGTCACTCTGGATGTAGCCCTGAGCCCTCTACGAGCAGATGCTTAATGCATGCAGCTAGTGAGCCAGTTATGATAAGGGTGTAATGAATGAACAGGAATGGTACCAGCTTTGAAGAATAGCAGGCAGTCATTGCTAGCTCCACACTGCAAAGCCATATGCCCAAACTGTAGAATTAGATTTTGTTACAGATGTCTAACCTTTGCTCTGTAAGCAAGCAGAGATACAGCAATTACAATACAAGGACAACAACAAGGCTAAAAATGTAGCTACAATCCTGAAGGGATCTGAAAAAAAAAACCACAAATCTTGAAGTCTGGATAGACATTTATAATTGCTTCAGCCTTTGCTTGTTTCATCAAGCTGTGCCAGGGGAAGCTTAGACTGGAGGTGAGGAGAAAGTTCTTCACAGAGAGAGTTGTTAGCCATTGGAATGTGCTGCCCAGGGAGGTGGTGGAGTCACCAACCCTGGAGGTGTTCAAGAGGGGATTGGACGTGGCACTTGGTGTCATGGTCTAGTAGTCATGAGGTCTGGGGTGACAGGTTGGACTTGATGATCTCAAAGGTCTTTTCCAACCTGGTTGATTCTATGATTCTATGATCAAATATTTTACGGAGGGGCTGAGAGATGAGATAAGAGGGGCTGCTTTAATGTGTGCTTGACAACAGTGATCCATTCTTTGCCCTTTTTCTTACATCTTGGTGGAAATACCTGAAGAGGAAGTGGTGAAGACACTGCACGTGTTAAGCTAAAGCAAAGATTTTAGCCTGGAGAAGCAGAGGCTCAGGGCAGACCTTGTTGCCTTCTACAACCACCTGAAGGGATCTTGTAGCCAGGTGGGGCTTGGCCTCTTCTCCCAGGCAACCAGCACCAGAACAAGAGGACACAGTCTCAAGCTGCAACAGGGGAGGTTCAGGCTGGATGTTAGGAAGAAGTTCTTCCCAGAAAGAGAGATTTGCCACTGGAATGTGCTGCCCAGGGAGGTGGTGGAGTCACCATCACTGGAGATGTTTAAAGAGAGACTGGCTGAGGCACTTGGCGCCATGGTTTAGTTGATTGATAGTTTATGGTCTAGTTGTTGGGTGGGTTGGATTGTTTGATGGGTTGGACGCGATGATCTTGAAGGTCTCTTCCAACCTGGTGTATGTATTATTGTATTATTATTGTATTATTGTATTAGATGGTGTTGGGTGATAGGTTGGACTCCATGATCTCTGAGGCATTTTCCAACCTGGTTAATTCTGTATTCTGTATTTACAAATGGAAAGCCTATAATGTCTTTGGAAAAGTTGATGCCTTCTCTCTTAGTCTGGAGGCGGTTGAGAGTGCTGCTTAAGGAGGGGGATAAACTTCTCAGGAGGCATGAGCAAATACTTGACACTCTGACGTGGCTTTCTGCAATATTCATGTGACTGAATCATAGCTACATCTTGAAATAGCAAATTTGCCTAGAGCTAGATGGTGCACAGTGGTGAATGGAATAAAATCCAGGGCCATTTTAAAGCACCTAAAGTAGTTAAGAGATTCCTGATTATCACTGGAGGTGTTTAGGATGAGACTGGATGAGGCACTTGGTGCCATTGTTTACTTGATTAGATGGTGTTGGGTGATAGGTTGGACTTGATGATCTTAAAGAGAGAGAAGGAAAGCTAAAATAAACAATCCTTCGCCAGGAACTCACAAGCTGGATTGCACAGAAATTTGCACTTGAAAATAGAATTAAAAACTCCATCACAGCACCATAGAATCATAGAATTGTCAGGGTTGGAAGGGACCTCAAGGATCAGCCAGTTCCAACCCGCCCTACCATGGGCTGGGACACCTCACACTACAGCAGGTCGCTCACAGCCACATCCAGCCTAGCCATAAAAACCTCCAGGGACAAGGCTTCCACCACCTCCCTGGGCAACCTGTGCCATTGTCTCACCACCCTCATGGGGAAGAGCTTCTTCCTAACATCCTAACAGGTGTGTTAAATCTCATGCCCTTGGACTCTGCCCACTTGTCCAGCCTGGCAAGGTCCCTCTGCAGATCCCTGGGATATCAGAGTGAGAAAGCAGCTACAGTGAGCATGTACAACTGTACTGTATTTTTTACTGTGTCTTAAGCTCATTGTTATCAGCTCCCAGACTATTTTCTTTCCAAGGAAACCTGCATTATTTTATTCTGTGTATGCATGGTAAATAAACCCTAAGTTCTTTAAAGGGTATCTATGACCTTTATCTGTTATATCCACTTCTCTCTCCCATTTCCCTTTGCACAGGCCACCAGGATGTGCTAAAAGGCAATCCTTTTCCTCACTGCAGCTTATGCAAAGGACTCCAGATATAGCACAAGAGTGCAGTGATGAGTCAGCAAGGGATATGTGAGGATTTCTTTGTCCTTGCTCCCTTTAGAGCAGTGTTGGTGACTCAGTGCATCATGCATTTTGCAGGAATGTAGTGGCACTGCCCAGGAGCACCCCTGGTTTTTTTGGAGGAAGAACATCAGCCAGCCAGTGCATCTGTAATATGCTGCTCCCTAGTGCATCTACAGGAATCCTTGCTACTGTAGTGATGCAGATGTACCTCAGCAAATATCCTTCAGTACCGTGTCCAGGTCTGGGCCCCTCCATCCAAGAAAGGTGTTGAGTTGCTCAGATGTGTCCAGAGAAAGGCAAAAAAGCTGGGGAGGGGTCTGGAACACAAGCCCTACAAGGAGAGGCTGAGGGAGCTGGGGTTGCTTAGCCTGGAGAAGAGGAGGCTCAGGCAAGACCTTCTTGCTGTCTACAACTACCTGAAGGGAGGTTGTAGCCCAAGAGACCAACCCCCACCTGGTTCCCTCAGCCTCTCCTCACAAGAGTGTGCTCCAAACCCCTCCCCAGCTTTGTTGCCCTTCTCTGGACACCTTCCAGCAACTCAACATCTTTCCTAAACTGAGGGGCCCAGAACTGGACACAGGACTCAAGGTGTGGCCTAACCAGTGCTGAGTACAGGGGCAGAATGACTTCTTATGTTTCATTTCTTATGTTTCATGGGACATTGGCCATTTCCTGTCTTACTGAGCTGATTTCCAATAGGACTTTGGTTATGGAAGCATGGCCTGAGCATTTCCTGGATCAGGAACAGTGTGGCCAGCAGGAGCAGGGACGTCATACTGTGATTTGGCCTTCAGTCAGAGGTACATCACTATTTAGGTATTTGGAAAAGAGAGAATTATTGCTAAAGAAAACCATCCCCCTTTTTATATCCATTTATGTCTGTCTTTTTTTTTTTCCCCTCATATAAATCATAGATAATGTTCCTTCCTTTCCCTTCCTCCCTTCCAAGCAAAAGGAAATTATCCTCAGGCAAGTTGTTGTCCAAAATAATCAGCTCAGGGCTTCCCATACCTGGAAAAATATTATCATGCACTGTGGCTTGAAAGAGAGTGCTGGAATATGACTGGTGTGAGGCAATGTAGCAGAAAGTGGTTTTGTTTCAGACATTATACCTGGTCTCAAATCCAATCCCAGCTTCAGTGGTTTCGTTACTCAAGGGCAGACATCAAACACCTGCTCTGCCCACTCCCCTTCACTGCCAACACCATTAATTTTCCAAATGAGTCAGCACATCTCTATTTATTCTTTAATTGAGTGGTGATGTGGAGTTCTAATTGAGAGTGTAAAATGAAAGTTGCACATCTGATTGTCTGCTCAGAGTTCAGAGCACTTCGGCGATCAGAGCTATCAGTCTTTTAGATGGCAGAAGCAAATGCAAGACAACAAAGGAAAGAGATCACATCTGCAGTGCTGCCAAGTGAGCTATCTCAGCTGCTTCCTGCTCATGCTGAGCAAAACTTATCTGGAAGAAAACAACCAATCAAACAAACAAAACAACCACACAAAAAAAAACCCCAGCAATAACAACAAAACCATCCACAAACACAAACCAAACCAAACCCCCAAAACACGACGACAAAAATACCCTAAACCAACCAAAAAAGTCAAGGTGAAAACAAAATGTACCCAACCTCATTGCTGAAGTGGCAAATCATGTGCTGAGGGATGTGCTTTAGCACCAGACAAAGTTTGTGTAGCAAATTCTGACAATTTATGGCTGACTCTATTGCAAGGAAGTTGCATCACATCAACAGCTTGACTCTCCCAGGGTGAAAGTTCCAGATTCCCATTCCATTTAGGATTCCTGTAAGCAGGTTTGCTAAGCAAGGAGAGTTGTGTTTGTGATAAGAAAACACAGGCCTCCATGAGGTCTCTTTTTCCTCTCTGTATGGTGATACTGACTCTCCTGAAATGCATCAGGAGTGATGTGTTCCTTATGATTCACAATGTATAGCTTGGCCCGAGCAAAACCACATTGCATAATGCAGACTACAGTGCTCCAGGGAGAGTGGCTGATAAGGCAGAGAGGGACCCAAACTACAGCTAAGTCAGCAGGGAACTAAAGAAAATTGCCTGGGAATATTTTCTGAAAGCAATTTGAATTGGAATATTTTCTTTCCTTTCAGTGAAAAGATTCATTTGGCTTCAGACAGGACTAGACCCAGCATATGTTCTCTTATTAAATAGTGAGTTGATTACCAGAGAGTTCAATATTTAATCAATGCTAAAATATTAGGAAGTGCCAAAAATCTAGATTTTCTGGCTTTGCTCTACAGAATTAACCAGGTTGGAAGAGACCTTTGAGATCATCGAGTCCAACCTATACCCATCTAATCAACTAAACCATGCAACCAAGTGCCTGATCCAGTCTCTCTTTAAACACTTCCAATATCACTGGAATAGTGACTCGGTGTGGATGTGGAATGGAATGGAATGGAGTGGAGTGGAGTGGAATGGAATGGAATGGAATAGAATAGAATAGAATAGAATAGAATAGAATAGAATAGAATAGAATAGAATAGAATACAACAGAATTGAATTAACCAGGTTGGAAGAGACCTTTGAGATCATCAAGTCCAACCTATCACCCAACACCATCTAATCAACTAAACCATGGCACCAAGTGCCTCATCCAGGCTCTTTTAAAACATCTCCAGAGATGGTGACTCCACCACCTCCCTGGGCAGCACATTCCAATGGCCAATCTCTCTTTCTGTGACGAACCTCTTCCTAACATCCAGCCTGAACCTCCCCTGGTGCAGTTTGTGACTGTGTCCTCTTGTTCTGGTGCTGGTTGCCTGGAAGAAGAGACCAACCCCCACCTGGCTGCAACCTCCCTTCAGGTACTTGTAGACTAAGACCTTTTCAGGGACTCAAAGGAAGCTACAATACTGCACAAAAGAATGTATGTGTGTGCTGAGTCCCAGCAGGGGCATAAAAATGGGGTCTAAGAACGGTAGCTGAGTTGAAAACCCTCTTGGGGGCATCTTTATTTCCTAGTGAATATATCTCCCTTGTCAACATGCATTTGACCATAGCCATGCAATTTTTGTGGTAAACAGAGAGGTTGGGCATTATTCCTCTGTTTCACCTGGGTGCTGCCCAGCTGTAATAAATACTCGCAAACTGGCTTCCCAGTTGAGTCCTTGGAAGCCCTGTCTTCTACAGGAGCTGACTAACACAAACAAGAAGATCTAGTATTTTCCCTCCAATTTGTCTCCTTTGTTTAGGGTAGGATAGGATAGGATAGGATAGGATAGGATAGGATAGGATAGGATAGGATAGGATAGGATAGGATAGGGTAGAGTAGGGTAGGATTGGATAGGATAGGATAGGATAGGATAAGGGTAGGATGCCATAGAATTAACCAGGTTGGAAAAGACCTTTGACATCAGTGCAGGGCAAGGAGGGCTGTCAGGTGAATTTCACTTGTGCCTTGCTAAAAACACAAATGGAAATTAATTTATTTGTTTTGCTTTACACCCCATCTTCTGCCAGCAATGAAGCCATCAAGAGGTGTAACACTGCACAGAGAAATACGGTCCCATTATGCAAATGCATCACAGAGGATCTTAATAGATGGGAGCCCCTCTGTCTCAGTCGATGTAATTAAAATGTGCTGTATATAATTAATGTAATTAAAACATTCTCAGCACCAAAATGTCACTCAAGTGTTTCCTCTAGGCACACCAAAATCAGGATGTCAGTAATACAGAATCACAGAATTGTTCTGTTTGGAAGAGGGCTCTAAGGCAGTGCCCAACCATTGACCTTTGAGCCAGCAGTGTGCCCAGGTGGCCAAGAAGGCCAATGGCATCCTGGCCTGCATCAGGAACAGTGTGGCCAGCAGGAGCAGGGAAGCCATTCTGTCCTGTGCTCAGGACTGGTTAGGCCACACTTTGAGTCCTGTGTCCAGTTGTGGGCCCCTCAGTTTAGGAAAGATGTTGAGTTGCTGGAAGGTGTCCAGAGAAGGGCAACAAAGCTGGGGAGGGGTTTGGAGCACAGCCCTGTGAGGAGAGGCTGAGGGAGCTGGGGTTGCTTAACCTGGAGAAGAGAAGGCTCAGGGAGACCTTCTTGCTGTCTACAACTACCTGAAGGGAGGTTGTAGCCAGGTGGGGGTTGGTCTCTTCTTCCAGGCAACCAGCACCAGAACAAGAGGACACAGTCTCAAGCTGTGCCAGGGGAGGATTAGGCTGAATGTGAGGAAGAAATTCTTCCCAGAAAGAGAGATTGGCCATTGGAATGTGCTGCCCAGGGAGGTGGTGGAGTCACCATCACTGGAGGTGTTTAGGAAGAGACTGGATGAGGTGCTTTGTGCCATGGTTTAGTTGATTAGATGGTGCTGGGTGATAGTTTGGACTCAATGATCTCTGAGTCGCCTTCATTGGAGGTGTTCAGGAGAAGACTTGATGGGGTGCTTGGCTGTATGGTCTAGTTGTTGGGTGGGTTGGATTGGTTGATGGGTTGGATGCCATGATCTTGAAGGTCTCTTCCAACCTGGTGTATTGTATTGTATTGTATTGTATTGTATTGTATTGTATTGTATTGTGGTCTTTTCCAACCTGGTTAATCCTATTCTATTCTATTCTATTCTATTCTATTCTATTCTATTCTATTCTATTCTATTCCATTCCATTCTATTCTGTTCTACTCTACTCTACTCTATTCCATTCCATTCCATTCCATTCCATTCCATTCCATTCCATTCCATTCCATTCCATTCCATTCCATTCCATTCCATTCCATTCCATTGTATTCTATTCACCCAGCCAAGGAGTGAAACAGGTAAGGGATATGGTGGGATCTGAGACCTGCAGGTGTGTAATGCCATAATGCCATTGGGAGTGAGGTCCATCTATATGTGGATGGTAAAGCTCCAGGTTTTACTAGCTAATAGGACTTATTGTTGGAATAGCATTTTATTATGTTCATTAATGACACAGAATTGCACTAGAGGACTAAACTGTCGGGTTCTGTCCTAGCAGATGTTTAATCTGCTAGCTATTTGAGTGTACAGACATTAAAACAGATCTCTGTGAGGTTTCTCTCTAAAGAAAAAGCACTCCTAGTGGTTTTGAAGAAAGAATCATTTCAGTGTTGCCCTTTATAAAAAAAAAACCACAAAAGTTAAAATCATTTCACTCTCTCTCAGTTGCAGCTGTTTGCTAATCTAAAGGAATCCAGAGATTATCTTCTCCATATGGGACATGGTTTAATGGCCACAGCGGTGTTAGAATAGAATATAGAATACAGAATTCACCAGATTGGAAAAGACCTCAGAGATCATGGAGTCCAACCTATCACCCAACACCATCTAAGCAACTAAACCATGGCGCCAAGGGCCTCATCCAGTGTCTTCTTAAACACCTCCAGTGATGGTGACTCCACCACCTCCCTGAGCAGCACATTCCAGTGGCCAATCTCTCTTTCTGGGAAGAATTTCTTCCTAACATCCAGCCTAAACCTCCCCTGTCACTGCTTGAGACTGTGTCCTCTTGTTCTGGTGCTGGTTGCCTGGGAGAAGAGACCAACCTCCATCTGGCTACAACCTCCCTTCAGGTAGTTGGAGAGAGCAAGAAGGTCTCCCCTGAGCCTCCTCTTCTCCAGGCTAAGCAACCCCAGCTCCCTCAGCCTCTCCTCACAGGGCTGTGCTCCAAACCCCTCCCCTGCTTTGTTGTCCTTCTCTGGACACATTCCAGCAACTCAGCATCTTTCCTAAACTGAGGTGCCAGAACTGGACACAGATGTACTATTGGCAGAGCAGAAAATCATATTCCTGATCCAGACCAGGATGCCATTGGCCTTCTTGGCCACCTGGGCACACTGCTGGCTCATGTTCAGCCTACTATCAACCTGTACCTCTAGGTCCCTTTCTGCCTGGCCGCTCTTCAGCCACTCTGACCCCAGCCCATGAGCCAATGAGAATTGCAGGTGTTTCATGTTTCAAAAAGGACAAGCTCAATGGATGATCTTGGTCTTAATAAAACCTTGGTATTATCTTCATAAAATATTCCTGAAGTGGTTGCTATTTATCAGCATTGCAAATGTCCTCTTTGACATAAGTCAGGAAGTTCCTGAGATTGAAAAGTGATGCTGCAAGCATGCCTGAGCTGTTGAGGAAATAATGCTGACGCTCAAGGGCCCAATGGAAGTCCTGACCCTGAAACCATCTTTCAAATGAGATGAGAGTTAGCTGCTAGGCTCTCAGCAACCACAAAAGACTGCACCCTCTTAGCCCCCTGAACACTATCAGTTGGCACAGATGCCATGCTTAGCTTACCCTGATAACCCTTCACATTTCTACCATCCTTTACATATTCAAAGCCTCTTTGCAGTTTATTCCTTGGCAAGAGTGTGGCAACAATATTGCTTTTCATCCATCTTTGAGGCTCCCGTGTAATACCTGCTGCCTACATGCTAACTGGAAATGGATTAATGGGAGAAGATTGAACTATATCAACATTAAAACAGTATTTCACAATAGCAGTGCTTGCCCTCCT
Source organism: Picus viridis (assembly GCA_033816785.1). Classification (NCBI taxonomy): domain Eukaryota; kingdom Metazoa; phylum Chordata; class Aves; order Piciformes; family Picidae; genus Picus; species Picus viridis. The sequence goes on along the minus strand of CM066582.1, from coordinate 36,267,654 downwards.
GTCATGATAAGATGAATGCATTCCTGAGTGTGAAATGAAAAGACATCACAGAGGAGCTCAGTGTTTCCCAGCTAATTCTGCCTCTGGAAATTATCTTAAATTACTAATAGAGCTTAGTAATAATAAAGGCTCCAAGTTTCACAGAGTAATAGAAGGGAAGGGAAGGGAAGGGAAGGGAAGGGAAGGGAAGGGAAGGGAAGGGAAGGGAAGGGAAGGGAAGGGAAGGGAAGGGAAGGAAGGGAAGGGAAGGGAAGGGAAGGGGGAAGGGAAGGGAAGGGAAGGGAAGGGAAGGGAAGGGAAGGGAAGGGAAGGAAGGGAAGGGAAGGGAAGGGAAGGGAAGGGAAGGGAAGGGAAGGGAAGGGAAGGGAAGGGAAGGAAGGGAAGGGAAGGGAAGGGAAGGGAAGGGAAGGAAGGGAAGGGAAGGAAGGGAAGGGAAGGGAAGGGAAGGGAAGGGAAGGGGAGAGGAGAGGTTCGGAGAGGAGAGGTTCGGAGAGGTTCGGTTCGGAGAGGAGAGGTTCGGAGAAGAGAAGAGAAGAGAAGAGAAGAGAAGAGAAGAGAAGAGAAGAGAAGAGAAGAGAAGAGAAGAGAAGAGAAGAGAAGAGAAGAGAAGAGAAGAGAAGAGAAGAGAAGAGAAGAGAAGAGAAGAGAAGAGAAGAGAAGAGAAGAGAAGAGAAGAGAAGAGAAGAGAAGAGAAGAGAAGAGAAGAGAAGAGAAGAGAAGAGAAGAGAAGAGAAGAGAAGAGAAGAGAAGAGAAGAGAAGAGAAGAGAAGAGAAGAGAAGAGAAGAGAAGAGAAGAGAAGAGAAGAGAAGAGAAGAGAAGAGAAGAGAAGAGAAGAGAAGAGAATAACAAGCAGGCAAAAAGTAGGGTGGCTACAGAATATTTGTATAGCTTAGGTGGCTTTCAGTGGCTAAACCTGGATGAATTTATTAGCAATTAGTTTGCAGAGCATGAAGAAGGTAAGTGGGGTACCAGTTGTCACAGACTTATCTCTACACAGGAGTTGTGGGGTAGGAGCCATGAAAACAAGAACCAGTGTAACCTCAGCCCAGGAATGGACAGCCCAACTAGCTGAAAGAGTCCTGAAGAAGATAGAGAGAGGAAGAAGAGCACAGATCTTAGACCTTGGGGATCTAATATATGTATATATTTAATATCTGAGGGATGGGTGTCAAGAAGGAAGAACAGCTTCTGTTCATTTGTGTCCTGTGATAGGACAAGGGAAAATAGGTGGAAACTACAGCACAGGAAGTTCCACCTCAACATGAAGAATAACTTCTTTACTGTGAGGGTCGCAGAGGACTGGAACAGGCTCCCCAGAGGGGTTGTGGAGTTGCCTTCTCTGAAGACTTTCCAACCCTGTCTGGATGTGTTCCTGTGTGACCTGTGCTGGATTCTATGGTCCTGCTCTGGTAGAGGCGTTGGACTTAAAGATCTCCTGAGGTCCCTTCCAACCCCTTAACATCCTGTGATCCTGAGGTGGGTTTGCCAGAGATAAAACATATCAAATCAATTTTTATAGTAACCTGTTAAGGTTTCCCAGAAACCTTTTTCCCAGTAGTCAATCTCCTCTCTTTCCTAAAACTAGTAAGATTTGGGCACTTTCTTACATGATGTTCTTACAGTTTAGAGGAGCCTTGTCGGGGTAAAACTGTTAGAGAAAAGCTATTACAGGTGGCAAAACTGGTTTGAAAACAATTAGAAGAGTTTGAGTACCACTAGTTCACGATCCACATGGAAAGAAATATTAAATGTAGTGTGGCAGGGTAAGTTATTTGGTCTTAAGTATTATATTGGTGTTAATTAATACATGGAGGGAAAGATTTTGAAGGTAGAAGAGAGATTGTTCTCACTAAATTATATCCTAGGCTGCACAAAGAAGATTGTGGACAGCAGGTCAAGAGAGAGGATTCTGCCCCTCTACTCTGTTCTTGTGAGATCCCACCTTGAATCCCACCCATCATAGGAAGGAAAGGGAGGTGTTGCTGTGAGTCCAGAGAAGGACTGCAAAGATGAACCAAGGGTTGGAGAACCTCTGCTATCAGGATAGGCTGAGGGAGCCAGGGCTGTTCAGCCTAGAGAAGACTCCATGGGGACTATGTAGCTGCCTTTCAATACCTGCAGAGATCCTACAGGAAGGCTGGAGAAGGAATTTTTATAGGGGTGTCTAGTGATGGGACAAGGTGGAATGGTATAAAGCTCTAGGAGAAGAGGTTTAGCATGGATCTTAGGAAGAAGTTCTTCAGTACAAGCATGGTGAAACTCTGGAACAGGTTACCCTAGGAGGCTGTGGATGTTTCCTCCCTTGGGGTGTTCCAGGCCAGGCTGGGTGAGGCCTTGAGCAGCTGAGTCTAGTTGAGAGGTGTCCCTGCCCACAGCAGGGAGGTTGGAGTAGATGATCTCTAAGGTCCCTTCTAACCTGTGCCACTCTATGATTCTATGATTAAATCAGTAGGTGATATCACTCTGGAATATAACACTACTATGGTAGAGAGCAACATTAGAATTCAATATTACCTTGACAAATAAGGAAACAGACTGAGAAAAGCAACACAGTTTAGCAGAGTGCACATAAAGAGCCAAGAGTAATCGATTGCTTGACACAGGCTCAGGAACACTTGCTTAGACAGCAGCTCTGCAGAAAAGATATGCAGTTTATAATGGATTGCAAGAGGAACATGAGCCAACATCGTCACTCATTGCAAAAAGGCAAACACCTCTGCTAGAGCAAGCACACAAAAGGTACAGCCTGCCAAGCACAGGTATTTGTTTGCTGTGAAGCACATTTTAGTGCATTATGTGAGCTGTGTGCTTAACCCCTATGAACCTGTGTGAGAACAAAAGGAAACAAGCAGACAAAAAATATTTCACCCCTTTTTGAACCATAACAGAATAGAATAGAATAGAATAGAATAGAATAGAATAGAATAGAATAGAATAGAATAGAATAGAATAGAATAGAATAGAATAGAATAGAATAGAATAGAATAGACGAGGTTGGAAGAGACCTTCAAGATCATTGCGTCCAACCTATCATCCAACACCATCTAATCAACCAAACCATGCAACCAAGCAGCCCATCAAGTCTCCTCCTGAACACCTCCGGTGATGGTGACTCCAACACCTCCCCAGGCAGCACATCCCAATGGGCAATCACTCTGTGAAGAATTTCTTCCTAACATCCAGTCTGAATCACCCCTGGCACAGCTTGAGACTGTGTCCTCTTGTTCTGGTGCTGGTTGCCTGGGAAAAGAGATCAGCCTCAGCCTGGCTACAACCTCCCTTCAGGTAGTTGTAGAGAGCAATATGGTCTCCTCTGAACCTCCTCTTCTCCAGGCTAAACAACCCCAGCTCCCTCAGCCTCTCCTCATAGGGCTTCCATGCCTATTCTATCCTAGTCTGCATTAGGAATAGTGTGGCCAGCAGGAGCAGGGAGGAGCAGGGAGGTCATTCTGCCCCTGTACCCTGCATTGGTTAGGCCACACCTTGGGTACTGTGTCCAGTTCTGGGCCACTCAGTTTAGGAAGGACATTGAGAGACTTGAACGTGTCCAGAGAAGGGCAACAAGGCTGGGGAGAGGCTTTGAGCACAAGCCCTGTGAGGAGAGGCTGAGGGAGCTGGGGTTGCTTAGCCTGGAGAAGAGGAGGTTCAGAAGTGACCTCATTGTGGCCTTCCAGTATCTGAAGGGGGCCTACAAGAACCTCATTGCTCTCTACAACTACCTGAAAGGTGGTTGTAGCCAGGAAGGGGTTGGTCTCTTCTCTTTAGCAACCAACACCAGAATAAGAGGACACAGTCTCAAGCTGCACCAGGGGAAGTTTAGGCTGGAGGTGAGGAGAAAGTTCTTCACTGAGAGTCATTTGCCATTGGAATGTGCTGCCCAGGGAGGTGGTGGAGTCACCATCCCTGGAGGTGTTCAAGACGGGACTGGACATGGCACTTGGTGCCATGGTCTAGTCATGGGGTCTGTGGTGACAGGTTGGACTCGATGATCTTCGAGGTCTCTTACAACCATGGTGATACTGCGGTACTGTGACTTTTGCTTCTTGGCCAGTGAGCATGCAACTGACCTTGGAATGAGACTGATAAGAAAACTACCTTCTTCACCACTGCTTTGAACTAATGAATTTCCCTTAATATCCTTCTCTCTCTTTCTCCTTTTTCACCTAATTAACTACTTGGGGAAAGGAGAGGAGAGGGGTTTTGGGGGAAGCCAAGGGGGGACCAAGTGCAGGGTCCTGCATCTGGGTCGAGGCAATCCCAGGCACAAATCCAGGCTGGGCAGGGACTGGCTGGAGAGCAGCCCTGAGGAGAGAGACTTGGGGGTGCTGGTGGGCGAGAAGCTCAACAGGAGCTCTCAGTGTGCACTTGCAGCCCGGAAAGCCAATCAGATCCTGGGCTGCATCAGGAGAAGTGTGGCCAGAAGGTCAAGGGAGGTGATTCTCCCCCTCTACTCAGCCCTGGTGAGACCCCACCTGGAGTACTGCCTCCAGTTCTGGAGCCCCTATTACAAGAGGGATCTGGAGGTGCTGGAAGGTGTCCAGAGAAAGCCACAAGGATGATCAGAGGGCTGGAGCACGTCTCCTATGAGGACAGACTGAAGGAGTTGGGGTTGCTCAGTCTGGAGAAGAGAAGGCTCTGAGGTGACCTCATTGTGGCCTTCCAGTATGTGAAGGGGGCTACAAGAAGGCTGGGGAGGGACTTCTTAGGATCTCAGGTAGTGATAGGAGTAGGGGGAATGGAATGAAGCTGGAGATGGGGAGATTCAGGCTGGACATGAGGAGGGAGTTCTTCCCCATGAGAGTGGTGAAGCCCTGGAATGGGTTGTCCAGGAAGGTGGCCCCATCCCTGGAGGTGTTTAAGCCCAGGCTGGATGAGGCTCTGGCCAGCCTGATCTAGTGTGGGGTGTCCCTGCCCATGGCAGGGGTTGGAACTAGATGATCCTTGCGGTCCCTTCCAACCCTGACTGATACTATGATACTATGATACTATGATTCTCCTCAGGAGGACCGGTGTTTGTATCATTCCCTGTAAATTCTGGTATGCTGATGTAAATGCTGTGTATTTTGTGTGTGTTCACTGCATTTCATCGGTGCTTGTAAAACGCAGCCTCCCGTTCGCTTCTCCGGCTGAGTTTAGCTGTGCTTTATGTGAGCGCAGGTGGATTAAACCACCTCACCATTATACAATACAATACAATACAATACAATACAATACAATACACCAGGTTGAAAGAGACCTTCAAGATCATCACATCCAACCCATCAACCAATCCAACCCACCTAAACAACTAAACCATGGCACCAAGCACCCCATCAAGTCTCCTCCTGAACCCCTCCAATGAAGGTGACTCCACCACCTCCACGGGCAGCCCATTCCAATGGGCAATCACTCTCTCTGTATAGAACTTCTTCCTAACATCCAGCCTTAACCTGCCCTGGCACAGCCTGAGACTGTGTCCTCTTGTTCTGGTACTGGCTGCCTGGGAGAAGAGACCAACCTCTGCCTGTCTACAACCTCCCTTCAGGGAGTTGTAGGGAGCAAGAAGGTCACCCCTGAGTCTCCTCTTCTCCAGGCTAAGCAACCCCAGCTCCCTCAGCCTCTCCTCATAGGGCTTGTGTTCCAAACCCCTCACTGACTTCGTTGTCCTTCTCTGGACATGTTCCAGCAAGACAACATCCTTCCTAAACTGAGGGGCCCAGAACTGGACACAGTACTCAAGGTGCAGCCTAACCAGTGCAGTGTACAGGAGCAGAACACCATATCTGACTGTATTTGCATAGCTGGATACTTTAAGATTTAATTTCCTTGATATGGTTCATCCAGAGTTCATTAAGAGGCCAGGAAATGAAATAAAAAAGTCGTAATTGGTGTTGTGCCTTCCAGCCTTTGAAAGAGGGACTTCTCGAAGCAGTATTGTGCTTTCATTAGAAATGTGTAAGTGTAGATCAGTTTAAAAGAGAGGAATATATAAACCATCCACAAGACTAATTAGAATATCTGTTATTAGTTCCTGATAACAGGCAGCATGTGGAAAAAAACCCACAAAACTCCAAATTTCGTGCATTTTATGCATCACAAGGCAACTGAGATGGATTGAAAAGCACAGGAAAAGCTCATTTAATGTGGGGTGGTTTTTTTTCTATATATTGTCCTAAAAACCAAAAAGAGGAATGAATATCTTCTGGTGTGGGAATAACAAACAGTGCCTTTACTCTGAGATGTGTCAATAACAAGTAGTGTTTTTACTCTGAGATGGGCCAATCATAGAATCAACCAGGTTGGAAAAGACCTTCGAGATCATCACCCAACTCCTCGTGACTAACTAAACCATGGCACCAAGTACCCCATCAAGTCTCCTCCTAAACACCTCCAGGGTTGGTGACTCCACCACCTCCCTGGGCAGCACATTCCAATGGCCAATCTCTCTGTGAAGAACTTTCTCCTCACCTCCAGCCTAAACTTCCCCTGGTGCAGCTTGAGACTGTGTCCTCTTGTTCCTGTGCTGGTTGCCTGGGAGAAGAGACCAACCCCCACCTGGCTACAACCTCCCTTCAGGGTTTTGTAGACAGTAAGAAGGTCTCCCCTGAGCCTCCTCTTCTCCAGGCTAAGCAACCCCAGCTCCCTCAGCCTTTCCTCACAGGGCTGTGCTCCAGACCTCCCCCCAGCCTTGCTGCCCTTCTCTGGACATGTTCAAGAGTCACAATGTCCTTCTTAAACTGGGGAGCCCAGAGCTGGACACAGGACTCAAGTTGTGGCCGAACCAGTGCTGAGTACAGGGCAGAATGACTTCCCTGCTCCTGCTGGCCATGCTACAATAATAGTGTCTTTACTGTGAGGTGTGTCAATAGCAAATAATCACTTTACTCTGAGATGTGTCAATAACAAATAGTGTCTTTACTCTCAGATGTGTCAATAACAAACAGTGTCTTTACTCTGGGATGTGTCAATAGCAAATAATCACTTTACCCTGAGATGTGTCAATAACAAATAGTGTCTTTACTCTCAGATGTGTCAATAACAAACAGTGTCTTTACTCTTGGATGTGTCAATAACAAATAGTGTCTTTACTCTGAGATGTGCCATTCAAAGTGAGAGCACTTTAAGTTCTTGACAGCAGCTACTCAGCTAACTACTTCAGGTGCTAAATCTGAACTCCCCTAAAGCACAGGTGGTTTATGGACGTTCAGTTCATCACTTCAGCGAAACACTGCCACTAAGAGAGGCTGAAAAATGGTGGCAGTAAGCAAAATATATTTCTTCTGCATCCCTGATTGTTCATCACCATGATCCACAGGCATGAATTGTGTGCACAGAACAGAAGGCCAGGGAGTGAACCCTGAGGAACGTCAGCCAATTATCATCATGCTTAGTGTGTATTTATTTAATTGGCGTGGTAAGGACAATACATAGGAGCCATAAATCTCATCCTAAGTTGTTATTGATGGAAATCTGTGAACAGAAGGACCTGAAGTGGAGAAACAGCTCACAGAATACGAATCAACTTGTTGGCAGGATGCAGTCACTAAAGCAAACTCAGAGGAGGAAGAATTATTTCACTGAGAGGGCGACAGAATGCTGGGACAGGCTGCCCAGGGGGCTGTGGAGTCTCCCTCTCTGGAGATATTCAAGACCCACCTGGATGTGTTGCTGTGTGATCTCCTTTAGGCGATCCTGCTCTGGCAGGGGGTTGGAATGGATGATCTCTCAAAGTCTCTTCCAGCCCCTGACATTTTATGATTCTGTGAAACTTTTATTGTATATGAGGTGCACCCACAAAGATATAGTAATAGTGACTCAAAAACATGTAATTTCTCACAGTGTGGCTTTTCCACTCGTCAGATTATACCTGTGCTTACTGACTGGCTACAACCTCCCTTCAGGGAGTTGGAGAGAGCAATAAGGTCACCCCTCAGTCTCCTCTTCTCCAGGCTAAGCAACCCCAGCTCCCTCAGCCTCTCCGCACAGGGCTGTACTCCAAACCCCTCCCCAACTTTGTTGCCCTTCTCTGGACATCTTTTAGCAACTCAACATCTTTCCTAAGCTGAGGAGCCCAGAACTGGACACAGGACGCAAGGTGTGACCTAACCAGTGCTGAGTACAGGGCAGAATGACTTCCCTGCTCCTGCTGCCCACACTATTCCTGCCACAGGCCAGGATGCATTGGCCTTCTTGGCCACCTGGGCACACTACTGGCTCATGTTCAGCCTACTATCAGCCAGTACCCCCAGGTCCCTCTCTGCCTGGCTGCTCTCCAGCGACTCCGACCCCAGCCTGTAGCACTGCCTGGGGTTGTTTGTGGCCAGCACTTAGATGTGTTAAATCTCATGCCCTTGGACTCTGTCCATCTGTCCAGCCTGTCAAGGTCACTCTGCAGAGCTCTCCTACCCTCTAGGAATGTGCTGCCCAGGGAGGTGGTGGAGTCACCGTCACTGGAGGTTTTTAGGAAGAGTCTGGATGAAGCACTTGGTGCCATGGTTTAGTTGATTAGATGGTGTTGGGTGATAGGTTGGACTTGATGATCTCAAAGGTCTTTTCCAACCTGGTTAATTCTATTCTATTCTATTCAAGGAAGAAATACAGCAAAACCAAAGTTCCCCCTTTGCCCAGAAGCTTACATTCCCACAGTTACCACATAAGACAAACCAATGGGACAACCACTCCATGAAAGAAATAGTAGGAAAGATTAGGTCTTCTTCACATAGAAGACAGGCCTTGTGATCTCAGGCCAATGCAAAACTCATGCATTGAAGTCATTGTGAACACAAAACAACACCTCTTTAGGGTTAAGCACAGAAGATCAAGATATTTAGACCTTTACATGAACAAGTGGAGCACCTCTCCTGTGGAGACACACTCAGAGAATTGAGACTGTTCAGTCTGGAGAAAAGAAGGCTCCAAGGAGACCTAATTGTGGCCTTCCAGTATCTGAAGAGGGCTAAAAGAAAGCTGGGGAGGGACATTTTAGGGTGTCAGGGAGTGATAGGACTGGGGAGAATAGAACAAAAATAGAAATGGGTAGATTCAGATTGGATGTTAGGAAGAAGTTCTTCTTCATGAGGGTGGTGAGACACCGGAACAGGTTGCCCAAGTTGCCCAGGGTGGTGGAAGCCTCATCCCTGGAGGTTTTCATGGCCAGGCTGGATGTGGTTGTGAGCAACCTGCTGTAGTGTGAGGTGTCCCTGCCCATGGCAGGGGGGTTGGAACTGGCTGATCCTTGAAGTCACTTCCAACCTTGACAATTTTATGATTCTATGATAAGTAGGCCCAAAATAGACAAAGAACTCATGGAAGAGCAGTTTCTCTCCCACCTATGCTAGAAACTCCTCAAGCTGCAACAGTGCAGTTTAAACCTCATGCCAGATGGAAGATGAACACCCCTGCCTGTAATTAGCCACATGGGAAAGAGACCTCAGATGAAACTTGGCAAGCAGCCTGGCCCTGGCATCTCAAGCTACCCAGCTCACAAATCAGAGACTTACAAGGGCAAACTGGTGACAGAACACACATGGCTATGTTCTGGCACCGAGCAAAGCAAAGTTCACAGCAGCTTCCTCTGAGGGGAAAGGGAGACATCTTACTTAGGAATTAGGTTCTTCTCTTTTTCTAGCAGGAAAGAATAAACTGTTTGCTTGTGGCAGAAGGTATGGACCAGAGAGGCTTCCTTAGCTAAGTGCACTCTCAGCCACTGAGAAAGCTTCGTGATCTCCCTCAAGTGGGCATAGAGAGTCAAAACAACATGAGACTGACCTGGTCCAGTCCAACCACTAGTTAGCAAACACAAACTCTTTCATAAACTAAAGAGGACCCACCTTAACACTAGTTTGACTTTCAGCCCTACAAGGAGTATTGGAAGGTTGCTCTGGAATGTCATCTTGTATGATTCTATGACCCCCCCCCCCCCCCCCATCCGTAGGACACTATGCAATTGCATATATAAAAGACCCAAGGAATTATCTTAAAGGTTTCCTATTGAAACTCTGTCATTCCTGCAGCTACCTTTCAAGGACACTATTTCACAGAGCTGGTAAACGTGTATGTTAGTTAGAAAAGGCTCCATTTCAATACTGCTTTCCAATTCATTAGCTTCCCTTTCCTTGATGCCTAGATAATTACCATCCAGTTCTATCCCTGGAGAGGTGCCTTAGGCATAAATGAGGGCAGAGCCACCTGAAGAAAAAAATACAACGTACCTCACTGAGGTTAATTTCTCACTGAGGTTAATTTCTCTTGGTGTCCTGAGAACAGAGACCACAAACCCATTTAATCAATATGGCCAGAGAAGAAGAGGAAGGAAGGAAAGGAAGGAAGGAAAGGAAGGAAAGGAAGGAAGGAAATGAATGAAGGAAAGGAAGGAAGGGAAGGAAGGAAATAGTAATAGACACCCCACAAAGTATAGGGACAAAGGTGGTCAAATACTCAGGTCAGGCTATACAATTCAGTTGCTGTTGCTGGGATGATGTGCTAAGATTTGGAGATGATTAGAGAGCTGGTGCACCTTTCCTGTGAAAACAGACTGAGGGAATTGGGGCTGTTCAGTCTGGAGAAGAGAAGGCTTCGAGCAGACCTTATTGTGGCCTTCCAGTATCTGAAGGGGGCCTACAAGAAAGCTGGGGAGGGACATTTTAGGGTGTCTGGGAGTGATAGGACTGGGGGAATGGGAAAAAAAGCCAAACTAGAACAAAACTAGAAATGTTTAGATTCAGATTGGATGTTAGGAAGAAGTTCTTCCCCATGAGGGTGGTGAGACACTGGCACAGGTTGCCCAGGGAGGTGGTGGAAGCCTCATCCCTGGAGGTTTTTAAGGTCATGCTGATGTGGCTCTGATGTAGTGTGAGGTGTCCCTGCCCTTGGCAGGGGGCTTGAAACTAGATGATCCTAGAGGTTCCTTCCAACCCCACCAATTCTGTGATTCTATGATACATCCTGGCTTGAGTCAGCCTCACACTGGTAGATGCAACTCATTTCCTATCCTCTGACTTGCCAAGAAATGTATGGCTCAGATCTGTTTTTCCCAATAAAAGGACTTTATTGACAAAACAATGGGTTGTTACTTGCCTGAATGAAGCACTGACATAAAGATTATACTGCAGTAGGGATGGGATAAGAAGATCTTGTATGAAATTTCTGTTCCTGCAGGAATAATTGGTACTTCTGCTACCAATTTCACTGCACTTAGAGTTTTACTAGAAATCTCTTCCTGCTGTTTCTACTACATCACCTTCCTTCATTGCCCATGCCAAGTAGGATATTCAGGAAAATAACAGTCATCTTGTGACAAACCATGCCTTTTACTAAGGATTTTAACATCAGAGGACCTGCATTTCTTTTAGTATTGCTGAAAGGGCAAAGTGTGCTACACCACATTCTCTGTCAGACCTGATCATTAAGACACTAGAGGTAGCTTCAACAGTTTCCATGAAACTCAGCCAGTCAGGTGGCTTAGGTTTCTTACCACCACTCTGCCACTGCTTAAGATGCCTTTTAATGGCTGTTACCTAACCACTTTGGAGCAATCTCCTCAATAGTTGTGCTTTTATACTGCCCTCCAGATGACAGCAAAGGTCACTTCCCTACCATCTTGTTAAAGGTGCATTTAATTCAGCCTCTTTCCCCAACACAGCTAAGAAAGACCTGATTAATCAGCTGTAGAGCAAGAACAAACACACTGCTTCACTTAATTAAAAATTAAATTCCTCTTGAGGGGTCATTACAGCAGCGAGCTGCTACATGCCTTTGGTAAAGAGGTGTTGCTTCGAGGACACCACTAGGGGTAGACTACTGGGAGCTCTGAATCCCTGTAAACAGAGCTTTGTTCAGATATTCAATTCACAGTATCACAGTATCACAGTATAACCAAGGTTGGAAGAGACCCCAAGGATCATCAAGTCCAACCCGTCCCAACAGACCTCACAACTAGACCATGGCACCAAGTGCCACGTCCAGTCTCCTCTTGAACACCTCCAGGGACGGCGACTCCACCACCTCCCCGGGATGTAACAATTAGAATGTTACACATGTTTAGGCTCTGAAACAAAAGGCAGGTGTGGAAAAGCCAAGGGTGCTTTGAAAAACCTGGAGAGCCTGGGTTGCTCTGGGTTCTTGCTCTCTACAACTCCGTGAAGGGAGGTTGTAGCCAGGTGGGGGTTGGTTTCTTCTCCCAGGCAACCAGCACCAGAACAAGAGGACAAAGTCTCAAGCTGTGCCAGGGGAGGTTTAGGCTCAAGGCGAGGAGAAAGTTCTTCCCAGAAAGAGAGATTGACCATTGGAATGTGCTGCCCAGGGAGGTGGTGGAGTCCCCATCCATGGAGGTGTTTAGGAAGAGCCTGGATGGGGTGCTTGGAGCCATGGGTTAGTTGATTAGATGGTGTTGGATGATAGGTTGGACTCGATGATCTCTGAGGTCTTTTCCAACCTGGTTAACTGGGGATTGGATGTGGCACTTGAAGCCATGGTTTATTCAGTAATGAGATGTTAGTGACAGGTTGGACTCTATGATCTCTGAGGTCTTTTCCAACCTGGTTAACTGGGGATTGGATGTGGCACTTGAAGCTGTGGTTTATTCAGTCATGAGATGTTAGTGACAGGTTGGACTCGATGATCTCTGAGGTCTTTTCCAACCTGGTTAACTGGGGATTGGATGTGGCACTTGAAGCCATGGTTTATTCAGTAATGAGATGTTAGTGACAGGTTGGACTCGATGATCTCTGAGGTCTTTTCCAACCTGGTTAACTGGGGATTGGATGTGGCACCTGAAGCTGTGGTTTATTCAGTCATGAGATGTTAGTGACAGGTTGGACTCGATGATCTCTGGCGTCTTTTCCAACCTTATTGTTTCTATGATTAAAATCTCCACACTGCACAAGCAAGCAGAGCGACATGAAGTCATTCCTGACCTCTTGCTGACCTTCACATCTGTCCTTTGCAGGGCAGAACAAAATAACTCTTGCCTCTCATTCTCTTCCATTTCACTGGGTTGATAGCCATAGCCGGCAGCCAAAACATGCTGACTGCACATGATACAGTAGGTTCCCATTAAATACTGTGTGTTTATTTCCTGTTACAAGAAGCAAGGGTCAGGATTTCCTCTAAAGACAGTTCCAGGGGCATTACAGTCTGTTTTCTCACCTTTCAGAATCGCAGATCAGAGCAGGGTCTGCCTAAAGTCTTGCACTCTGTGTCCAAAAGCAGCTTTTCAAGTGGGGGCAGAGACTTTATGTGTTGCACTGAGGATTCATCACTGCTTGGTAATACGTATTCCCATGATCCAGAAATGGTAAAAGTGATCTTCTCTGTGACAGAACTGTTAACATGGGGGCCTCTTATTTATTTTCTCAGCTGCAATGCATGTAAAGCAAATAGACCATAGCCATACCATTACACACATTCCTGCACCCACTTAGGAGGCGATCAATATCAATTATCAAATTCTCCACAGGAGAGAAAGGGCTGTGAAACTGCCCATAAAATAAATGTACAAAGTCATCCCCATACCTGCTATGTTCTCTCCTAAAAATTATACATAAATAATTATTTCAGTGGTACTTCCATTACCTTCCCATAGCCTATTCACGAAAGCAGTGATGTCAGTGGCTATGAAGGTCTTTGTTTTGCAATTGATTCTGCTCTCTGGAGCAGGGGCATTCTCTTGTGCTTGTTTCTCAACTTCCAGAACAGACCAGAGCATTTTATGCAAATAAAGGCCATGCTTATTTTTTTATCCAAGTACCAGGCTCCTGGTACACTTTAAAAGCCCAGGAAAAGACTTCCAGTCCTGAAGGAATCCTTTATGGTGACCTTGGGTTTTCTTTGGAAAACAGGAGGAAGAATTACTTCACTGTGAGGGTGACCGAGCACTGCGACAGGCTGCCCAGGGGGTTGTGGAGACTCCCTGTCTGGAGATATTCAAGACCTACCTGGATGTGTTCCTGTGTGATCTGCTCTAGGTGATCCTGCTCTGGCAGGGTGG
>CM066582.1:36128687-36248687 GCA_033816785.1 Picus viridis | reverse complement strand
AATCACCTTTGGATCCCAGCCATCACTTAAAACAACCCTTTCGCCTACCGGGATCTTAAACTCCTTTATCTCTATGGGCAGAGTGCTGGAGGTCACATTCCCGTATCTGTTAAGCCAGAAGAATCCCAGGCACCGGTCGTAAAGAAGCTGAATCTTATACTTAAACCATAAATACAATTTATACATCAAGTATCTGCCTAAGCGATCGAAAATCATTCCCATGAAGTACTTGTAGACCAGTACCGAACAAACTGAAAAGACCAAACGCTCTAAAAGCCAAAACACTTTCATGTTTGCAACTCCGGCTCGAGCAGGCAATAAATCAAGCAACCTTTTAGCTCAGCTTCTGGACAGCAATTATCCACAAGCCCCACGTTGGGCGCCAATTAAAAATATGTGGTGGAGTAGGAAGGTTCCCCCCACACACAAAAGAATTCCACAGCTAACTCAGCCGGAGAAGCAGATGAAAGCTGTATTTTACAAGCAGATATGGAATGCAGTGAATATGTACAAAAATATACAATATTTACAATATATACAGAAATATACAGCAATGTATGTAATACAGGAAACCTTTCCCCAACCCCCCCCCCCCTGCGGCCAGGGGGTTCGGCCCTGCCCCTCCCTTCTCCCTCCCTACCTCCCCTTTTTCCCAAAAGGGTTAGAGAGAGAGAGAAAGGAAGGTAATTAAAAGGGGAAAACTTTGTTAAAGCTCAAAGCGAATGCAAAAAGTTAGTTTTCTTATCTGGTTAGAGAGGAATCGTAGAGAGAAACGAGCCAGCTCACAGCACAGGGGGAAGAAGAAGACGACTGCCCGACTGACTCCCCCGACTGAAAGACTAAACAAAAATTTACAGCTGGGTCCCACCAATGAAATTGAATTAGCATATCTCTTGTTTTCATTCTAATATCAAAATATTCGCCCAGAGTGTTCAGAAAGTGTCTCTTTCTTAAAGGCACAGCCTAAACCGGTCACAGATTGGATTGGATTGGATTGGATTGGATTGGATTGGATTGGATTGGATTGGATTGGATTGGATTGGATTGGATTGGATTAACCAGGTTGGAAAAGACCTTTGAGATCATCAAGTCCAACCTATCACCCAACACTATCTCATCAACTAAACCAAAGCACTAAGTGCCTCATCCATTCTCTTCCTAAACACCTCCAGTGATGGTGACTCTACCACCTCCCTGGGCAGCACATTCCAACAGTAAATCTCTTTTCTGGGAAGAATTTCTTCCTAACATCCAGCCTAAACCTCCCCTGATGCAGCTTGAGACTGTGTCCTCTTGTTCTGGTGCTGGCTGCCTGGGAGAAGAGACCAACCCCCACCTGGCTACAACCTCCCTTCAGGGAGTTGTAGAGAGAAATGAGGTCACCCCTCAGCCTCCTCTTCTGCAGGCTAAGCAACCCCAGCTCCCTCAGCCTCTCCTCATAGGGCTTGTGCTCCAAACTCCTCCACAGTTTTACTGCCCTTCTCTGGACACATTCAACATCTTTCCTAAACTGAGGGGCTCAGAACTAGACACAGATGTACTATTGGCAGAGCAGAAAATCCTATTTCAAAAGACCTCATTTACCTGGACCTGAGCAAAGCCTTTTCTGTCCCACAGCACATCCTGGTGTCCAAGCTGGTGCAGAATGGGTTCCATGGATGAACCATTCAGTGGGAAAAGAACTGGCTTGATGAGTGCACCCAAAGGTGGGCTGTCAATGGGTCCATATCCAAGTGGAGGCAAGGGACAAGTGGAGCCCCTCAGGAATCAGTCCTGGGACCGGTCTTTGTGGGTACCATGGACAGTGGCATCGAGTGCACCCTCAGCAAGTTTGCTGATGACACCAAGCTGTGTGGTGCAGCAGACACGCTGGAGGGAAGGGATGCCATCCAGAGGGACCTTGGCAGGATGGAGAGGTAAGCCCATGACAAATTCATGAGGTTCAACAAGACGAAGTGCAAGGTCCTACATCTGGGTCAGGGTAATCCCAAGCACCAATATAGGCTGGGCAGGGAAGGGCTTGAGAGCAGCCCTGAAGAAAAGGACCTGGGGGTGCTGGTGGATGAGAAGGTCAACAGGAGCTACCAGTGTGCACTTGCAGCTGAGAAAACCAATCATATCCTGGGCTGCATCAAGAGAAACATAGCCGGCAGATTGAGGGAGGTGATTCTCCCCTTCTACTTCACTATGGTGGGATCCCACCTGGAGCACTGTGTCCAGTTCTGGAGCCACTATTACAGGAAGGACCTGGAGGTGCTGGAAGGTGTCCAGAGGAGAGCCACAAGGATGATCAGAGGGCTGGAGCACCTCTCCTATGAGGACAGACTGAGGCAGCTGGGGCTGTTCAGTCTGGAGAAGAGAAGGCTCCAAGGAGACCTAATTGTGGCCTTCCAGAATCTGAAGGGGGCTCCAAGAAAGCTGGGGAGGGACTTTGAGGGTGTCAGGGAGTGATAGGACTGGGGGGAATGGAGCAAAACTAGAAATGGTTAGATTCAGATTGGATGTTAGGAAGAAGTTCTTCCCCATGAGGGTGGTGAGACACTGGCACAGGTTGCCCAGGGAGGTGGTGGAAACCTCATCCTTGAAGGTTTTGAAGGCCAGGCTGGATGTGGCTGTGAGCAACCTGCTCTAGTGTGAGGTGTCCCTGCCCATGGCAGTGGGGTTGGAACTGGCTGATCCTCGAGGTCCCTTCCAACCCTGACAATTCTATGATTCCAAGGTACTGCTAGAGCTGCACATTTCCAACAGGGCCATTTTCTACTGCATCATCTTCCACTGCAAGCATCTGAGCTAAAAAGAGACACTAAATATCTCACAGATCTGGACAGAGATGAAGGTTTCAGATTTCAGGCCTGGTGACAGGATTAGGCTGGAACTCACAGCATTCACAGCAACAAATTTCATGCTGAATTTTCAGGCATTTTATCCCAGATCAGTACACTCAGGGTATTTCAAGCATGTCCTTCTTGTAGATTTGCCAACAATTAGCCTCCTTAGAACAAAACCTAGACAGATGAAACTGATGAGATCTGTCAGGTCTAGAAATTACATTTGCCTTTCATCTGAAATGGTCCTGAGCTGCATTAAAGCCTCACCAGGCAAGCCAGGTTTCTTTACCACCCCCTCAACAATTACTTTTAAGAATCTTAGAGCTGATGCAGTTCATTTAATGAGGCTCACACTGCACATCTCCAGGAGAAGGCAGAAGTATCAAAAATAAATGACTTGAGTAAGAATAATAGTTTCACAGCTCAAAAAAAGCCTATCACTGGTTTCAGGATTTCTGTTGGATTCAACAAGACTGAAAACAAACACACAAAAAATCATAGATACACTGCTGTTAAACATTGAAAATTTGAAAGGAAGACTGTGTAGGACAAAAATCTACCAGATAATAACCATTAGGCTGGGGTCAGAGTGGTTGGAGAGCAGCCAGGCAGAAAGGGACCTGGGGGTACTGGTTGATACTAGGCTGAACATGAGCCAGCAGTGTGCACAGGTGGACAAGAAGGCCAATGGCATCCTGGCCTGGATCAGGAACAGTGTGGCCAGCAGGAGCAGGGAAGTCATTCTGCCCCTGTACTCAGCACTGGTTAGGCCACACCTTGAGTCCTGTGTCCAGTTTTGGGCTCCTCAGTTTAGGAAAGATGTTGAGTTGCTAAAAGATGTCCAGAGAAGGGCAACAAAGTTGGTGAGGGGTTTGGAGCACAGCCCTGTGAGGAGAGGCTGAGGGAGCTGGGGTTGCTTAGCCTGGAAAAGAGGAGGCTCAAGGGAGACCTCATTGCCCTCTACAACTACCTGAAGGGAGTTTGTAGAAAGGTGGGGGTTGGTCTCTTCTCCCAGGCAACCAGCAGCAGAAAAAGAGGTAGAACTAAGTAACACACATCATTGTAGGAAGCATGCAAAAAGTACTGAAGAAAGGAATGAACACGTGCAGGTCTTCCAAGCATTAACCTGCAAATACAATGGTTATTTAGGAACAGAAACAGCTAAAAGAAATACTATTCCTGGACAGCTATGATGACAAACTGGGCTAAAGACTGCCATATTTGAATGAGCAGAAAAATGCACTGCTGATAAAGTACAGACTTTCAATCAGGTGCTACTCAGAAATAATTAGGAATAGAGGCAGGCAGATGCTCTGTGAGAGTTTCAACAGCATTGCTCTGCAGTGGCAATTAGAGTAGAATAGAACAGAATAAACCAGGTTGGAAGAGACCTTCAAGATCATCAGGTCCAACCTATCAACCAATCCAACCCACCTAAACAACTAAACCATGGCACCAAGCACCCCATCAAGTCTCTTCCTGAACACCTCCAATGATCGTGACTCCACCACCTCCCTGGGCAGCACATTCCAATGGGCAATCACTCTCTCTGTGTAGAGCTTCTTCCTAACATCCAGCCTAAACCTCCCCTGGCACAGCCTGAGACTGTGTCCTCTTGTTCTGGTGCTGGCTGCCTGGGAGAAGAGACCAACATTAGGCACTGAGCCTGCTGGTGCAGACTTTCTAGGTGATAAACCAGCACAGTTCTGATGCAAAGTCCTTCCAGTCCACACATACAGCTTGCATGAAAGCAAATGAAATACCTGGCTGAGGTAGGTCTGGGAGCTTTAACCTTTTCTTGCATTACTCCACACAGTTCTACAAGAAGTCACAGCTCCAGAGATTTGAAAGGGCTTCTGCTGGCTGCCCAGGTCTGCCTCCTTGTTTGTGTTGTGACTGAAAACACTGAAAATTCATACTTGTGCTGCACTTCTCTCAATTCCAGAGTATTTTTGTTAGTTCTTCAAGAACATAAGCTCTGCTCTTAGGAGTCACCTGGGACCCAAAGGGATTGCATTTCTGGCCATACCTGTCCCTGCTGCAGCTAGGTAGTTCACAAAGGGTGAAGAACATGATGCCCAGAAACCATACAGAGTTAGAAAGGTTTAGCAATGCAGTGAGCTTCCAGAATCATAGAATCAATAAGGTTGGAAAAGACCTCAGAGATCATCAAGTCCAACCTGTCACCCAACACCTCCTGACTAACTGAACCATGGCTTCAAGTGCCACATCCAATCCCCTCTTCATAAACACCTCCAGGGATGGTGACTCCACCACCTCCCTGGGCAGCATATTCCAATAGCCAATCTCTCTTTCCATGAAGAACCTCTTCCTAACCTCCAGCCTGAACCTCCCCTGGAGCAGCTTGAGACTGTGTCCTCTTGTTCTGCTGCTAGTTGCCTGGGAGAAGAGACCAACCCCTCCAGGCTACAACCACCCTTAAGGTAGTTGCAGAGAGCAATAAGGTCTCCCCTGCACCTCCTCTTCTCCAGGCTAAGCAACCCCAACTCCCTCAGCCTCTCCTCACAGGGCTTGTGCTCGAGGCCTCTCCCCAGCCTCATTGCCCTTCTCTGGACACGTTCAGGTATCTCAATGTCCTTCTTAAACTGAGGGGCCCAGAACTGGACACAGGACTCAAGGTGTGGCCTAGCCAGTGCTGAGAACCATCTCACCAGTACCAGAATGCTTGCACAATTGTATTTATCAAGAAAGTTTTTCACTGTGAGGAAGACCTAGGGGAGAAGAAAAGTGGAGAGGGAGGATCCTGAGCATTGGTTCCCTACTGGGAATAACAGAGGAGCAGATGATTCAACTGAAGTTCATTAACGCCTCCACAGAGCAGATCTGAATTCTTTCAGGAGCACTTAGGCATTAGGGTAACAAGCACTACAGGAAACTCTAATGCAGATGTGTGAAACATTAAATAATTCAATTTATTTCTAACACCTGCTTTTACCCTGCTACCTTTTCCCAGCATTTAGGGGGAGCACCAAAATAACAGCAAACAGTAGCATGCAGGAAGCTGCATAACAGCAGTGTTCAGGAAGCGTTCCTTCCGCTTTATTCCTGTCACATTAACTCCAATCTATCCAGTTCTGCAGCACGTCTCACTGTAGATATTCCTCCCATGGTAGCACTTGTAATCTCACAGAAACACAGAAACATGAAGGTTGGAAAAGACCCTCTGGATCACCAAGTCCAAACAATAAACCTGTTCTATACAGTTCACTCTTGAACCATATCTCCAAGCACTACTTTGGCTGCTACAACCCCATGCAGAGCTACAGGCTGGGGTCAGAGTGGCTGGAGAGCTGCCAAACAGAGAGGGACCTGGGGGCTGCTGACTGACAGCCACCTAAACATGAGCCAGCAGTGTGCCCAGGTGGCCATGAAGGTCAATGGCATCCTGGCCTGCATCAGGATTAGTGTGGCCAGCAGGAGCAGGGAAGTCATTGTACCCTTGTACTCTGCACTGGTTAGGCCACACCTTGAGTCCTGTGTCCAGTTCTGGGCCCCTCAGTTTAAGAAGGACATTGAGACACTTGATGTGTCCAGAGAAGGGCAACGAGGCTGGGGAGAGGCCTTGAGCACAAGCCCTATGAGGAGAGGCTGAGGGAGCTGGGGTTGCTTAGCCTGGAGAAGAGGAGGCTCAGGGAGACCTCATTGCTCTCTACAACTACCTGAAGGGAGGTTGTAGCCAGGAGGGAGTTGGTCTCTTCTCTCAAGCAACCAGCACCAGAACAAGAGGACACAGTCTCAAGCTGTGCCAGGGGAAGTTTAGGCTGGTGGTGAGGAGAAAGTTCTTCACAGAGAGAGTTGGCCATTGGAATGTGCTGCCCAGGGAGGTGGTGGAGTCACCATCCCTGTTGATTTAATTACTAGAGGGGGACCTCATTGCTCTCTAAACTACCTGAAAGGAGGTTGTGGAGAGGCTGCTGCTGGTCTCTTCTCACAGGTAATTAGTGACAGAACAAGAGGGAATGGCCTCAGGATATGACTTGGTAAGTTTAGATTGGATATTAGGAGAACTTTTTTCATGGCCAGAGTGGTCAGGCATTGGAATGTGCTGCCCAGGGAGGTGGCTGAGTCCCCAGGCCTGGATGTGTTTAAAGGTGGTTCAGATGTGGTGCTTGGGGCTATGGTTTAGGGGTGAACTTTGTAGAGTAGGGCTCTGGGTTGTGCTTGGTGATCCTGAGGGTCTTTTCCAACCTGAATGTTTCTGTGGTTCTGTGAATAGAAAGCATAACTTTGCAGGAGCACCACCTTCACTAGGAAGGCTCATAACTCAAGTTTTGTAGAAAACAGCCAGAGATCATTCATGCTCTCTTTGTTTCACAGACCACTTCATATTCTGGAGCATTTCTTGGGTCACAGAAGAAAGGAACAAATGCTTACTTGTAGATCCAAGAACTGCTCCTGGAAGAGCTCTCTGGGATTTCTAAGATGAAGACCGCTGGCTCTCACATCCTGCAGAAAATAGAGCCTTTTCTCCACTAGCCCCTCCTTTGTTGCAGCTTGGCAGTGTCACTGTACTTCTGATGTCTCTGCAATGCTTTGAGATTTCCCTTCAAAGATTTCACAGAGTCAGTTAGGGCAGATGGGAACTTCTGTCGCTGCACAGCCCCCAATTCCCTTCGCCAAGGTAGGAAGAAAGCAGAAGCGACTCCTGCAGCCCCAGCCAGTACCTCACAGATACTGTTAGCCTTATTACTCTCTTGCAGAAATGACATCCGTGCCTTCCCACCAAACAAAGCAACACAGACGTGCTTTAGGACTGCATCTCTAATCCTCAGTGGATGGTTGTGAATGCACATCATCTCTATCCTCAGCCTTGTGGTCTTCCACAGAGGACTAGGCTTCTGGGTATGGAGATTTCGTGTTTCACATCACTGTTTATGACATGCTCCATTTTAAGGAGGTGTGCCACAAGAGTTTGCTAATGAGTAAAACACTGCCTTTACCTCCAGACTCTGCACATTTTATTTGTTCACAAGTGCTGCAACACCCCTTTCTCTCCACATCATAAAGGGGAACACCATCTGCTGTTGACACCAGTGAGAGATGAGTTTCCCATGTGTTGTTTTCATCAGTGGAGTGGCACTCAGGATAGTTGTTTTTCTCAATCAGCTCTGCCTTTGAGACTCTAACGAGCAGCAAGGCATTTTCTGTCACTCCACAGAAGAAAACACCATTCCTTTCATCAGCATACTCTTCTGCCCTGCAGAAAGTGGAACACACTTTCTCTTGTTGAGAGCAAGCTTTTCAACATTAGTGCCGATGCCTTCCAGCCAGCATGATGTTTTTGTAAGGCTGGCTTTCCAAAGTACAAGGCAGCAAGGGTGGCCTTCAATTGCTACATAAGAGACTCTTGATTTTCTATGCTCCCCACCTAGTCAGGAATTTCTACACATCACAGGATCACAGTACATTAGAGGTTGGAAGGGACCTCCAGAGATCATCAGGTCCAACCCCCTGCCAAAGCAGGATCACTTAGGGTAGCCTGCACAGGAATGCATCCAGGTGGGGTTTGAAAGTCTCCAGAGAAGGAGACTTCACAAACTCTCTGGCAGCCTGTTCCAGTAGAGCAGAATGGAATGGAATGGGATGGGATGGGATGGGATGGGATGGGATGGGATGGGATGGGATGGGATGGGATGGGATGGGATGGGATGGGATGGAATGGAATAGAATAGAATAGAATAGAATAGAATAGAATAGAATAGAATAGAATAGAATAGAATAGAATAGAATAGAATAGAATAGAATAGAATAGAATAGAATAGACCAGGGTGGAAAAGACCTTTGAGATCGAGTCCAACCTATCACCCAACACCATCTAATCAACTAAACCATGGCACCAAGAACCCCATCCAGTCTCTTCCTAAACACCTCCAGTGACAGTGACTCCACCACCTCCCTGGGCAGCACATTCCAATGGCAAATCACTCTCTCTTTGAAGAATTTCTTCCTAACATCCAGTCTGAACCTCCCCTGGTGCAGCTTGAGACTGTGTCCTGCTCTGTCACTCTCACTGTAAGGAAGTTTCTCCTCATGTTGAGATGAAATCTTCTATGTTCAGGTTTGTACCTGTTGTGTCTTGTCTTATTCTTGTGCACCACCGAAGTATCTTCATCCCTGTCCTGTGAAACTGACCTGAGGGGAGGGATGCTGAGTTTCTATGCATTAAATAGGTCCCTACAACTAAAATGGTGTTTTCACATGAAGCTGTAGGTAGGTACAATGGTTCCAGAGGAGAGTATGAGGAACGTCTGATGGTACAAAGCCTCCTGGCAGAGACCTGCACAGAGGGGAAGAAGCCAAACCTGGTGTAATCCTGCCTTTTGGGAACACTTCTTGGTATAAGGTGTCTGAGACCTTTCTCAGGTGTTGTCTGGAGGAATTAGTGAGCCATAAGAAAGTCATGAACCATGTTAACAGTTAAAACAGTGCATATGATCATAAGTGTAATGGTCAAAACCCTTTCCTTGGCTCTGGCTTATTTAACTGCATGCATATTGCCTTGCTTTCAATCGTGTACTTCGAGAGAATCACAGAATCATAGACTTGTTTCTGTTGGAAAAGATCTTTCAGATGGAGCCTAACCATTGCCACAACACAGACTCACAGAAACACAGAATGTTAGGGGTTGGAAGGGACCTTCAAAGATCACCTACTCCAACCCCCCTGCCAAAGCAGGATCACCTAAGGGCAGGCTGCACAGGAATGCATCTAAGCAGGTTTTGAAAGTCTGCAGGGAAGGAGACTCCACAACCTGTCCAGGCAGCCTGTTCCAGTGCTCAACCACTCTCACCATAAAGAAATGGCTCTTTGTGTTGAGGTGGAACCTCTTGTGTGCTCCAGCTTGTACCCATGGTTCCTTGTCCTATCACTGGGCACCACCACAAAGAGCCTGGCACCTTCATCTTGAAACCCACCCTCAGATACTTATAGACATTGATAATATCCATACCATGGCCATTAAACCACGTCTTGAAGTGCCATATCCACTGAGTTTTTTAACACCTTCAGGGACAGTGACTCCAGCACCTCCCTGGGCAGCTTGACTGCTCAAATCACTGCTCACAGAAGGTGTGCTTCCTTCAGCACTCCAGTCCTTCAGAGGTGCTTTATCAGGACTGTCAAAAGGGTGAGATGTCTTTGCCCTTCCAGAATTCATATCTCCTCTGGAGGTATGCAGACTTTATCTGATGTTCTGACAGACAGCATCTCTACTTGTCCTTGCAGCAGATTTACAGCTTTTCTACCTGCTTCCTACAAGGAAGCTGACAGAAAACATTTATTGGTGAAGTCTGCAATTCCTGCTCCAGTCCTTGCACGTCTCTGCCTGCAGTGTGCTGTTGCTGGCCATGCTACATCATAGAATGATTTTGCTTGGAAAAGACCTTTGAGGTCATTGAGTTCAAGCATTATCTGATTCTACGTAATCTGATGCTAAACCATGTTTCTGATCACTACATCTCTGCAGCTTTTATACACCTCCAGGAATGGGGATTCCACCACTTCCCTAGGAAACCTATTATAGTATTTAATAACTCTTTCAGTGCAGAAGTTTCATCTAATATCCAACCTAAACCTTCCCTGGTGCAACTTCAGGCCATTTCATCTCATGCTATGACTTCTTACTAAGGAAAAAGACCAACCCCCACCTCACTCCAACCCTCTTTCTGGTAGTTGTGGAGAGCAAGAAGGTCTTCCCCCTCAGCCTCTTTTTTCTCCAGACTAAACAACCCCAGTTCCCTTCAGCCAGTCCTCATGAGACTTGTTGTCAAACACCTCCCACGACCTCTTTTCCTTTGAAGATGATTTTCCAGCATCATGAAAATTTGGTGGGACACATGGATGCAAAACCAAACCATGTCATCAGTAAGATGTTCCTGTGTCACTACAATAGTCATGTCAGTTGTAAATGCACAGTATTTGGTTTCACAGCAGTAAAGGACCAAAAAGGACTTTTAGCTCCATTAATAATTACCACTGGGAAAACACTACGACATGTTGCATGTTTCAGTATTCCACTGGCAATACCTGGAGCAGCAGCAGCTCTGAGGAGTGGATGAGGAGTCTTTGCCCTCAGGACCTCGATTCCCTTACTGGGAGCTTCTATACAGACAGCATTTTTGTTATTAAGCTGTATATCACTTTGGCCTGGCTGTGCTGTGAGCTAGGGAGGATGTGAGTTATGAGTTCCTTCATGCCACCTCCTTATCTGCTTGTCACAAAGGTTAGCTTTATGTTTGGGGGGATAGTCAGCTTATTCCTCTAATGGAGCATGAGAGAGAGAAGCAGAAGCATCTCTGCTATAGCTGTGTCACTCTCCTGCTCTGAATCAACTTCTAAATAAGGTTATTCTCTTTTTTCTGCTGGTTGTAGAGGGACTTTGGGCCCTGTAATTATATCACTTAGAGCATGCACAACTAATTCTCAACTAAACATGGAAGAATTTCTCCCAGGCAGTGGTAGAACAAGAGGACACAGTCTCAAGCTGCACCAGGAGAGGTTTAGGCTAGCTGTTAGAAAGAAGTTCTTCATAGAAAGAGAGATTGGCCTTTGGAATGTGCTGCCCAGGGAGGTGGTGGAGTCACCATCACTGGAGGTGTTTAGGAAGAGACTGGATGAGGCACTTGGTGCCATGGTTTAGTTGATTAGATGGTGTTGGATGATAGGTTGGACTCGATGATCTCAAAGGTCTCTTCCAGCCTGGTTAATTCAATTCTATTCTTTTCTATTCTATTCTATTCTATCCTATTCTATTCTAGTCTAGTCTAGTCTAGTCTAGTCTAGTCTATCCTAGTCTATTCCTGTCTAGTCTATTCCTAGTCTAGTCTAGTCTAGAGGGCAGAGCAGGTAAGTGGGAAAGGTGAAAGGCAAAGGTATCACATGACTCAAAGTGGGAAGTGATCTCCCCAGACTCTATAGTCACTGTGGGAGAAGAGAGGTTTCTAGATTGGAGATCACAGCGCATGTCTAACTAGGACATTCTGAAACTCCCTTTGAAGAAGTCTCTCCATCAGCAGCACAGAAGCACACCTGCAGCTGAGTGACATGAGTAGCTATGCTGAGAATACCCTCACCTGAAGCCAGTGCAGAGGAAATCACGTACTGTAAATTCTCACTGCCATTCATTGTGCACAAGCTTCCCACATGAACGAGTCACTGATGAAAAAGGAAATGTGGACATGCACTCTTGCAGGCAGTGCTGCACTGCAAAAAAAGTCTGAATTTGAAACTCTGAATCTGAATTCAGAGTTTCTGCCAGAGACCTGGAACAACCCCCAGAGCTCTGCGTTTCCAGTCAGGATTTATTGTCATTATTCAGCTGACTCGTTGTAAAATTAAGCAAGACTTTGCAGCATTCACTCCTTTAGAGGAAACTGCATTTCAATGCAGTGATGAGTAGAATCATAGAATGGTCCAGGCTGGAAGGGACCTCCAAAGGTCATCCAGTCCCACCCCCTCTGCAGTCAGCAGGAACATCCTCAATTAGATCAGGTGGCCCAGAGCCCTGTCCAGCCTCACTTTGAATATCTCCAGGAATGGGGCCCCAGCGACCTCCCTGGGAAACCTGTTCTATCTGACCAGTATCAGACATTTCAGGAGATTCTGATATGTGATGATTTCCATGGTCTCTGTTTTCATATTACACTGCTGAAAGCAGTAACCTCCAGTTATCACAGAATCAACCAGGTTGGAAAAGACCTCAGAGATCATCAAGTCCAACCCATTACCTAAAGCCTAACACCTCATGACAACTAAACCATGGCTCCAAGTGCCACATCCAAGCCTTTTTTGAGCACCTCAAGGGATGGTGGCTCCACCACCTCTCTGGGCAGCACATCCAATGGCCAATTACTCTTTCTGGGAAGAACTTTCTCCTCACCTCGAGCCTAGAAAGGGTTCATGATTGGCAAGATCTCACAGATTTGAGGAGAGAAGTCTTGCTATATTAACAACACAGAAGTCTTGCTACATTAACAATAGATGACAGTTTGCAGAGGACAATCTCTTCAAGTCAGCTGAATTCAAATTGGACCAGGGAACCAAAGCAATGTCAGTTCAAACACAGAACCATTTTGTATAGGCATGTGCAAAGCTATGGCTTAGCTTGCTGCTGCTCCAGGCAGTTTACAGTAAAGTTAAATTGTCCTTTCAGCATCAGACATGCAAATAACAGAATACTGCCTGACTTCACACCCAGTGAATCTCGCTTCGAGAATTAAGCAGCCTATGGAGTCACTAAAGTACAGAAGCCGCAAACCTAAACAGGCAGGAAGGAGGGTACAGCAGGGCAATAAAACCTTTCTTTCCATCAGTTGCTTGTCAGCGTTGTGCTGCTGTAACAATGACCAATGATGGCTCTGAAACTTTCACACACTGCCTTTTTTTCATGTGCTTCACTAAATCACAATGTAAGAAGCGAAGAACTGCAGAGAAGGTACAACTTGATAGCGCCGGCAGCACACATAAACTTCTGGAAGAGCACATAACTCTCCTCTGCTCAGCACACTGAAAGAAAATTCTCAGGACTGAACAGGCTGAGCCCTTGCCCCCCATGAGGACACAGTGCAGCCACTCACTGCCACCAGCACCTGCACAATTTGCTATTAGAAAGCTAAAGTCACAAACAGAAAATCTTAGTTCTGGGCAGATGGGAAAGTTTCCTGAATCATTCTGCTTTCTTGCCTTCCTGCCCTGTTCCTGCCTGCCCTCACTCTTTACCATGAGGGTAGTACAACACTGGAACAGGTTGTCTAGGGAGGTAGTTGAGACCCCATCCCCAGAGATGGCTCACAAGAAGAGGAAGGATCCAGAATCATTGGTCACATATAAACCCTCACGGTTGCTGTGGAAGTGTACTCAACACTGGTATAGGCCACACCTTGAGTCCTGTGTCCAGTTCTGGGCTCCTCAATTTAAGAAGGACATTGAGACACTTGAACATGTCCAGAGAAGGGCAACAAGGCTGGGGAGAGGTCTGGAGCACAGCCCTGTGAGGAGAGGCTGAGGGAGCTGGGGTTGCTTAGCCTGGAGAAGAGGAGGCTCAGGGGAAACCTTATTGCTCTCTACAACTACCTGAAGGGAGGTTGTAGCCAGGAGGGGGTTGGTCTTTTCTCCCAGGCAACCAGCACCAGAACAAGAGGACACAGTCTCAAGCTGCACCAGGGGAGGTTTAGCCTCGAGATGAGGAGAAAGTACTTTACAGAACCTCATGACTAAACCAGGGCACCAAGTGCCACATCCAATCTCGTCTTGAACACCTCCAGGGATGGTGACTCCACCACCTCCCTGGGCAGCACATTCCAATGGCTAAGAACTCACTCTGAGAAGAACTTTCTCCTCACCTCAAGCCTAAACTTCCCCTGGCACAGCTTGAGACTGTGTACCTGTGCACTCTGCCCAAGAACATGTCCTTTGCTCCTAAACTTTTGACCTTTGGACAGCTATGGTCCTTCATGCAGTAAAGAGAGACTGTTGCAGGATACCACTCTATGGGAAAGAACCCTTTAGGTTAGCATAGAGGTAAAAAGAAGGAAACCCTGGCATGAATGTGAACCATTGACAGATTCTCACTGCAACCTGTACCTTGACTGTTGGGAGGTTGGAGGTACCTCTGGAGATCTAGGAAACTTGGATTTCAATGTAGAAAGGCATGGCTTAATAGGTTAATAGGCTAAATTTATACTGATTGGCAGGCATCTTATGACTCCACTCTGGTGATACCCCACCTGGAATACTATGTCCAGTTCTGAAGCCTCTGATACAGGAGGGATCTGGAGGTGCTGGAATGTGTCCAGAGAAGGGCCATGAGGATGAGCAGAGGGCTGGAGTTCCTCTCCTATGAGGACAGACTGAGGGAGTTGGGGTCTATTCAGTCTGGAGAAGAGAAGGCTCTGAGGAGACCTAATTGTGGCCTTCCAGTATCTGAAAGGGGCTCCAAGAAAGCTGGGGAGGGACTTTTGAGGGTGTCAGGGAGTGATAGGACTGGGGGGAATGGAACAAAACTAGAAATGGGTAACTTCAAATTGGATGATAGCAAGAAGTGGCGAGACACTGGCACAGGCTGCCCAGGGAGGTGGTGGCAGTCTCATCCCTGGAGGTTTTTGCAGCCAGGCTGGATGTAGCTCCGAGCAAGCTGTTGTAGTGTAAGGTGTCCCTGCCCATGGCAGGGGCATTGAAACTGGCTGTTCCTTGAGGTTCCTTCCAACCCTAAGAATTCTATGATTCTATGATTCCATCCTGCTGTGAAGCAGGGTGCTTCTAGCATCTCCCTTCTTTAAAACCTCACTCAGTGTCAATGGCTGTACAAGGCCCTTGTCAGGGAACACAACTGAAGTACATTCTTCAGGTCAGTACAGGCTTGAATTAAGTGGCTGCAGCTCCACAGAGGCATTGCCCTGATTACTGTAGTTCAGGAAGACCAAGGTGTCCCATAAATCCTAACCCACTAGGTCACATCTTTTCCCACTCTTTTAGTGTTTTGAGGCACTTCCTGAGCACCTTGGATGAGTGTGTGAGAGTAAGAGTGCAAAGTAGCAAGGCAGCAAAAAGACTCTAGAAACAACTCCAACATTCCATACTCTACTCAGGCTTTTCCCACGTTACGGCACACAGACATTGTCTGAGTCTCAACACTGTGTTCATCTTATCAAGCACTTCTGCTTGCTACTTGCCCACTAAGCCAAAAGAAGATCTTCACCACTGACCCTGACATCTCCCTAACCACAGTCATGGATGTTCTTCTGTTTATCTTTTCCCCAGTGAGAAGAGCTGTCAGGGATTGGAAGCACACTAGCTCCATCTGCTGAAACTGCTTCTGCAGAGCTCTACCCCAACACCAGCGCCAGGGAGGAGTTTTATTTGCATCAGGCAGCTGACATTCAAGAGACCACTATTGAAAGCAGGGAAGGTGCAATAAAAAATTCCTTTCTGAAAGCTGATCCAATCAAAACATATATATATATATATATATATATATATATATACACACATATTAACAACATTGTCCCCAGCTCTACTTTGTGCAGATGTATATTGTTACAGGCTGGGGTCAGAGTGGCTGGAGAGCAGCCAGGCAGAAAGGGACCTGGGGGTACTGGTTGATGGTAGACTGAACATGAGCCTGCAGTGTGCCCAGGGGGCCAAGAAGGTCAATGGCATCCTGGCCTGCATCAGGAATAGAGTGGCCAGCAGGAGCGGGGAGGTCATTCTGCACCATACTCAGCACTGGTTAGGCCGCACCTTGAGTCCTGTGTCCAGTTCTTGGCCCCTCAGTTTAAGAAAGATGTTGAGTTGCTGGAACATGTCCAGAGAAGGGCAACAAAGCTGGGGAGGGGTTTGGAGCACAGCCCTGTGAGGAGTGGCTGAGGGAGCTGGGGTTGCTTAGCCTGGAGAAGAGGAGGCTCAAGGGAGACCTTATTGCTCTCTATAACTACCTGAGGGGAGGTTGTAGCCAGGCAGAGGTGTGTCTCTTCTCCCAGGCAGCCAGCACCAGAACAAGAGGACACAGTCTCAAGCTGCGCCAGGGCAGGTTTAGGCTGGATGTTAGGAAGAAGTTCTATACAGACAGAGTGATTGGTCATTGGAATGTGCTGCCCAGGGAGGTGGTGGAGTCACCATCACTGGAGGTGTTTAGGAAGAGACTGGATGGGGTGCTTGGTGCCATGGTTTAGTTGATTAGGTGGTGCTGGGTGATAGGTTGGACTTGGTGATCTCGAAGGTCTTTTCCAACCTGGTTAATTCTATTCTATTCTATTCTATTCTATTCTATTCTATTCTATTCTATTCTATTCTATTCTATTCTATTCTATTCTATTCCATTCCATTCCATTCCATTCCATTCCATTCCATTCCATTCCATTCCACACCTCCCCTGGGCACCACATTCCATGGGATGAATTAAAATCCATTCAGAAGATTGTGTCTTGTCTATGTAAAACAGATTAGGTCAAAGTGAATATTTTCTTAGGACTCATCAGAATGTTTTAAGCTGATCATAAAGGAAAAGCAACTGACAATTTTTTTACCTACTTACCACACCAATGAAAATGATCTCAAGTACTGCTAAGATGAGAATTTTGCATGGAAATCACTGAGATCTGTGTTTTACAGCTTCTGCCAAAGAAATATGGGGAACAACAAAAGCCAGACAACCAACAAAATAAATTACAAAATGCACAGCAACACCAATAGGACAACTCCATCCTAGGAGTCCTTGTAGCCAGTAACTAATCTGACACCAATTCCAGTTCAAGAGCTAGAGCACCAGAGATGTGACAAGTACTTTTCTGACTGTTAAGTCCTGACAGCTTGAAGACATGTTAAACAATGGTTGTTCCTCCACTATTAAACTTTATAGGGCAGGCTAGAAAAGGGAATAGAAGCTGGACATGAGCAGGCAGTGTGAGCTTGCAGCCCAGAATCATAGAATCATAGAATCAGTCAGGGTTGGAAGGGACCACAAGGATCATCTAGTTCCAACCCCTGCCATGGGCAGGGACACCCCACACTAGATCAGGCTGGCCAGAGCCTCATCCAGCCTGGGCTTAAACACCTCCAGGGACGAGGCCTCAACCACCTCCCTGGATAACCCGTTCCAGGGCTTCACCACTCTCATGGTAAAGAACCTCTTCCTCACATCCAGCCTGAATCTCCCTATCTCCAGCTTCATTCCGTTCCCCCTAGTCCTATCACTACCTGACACCCTGAGAAGTCCCTCCCCAGCCTTCCTGTAGGTCCCCTTCAGATACTGGAAGGCCACAATGAGGTCACCTCGGCAAATCTCATCAGAATCTCATCAGAAATCTCATCAGAAGGCAAATCTCATCCTGGGCTGCATCAAAAGAAGCATTACCAGCAGATCCTGAGAGGGGATTCTGCTACTTTGCTCTAGTGAGACCTCACCTGGAGTACTGCATCCAGGTCTGGAGCCCTCACTATAGGAAGGACATGAACCTGATGGAGAGGGTCCAGAGGAGGGCCACAAAAATGATCAGGGGTTGGAGCACCTCTGCTATGAGGACAGGCTGGGGAAGCTGGGGTTGTTCAGCCTGGAGAAGAGGAGGCTCCGGGGAGACCTAATAGCAACCTGCCAGTACCTGAACGGGGACTACAGGAAGGATGGAGAGAGACTGTTTAGAAAGGTCTGCAGTGATAGAATGAGGAGCAATGGCTTCAAACTAGAGAAGAGTAGATTTAGGTTGGATGTTAGGAGCAGATTCTTTACTATGAGGGTAGTGGAACACTGAAACAGGTTGCCCAGGGAGATGATTGAGGCTCCTTCCCTGGAGATACTCAAGGTGATGCTCAACAGGGCTCCAGGCAACCTGATCTAGTTGAGGATGTCCCTGCTGACTGCAGAGGGGTTGGACTGGATGACCTTTGGAGGTCCCTTCCAGCCTGGACCATTCTATGAAAAATAAATATGTAAGTATGACAACCAGAAAGGCAAAGAAAGTAGCATGCACAGAAAAACCTGAATAAGACAGTTCTGTACTACTTCTGAGCAACACACTCTTGAATACAGACTCTTTGATGCCAGTTCCCAAAGCTTTCCCTTTGTTAAGGGTGTGTGAAGTACTTTATTCCAGCATCACCCACTGGCATATGTGGGCTCACAGAGCCTATTAATATTCAACACACCCCACATGCAGCAGGTTGACTTATTAGCTCCTGGTGGACTTGCTCAGGTTTCTAATTATAAGCCATTTCTGCTCAGTGTCTTTTCTGCTAGCTCTGACCCCCAAGGAGCATTGAGGAACTTTTTCTGTGCTTGAGCTTCTCAGCAAAGTGTTTAGTATCAGTTTGTAAGACAAGGGGGGGGAAAAACCACACTTCTTTCAGATTTTTTTTGGTTGCTTCTTTGTTTGGAGTTTTTTGGGGTGGAGTTTTTTGTTCTTGTGTTCATTTTGAGTTTGTTTGGGTTTTTTCTTTTTTGGGGGGGGGGGGCTGGTTTGTATGTGTGTGTGTGTTGCTGGGGGTTATTTTGGAGAGCATTCTGGTTAAATGGTGAGGACAAACCCTAGAAGAAAGTTCTCACAGGCACTTCACCATCTCTAGGACTACCTGTATCCTTGTCACATGCCAGCTGTTAATCTGGTGGAAAATCTAGAGCATTCAATTACACAGTTACTTAGCATATTTTACTTAGTCATTGTGCTCATTCTAATACCAAGGAAACCGCTTTGGAGGTTGTGGGGGAAACTTCTCAGTAACCCCTGGGTGTTTCCTTTCATGAATGTCTCCTCTTTAAGATAAAACATGAGTCCACACAGCAGGAGAGACAACCCCTGCTGCAAACACCACACAGGTTCTGCAGGAGGGAAGGGGACAGAGAAAAAGGAAGCAGCAACAACAGAAAGTATCAACCAGACACACACACACAAAAACTAACACAGTGTAGTACTTGCTTTAAATATTCCTTCTACAACAGAGTTTTCTGAGGTTTACATAGGAAGCCCCCAAAGTCTGCCCCACCCTCCTTGGCTGCCAAGGTGAGAATGATCTCACAAGATTACCCAAGGGACAATTTCACCCTAGAAATGGGTTCTGGGCTTTGAAGTGTTGCAAAGGCACAAGGAACTTACCCTGTTATAGTCTCCACATTGCAGAGGTCGTGTTCATCTCACAGCGCCACAGAGCAGCAGGACAGCAAGCTAAGGGGCGAGAAAACAATTGTGTTCTAGTCCAATTATGGGAAGACACACATGGGTTTAGCAGCTCTCAACAACACAACCCTTTTCCTAGGGGAATGACCTTTCTTTTCCAGACCATAAGTAGGTACCTAGTGCATTAAACCAGCATTTGGGCTTGGTAGAATGGGAGGTAACTGGATGCATAGAATCAACCAGGTTGGAAAAGACCTCAGAGATCATCAAGTACAACCTATTACCAAACACCTAACAGCTCATGACAGCTAAACCATGGCTCCAAGTGCCACATCCAGTCCTTTCTTGAACACCTCCAGGGACAGTGACTCCACCACCTCCGTGGGCAACACATTCCAATGGCCAATCTCTCCTTCTGGAAAGAATTTCTTCATAACATCCAGCCTAAACATCTCCTGGCATAGCTTGAAACTCTGTCCTCTTGTTCTGTTGCTGGCTGACTGAGAAAAGAGACCAACCCTCACCTGGCTACAACCTCCCTTCAGGGAGTTGTAGAGAGCAAGAAAGTCTCCCCTGAGCCTCCTCTTTTCCAGGCTGAGCAACTCCAGCTCCCTCAGCCTCTCCTCACAGGGCTGTGCTCCAAACCCCTCCCCAGCTTTGTTGCCCTTCTCTGGACACCTTCCAGCAACTCAACATCTTTCCTAAACTGAGGAGCTCGGAACTGGGCTCAGAACTCAAGGTGTGACCTAACCAGTGCTGAGTACAGGGCAGAATGACCTCCCTGCTCCTGCTGGCCACACTGTTCCTTATCCAGGTCAGGATGCCATTGGCCTTCTTGCCACCTGGGCAGAGTGCTATTTAAGATCATGCACATTCATCAAGGAGAGGGAAAAAATACAAAAGGGAGGGGGAAAGAATAAAGGAGGGGAAAGAATAAAGGAGGGGAAAGGTGGAGGGAAAGAGGGGAAGGAAAGAAGGTTAGATATTTAGGTAGGTTCTTTTAAGACACAGGAGGGAATTATTTTGCTTCTGCCACTGTTTAGCATTCAAGCTATATCTGGGCCATTCAGGTGGTATCTAGGTTATTCAAGCCATATCTAGGTTACCAGGCTGTAGCTGGTTTGTTTTGTCTGCTTACTTAAGTAGAGCAGCTTTTCAGTCAGGTGAAAATAAACCTGTTCATAGCAGTACAGTCTGGTCGTTCATTTTGTGCTTTGCCTTCAGCTTGCTTTTATGTTTCTCTGTTGTGCACATTTATACCTTAGGCTTTCCCAGGCATTCATGTGGCATTTATAGTCCTGAAGAGTCTTGTACAACTAGTAGGAAATCTGCAGTAATGCTCTTGAAAGATAGATTTTATTGTTTAGGAAGGACAAGCAAGCTCTAATCAGTCTGCCTCTGACTCCCCAAACTGATCAAAATTATGAAAGACAAAAGAAGTAATAGAATAGAATTAACCAGATCGTCGAGTCCAACCCACCACCCAACACCATCTAATCAACTAAACCATGGCACCAAGTGCCTCATCCAGGCTCTTCTTAAACACCTCCAGGGATGGTGACTCCACCACCTCCCTGGGCAGCACATTCCAATGGCCAATCTCTCTTTCTGGGAAGAATTTCTTCCTCACATCCAGCCTAAACCTCTCCTGGCACAGCTTGAGACTGTGTCCTCTTGTTCTGTTGATGGTTGCCTGAGAGAAGAGACCAACCCCCACCTTGCTACAACCTCCCTTCAGGTAGTTGGAGAGATCAAGAAGGCCTCCCCTGAGCCTCCTCTTCTCCAGGCTAAGCAACCCCAGCTCCCTCAGCCTCTTCTCATAGGGCTTGTGCTTGAGACCTCTCCCCAGCTTTGTTGCCCTTCTCTGGATACATTCCAGCAACTCAACATCTTTCCTAAACTGAGGGGCTCAGAACTGGACACAGGACTCAAGGTGTGGCCTAACCAGTGCTGAGCACAGGGCAGAATGACTTCCTTGCTCCTGCTGGCCACACTATTCCTTATCCAGGCCAGGATGCCATTGGCCTCCTGGACACAAGATGTGGTATGGGTATTACATGTGAATTGTTAGCATTGCCAGGTGCTCCTGGACATCCTTTCATGGGGGTTAAGAGGGAGAAACTTATTTTATGAAAGAGTAAGCTGTTGCTGTTGCAATGCATAAAGAACTCTTTGTCACTCAGAGACATTCCACAGGTTCCTGGAGGATTTACCGACACCCCAGTATCTTGAATCATTTTCTTTCACCTAGTTAACACCACACAGGTTGCATCCATGTACCTCTCCAGGAGAGACATTTAATCTTGATACAAAGACATGAAACAATTACAAAGTCACCACTCCCCTTGGGATTTCCCTCTAATGATTAATCAAATTCATTGCTGGAAAAATGTCACGCCAGAAATGTCTGGCATTGCTTTCTGTCCATATGTGCTGATTACGACATTAAATATCCCTCAATACATAATGTGTGGCTGTGAAGGTACTTGGAAGCAATAATCAAGCCACCTCTCTAGCCCCTGTTTTGGGGCTGAACAGATTGGGCTCTCAAACTCTCACTGCAAGGCAGTTTCACCACCTTTAAATCATTTAGTTGGCTTTCAGCTAGAGATTTCGTAGCTAGCTTTTTGCCATGCAGACATTTAAACTGTACACCAGGAAGCAATGTTAGTGTCAGACTTGGCACAGATGAAAGTAAATGAATTTATTTTCTCATACACCTATTACTGATTTAAGTATCATATAACTGCCAGCTCTTTTTAGTGCTGCACCAAGTGGGAGCTTACATGGAGTTGGTAGGGGTTTTGACTAGGAATATGATACCAAGGGGTAATGGATATAAACTGCAGCACAGGATGTTCTGCCTCAACGTGAGGAGGAACTTCTTTACTATGAGGGTCACAGAGCACTGGAACAGGCTGCCCAGAGAGGTTGTGGAGTCTCCTTCTCTGGAGACTATCAAGCCCCATCTGGATGTGTTCCTGTGTGACCTGTGCTACATTCTATGGTCCTGCTCTGGCAGGGGAGTTGGACTCAGAATCACAGAATCACAGAACCACCAAGGTTGAAAGAGACCTCAGAGATCATCAAGTCCAACCTGTCACCACATGACTAAACCATGGCACCAAGTGCCACGTCCAGTCCCCTCCTGAACACCTCCAGGGATGGTGACTCCACC
This sequence comes from Picus viridis, assembly GCA_033816785.1. NCBI lineage: Eukaryota > Metazoa > Chordata > Aves > Piciformes > Picidae > Picus > Picus viridis. Next base: position 36,226,059 of record CM066582.1, on the reverse strand, counting down.
ACCTCCCTGGGCAGCACATTCCAATGGCTAACAACCCTCTCTGGGAAGAACTTTCTCCCCACCTCGATGATCTTCAGAGGGCCCTTCCAACCCCTAACACCCTGTGATCGCAGGTCTTTTATTCCTGTGAAGCCTGTGCTTGGTTTCCAGCACTAAAACCTTGCATAGATGTTTTCTTTGGGTGTTGACTGAAATGCTGAGTTGGGTCACTTACGCTGCTAATCAATTCAAATCCTAATCTGCTCCCTATAGTTTTACTCATCCATTCCATTCACAATGCATAAATATTTCAACACTTTTGCTCATTGTTAGTAGGCAAAAGCACTCTATGGTGCTTGGAGTGAAAACATAGCATACCATCAAGGGATTGAAAAATAGAGCTATCAAAGGAACAAAACTAGTGGACATGATTGCATTTCCCACATCCTGCCTGGCTGTGCAGTCTCTTTCTGAAGTTTCCAGCATGTGTTTTTTCTTCTCTCCCTAGTAAAATTTTAAGCTCTTTTTTATAAACCTTACTTCTCTTTGGCATAGGTTTTTTTCTTTTTTCTCATCAAGATCTTTAGCTTTGGTTATTCATTCACAGCAAATTGATTGCTCATAAGCTGTATTGATCACATGCTTATTTATCCTTTCCACGTGCATTTGCCAGGTACCCCACCCAAACTTGACATTAGTATTAGAATCATAGAATCACAGAATTGTCAGGGTTGGAAGGCACCTCAAGGATCATCTAGCTTCAAGCCCCCTGCCATGGGCAGGGACACCTCACACCAGAGCAGGTTGCTCAGAGCCACATCCAGCCTGCCCTTAAAAACCTCTAGGCATGAGGCTTCCACCACCTCCCTGGGCAACCTGTGCCAGTGTCTCACCACCCTCATGGGGAAGAACTTCTTCCTAACATCCAATCTCAGTCTACCCATTTCTAGTTTTGCTCCATTCCCCCTAGTCCTATCACTCCCTGACACCCTCCAAAGTCCCTCCCCAGCTTTTCTGTAGGCCCCCAAGTAGTTGGTTCAAGTAGTCTTCTAAGTAAATCATCTTGCAAATATAATTCCCAAAAAAAGGCCCATTTTTACAATATTTTAAAAATAACATTATAGGGAAAGGGCCATAATGTAATTTCCTGTGGAATTATTACTAGGCTGAACATGAGCCAGCAGTGTGCCCAGGTGGCCAAGAAGGCCAATAGCATCCTGGCCTGGATAAGGAATAGTGTGGCCAGCAGGAGCAGGGAAGTCATTCTGCAATATACTCAGCACTGGTTAGGCCACACCTTGAGTCCTGTGTCCAGTTGTGGGCCCCTCAGTTTAGCAAAGATGTTGAGATGCTGGAAGGTGTCCAGAGAAGGGCAACAAAGCTGGGGAGGGGTTTGGAGCACAGCCCTGTGAGGAGAGGCTGAGGGAGCTGGGGTTGCTTAGCCTGGAGAAGAGGAGGCTCAGGGGAGACCTTCTTACTCTCTACAACTACCTGAATGGAGGTTGTAGCCAGGTGGGGGTTGGTCTCTTTTCTCAGGCAACCATCACCAGAACAAGAGGACACAGTCTCAAGCTGTGCCAGGAGAGGTTTAGGCTGGATGTTAGGAAGAAATTCTTCCCAGAAAGAGAGATTGGCCATTGGGATGTGCTGCCCAGGGAGGTGGTGGAGTCACCATCCCTGGAGGTGTTTAAGAAGAGCCTGGATGAGGCAATTGGTGCCATGGTTTAGTTGATTAGATGGTGTTGGGTGATAGGTTGGACTCGATGATCTCAAAGGTCTTTTCCAACCTGGTTTATTCTCTTCTCTTCTCTCCTCTTCTCTTCTCTTCTCTTCTCTTCTCTTCTCTTCTCTTCTCTTCTCTTCTCTTCTCTTCTCTTCTCTTCTCTTCTCTTCTCTACTCTTCTCTTCCATGTGTAGAGTACACAGATGGGCTTGCATAGGGCAGAGCACCTCTGATGTCTTCCCTGAGCTCTAAAGAACAGAAAAGATGCTGTGTATGTGGAGCTGGCTGGAGAACAATACAAGGGGAATCTGGGCAACAGAAGAATCCAGGAAATAAAAGTAAGCAGAATCACCAACATGAGAGGCCTAAGTTCCTGAGAAGAGTGGTCACAGAGCTGTTCAGGTAAAGAAACAGCATATTTAGGAAATGGCTTTGGTGTGGAGGACTTGAGTCAGATATAAAGCTGTGCACTGCCCAGCAAAAGCGATCCTGAGTGTCTCGTTGTGCAAGCAAAGCATTAGAGTGCACTGGAGATGCAAGATGTAGTGAGTATACAGAATCACCTCTCTTTAAAGCCTTGCTAGCTTAAAGTGCTGGTGCTCTGGCTCAGTTAACTGAAAAAGACAAGTTTTCTTTTTCCTAGCGTGGAGAACAGAAGCAAGGAGCTGCCCTGAGGGAGCAAACAGTAGGTTCGTGGTACTGCTTGCTGCAAGCAAAGCTTTCTTGCTTAACTGTGCTTCTGAGGATGCAAAAGACACCAGCAGGAAATTACACTGTGGCAATCACGTTGTAGGAGCACAGCCAGCTCTGCAACATCTGTCTTTCCCCAGATTTTGCCCAAGCCAATTAAATCCCTTCATAACCAGCTGGTCCCAATGCAACCACACACTGGCTCAGCCGGTGCAAGCTGAGGCGAGGCAGCTTTCATTTCCACCTCTCTGCACAACTCGTGCACAGGAGCCTCAGCCTGGCTCCTGTGGGTTCCCCTCACCAAAATGCCATTGCATTCAAAGAATGGCCAAAGCCACTCTCCAAATGTCTCCAGCCCTCCTTTACTGTGTGAATCAAATTCCCTAATGCACAGCAAAAATCACCTGCTTCTTCCTGTGCTTCAGTTATGGTTGTCACACTGCTGTCAGTGTCCCCAGATGAATTCTAGGCTGAAAGTACTTTCCCAGTAGTCAGAGCCTGCAAAGCCTTATTTTTTCAAAGCATTTCCTGACATATGAACCCTCCTACTCATGAGAGCAAGGGCTGGACTGGCTGACCAAGCCCAGCACAAACAACACTTTTCACTCCAGGTGCCTTTCTAAGATAGCTTTCTCTGGGTTTGCTGGTTAAGGTCACTTGCCCTCTGGCTTACTGTCTTTTCAAAAGGAAATAAAAATAATTTACAAAGGTGCTGCCTGTCATTTTGTCTCCTAGCAGACAGAGTTATGAAGAGCAGAGGGCAAAATATCTCAGTATCATGGTTCTGTTGTCCCTCTGCTCCTGTGTATCAATCAATTAAGATCACACAGCACAGAAAGTTTTATAGTACAGTCATTTTCATGAAAGTCATAGTCATCCACTGATGAGGCTGGTGACAGGAAAGGAAGTGAATTATGGTCTGAGCAGGGACAAAGCCATTAAAGCCAAAATGTCCTCCAAGTCATCCTAAGGATCGGCACGTTTCGTGCCCAGCAGCTTGTCTTTACTTAATGGTGTTTCAGTGGGAATTACAGGAGACCAGTGTGCCTTAAAGGATTTTTCATCTCCCAGGTGAAATGCTGTGCCTAGTCAGTGCAGGGATAGGGGATGGGGGAAGGAAAGAAAAGGAACATGAGAAGCAACACTGTTTTGAAATTAGGAGCAAAACCAGCTTGTTTTCCTCCTTATAACCCAGCCTACAATCTTTATGTACCTCAAGCTCTGTAATTAGTGTCAAAACATTCATCTGATATGAATTTACCATCACTGTCAAATGAAAAGCATAGCACGAGATTTGTTCTTAAGGGGGTAACAAATAACATTGCTGTGAGTTTTCTTTTATTCCATTCAAGCAGCATTTTTTCTGGCTCTTCTTTTCATCAGTGGCAAATATGTTTTCATGCTTTCTCTCCATGAAAAGAACTATCTTTTTGTAGAGAGACAGCTCTACCTTGGTAACTCCCTGCATAGAATCATAGAATCATTAGGGTTGGAAGGGACCTCAAGGATCAGCCAGTTCCAACCCCCCTGCCATGGGCAGGGACACCTCACATTACAGCAGGCTGCTCACAGCCACATCCAGCCTGGCTTTCAAAACCTCCAGGGATGAGGCTTCCACCACCTCCCTGGGCAACCTGTGCCAGTATCTCACCACCCTCATGGGGAAGAACTCTTTCCTAACATCCAACCTGTAACTATCCACTTCTAGTTTAGTTCCATTCCCCCTAGTCCTATCCCTCCCTGACACTCTAAAAAGTCCCTCTCCAGCTTTCCTGTAGCCCCCTTCAGATACTGGAAGGCTGCAGGAAGACCATTTCTTCAAAGAAGATTCTTTTAAGCTATGGTTTAAACACTAGAGCAAAATATGTGGCTCCCTTTTGTGTCAATTAATTAGTTGTCCCTTTAATCTCAGCCTGGGGTGCCTCCCTTTCTGTGTACCCAGTTGTGAATAAAGGTCCTCAGATTCTGCAGATGTTGATCAGGTATTTCCTTCTCCATCAGCAGTGTGACTTGAATTGTTTCTGTGCAGTGGGGTTCCTATGAAAAAGAGCAGCCTGTTTCCACAGGCAGATGATTATTCTCATGGCAAGTATAAACCCTCTGTTCTGGAGCTGGAGGCTTTGTCCTTCACTTTTAACCTTAAAGCTGTCCTGCAGATTTCAGGAACTGCAGTGATTCTCTTTCATAATTCAATGAGAAATTGCTTCTCTCCTCCTATTACTATGCCTTTTCCTTCCTGATTCATTTTTGATCAAAGTGACACAAGCTTTCTGAGCAATGGAACAAGGAAAGAGGGAACTGTGCTGCCAGAGGAGAAAGCAGCATGCAAATAAACAGATCTTTCCCCCTTACACTGCAGAACACAGCACTAGCTGTGAGCCCTCGAGAAGCAACGGCAGATGTGGGAAAAGCAGTGAGACTTTTGCCATGGTGATAAAAGAGAGCATGAGGCTGAGCTTGCAGAGCTGCATGGTGTTGGGCAGAAACAACTGGAAGTGTTGAAAACACTCCTGAACAGCCAGTAAGTTCTATAGAATCATAGAATCGTTAGGGTTGGAAAGGATCTCTAGGATCATCCAGTTCCAACCCCTGCCATGGGCAGGGACACCTCACACTAGATCAGGTTGCTCACAGCCACATCCAGCCTGGCCTTAAAAACCTCTAGGGATGAGGCTTCCACCACCTCCCTGGGCAGCCTGTGCCAGTCTCTCACCACCCTCATGGGGAAGAACTTCTTCCTAACATCCAATCTCAATCTACCCATTTCTAGTTTTGCTCCAATCCCCCTAGTCCTATCACTCCCTGACACCCTAAGAAGTCCCTCCCCAGCTTTCTTGTAGCCCTCTTCAGATACTGGAAGGCCACAATTAGGTCTCCTGGGAGCCTTCTCCTCTCCAAACTGAGCAGTTGCGATGCCTTCAGTCTGTCCTCATATGAGAGGAGCTCCAGCCCTCTGCCCATCCTCGTGGCCCTTCTCTGGACAGCCACCTTCTAAGGGGTTTTGGTTGGTTGGTTTTATTTAGCTTGGAGGTTTTTTTGTGGGGTTTTGTGTTGTTTGTTGGCTTGGGTTTTGGTTGGTTGGCTGGTTGGTTTGGTTGAGTTTGGGTTGGGATGGGGTTTTTCTTGCTTCTTTTGCTTGTTTCTTTTGCTTGTTTGCTTTTGGGTTGGTTGGTTGGTCTTGGTGTGTGTTGGGTTTGGGTTGTTTTGTTCTGTTCTTGTGCAATTCTTTATTATCAGAAAAGGCAATAATATGTCAAAAAGCATATTTTTTAGCACTGTGTAATGTCCATGGTACCATGCTGCTTGTCTCAATGTGATTACAATTTTTGCCCATCCTCTGAACAGAATGGTCATTAAGGAGCTTCCTAACTGTTCTGAATTACTTCTGGTGTCTTGAAGAACTGCTGACAATAAAATGCTTTCAGGACAGAAGTTCACTGGTAATACACAGCATTTCCCACATGGAATTCTGCCTCCACCGCTGGGTACTCATTTACAGGGAGACGAGGAAGAACATTTTCTTCTGCAGCCCTCTAGATGCTGCTTTCATCATTTTCATCAGGGCTGTGATATTGTTGGTGATATTTCTTCTAGTCCCTGCAGTTCGTTGCCTGTATTGCAAACAGGATATTTCATGCTTCCAGAAATGGCTGTTGCACCACAGAGAGCACAAACCACACACAGCAGGGATTTGGCTGAAGTCCCACCTGCACATGGCTGCGTGCAGGCTCAGTGAGGAACACCAAGCAGTGGCACTCATAAAGAAGGTGCAGACAGGGGAAGTCATTCTGCCCTGTACTCAGCACTGGTTAGGCCACACCTTGAGTCCTGTGTCCAGTTCTGGGCCCCTCAGTTTATGAAAGATGTTGAGTTGCTAAAAGATGTCCAGAGAAGGGCAACAAAGCTGGGGAGGGGTTTGGAGTACAGCCCTGTGAGGAGAGGCTGAGGGAGCTGGGGCTGCTTAGCCTGAAGAAGAGGAGGCTCAGGGGAGACCTCATTGCTCTCTACAACAAGGGAAGTTGTAGCCAGGTGGGGGTTGATCTCTTCTCCCAGGCAACCAGCAACGAATGAGGGGACACAATCTCAAGCTGTGCCAGGGGAGGTTTAGGCTGGATGTTAGGAAGAAATTCTTCACAGAAAGAGAGCTTGGCCATTGGAATGTGCTGCCCAGGGAGGTGGTGGAGTCACCATCACTGGAGGTGTTTAGGAAGAGACTGGATGAGGCACCTGGTGCCATGGCTTAGTTTATTAGATATTGTTGGATGAGAGGTTGGACTCAATGATCTCGAAGGTCTTTTCCAACCTGGTGAATTCTATTCTATTCTACAAACTAAATGGAAAATCTAAAGGTGCCATTAAGCTCCACCCTGAAAAAGGCAGGTTCTTTCCTGTCTTTTGTCCACCTCAGTCATAGAACCTCAGAGTGGTAGGGGCTGAGACAGAACTCTGGAGAACATCTAGGCCGATCCACTTGTCTCAGCAGGTTCACACAGAGAAAGCCAATCACATCCTGGGCTGCATCAAGAGAAGCATAGCCAGCAGGTCTAGGGAGGTGATTGTCCCCCTCTGCCCCACTCTGGTGAGACCCCACCGGGAGTACTGTGTCCACTTCTGGAGCCTCTATTACAGGAAGGATCTGGAGGTGCTGGAAGGTGTCCAGAGAAGGGCCACGAGGATGAGCAGAGGGCTGGAGCTGCTCTCCTATGAGGACAGGCAGAGGGAGTTGGGGCTGTTCAGTCTGGAGAAGAGAAGGCTCCAAGGAGACCTTATTGTGGCCTTGCAGTATCTGAGGGGAGCCTACAGGAAAGCTGGGGAGGGACTTTTGAGGGTGTCAGGGAGTGATAGGACTGGGGGGAATGGGAACAAAACTAGAAATGGGTAGATTCAGATTGGATGTTAGGAAGTTCTTCCCCAGGAGGGTGGTGAGACACTGGTACAGGTTGCCCAGGGAGTTGGTGGAAGCTTCATCCCTAGAGGTTTTTGCAGCCAGGCTGGATGTGACTGTGCAACCTGCTGTAGTGTGAGGTGTCCCTGCCTAATGGTCCCTTCCAACCCTAACAATTCTGTGATTCTGTGATTCTAAAAAACACAGGAACATGTCCAGCTGGATTTGGAATGATTCTGGAGAAGGAGACTCCACTCTGGGCAGCCTGTGGAAATGCTCTGGAACCCTAAAAGTGGAGAATTATTTCTTTATGTTCAGCAGAAACCTCCTGTGTTCTAATTTGTACCCACTGCCCCTTGTCCTATCACTGGCCACCACTGAAAAGAGCCCAGCCTCATCCTCATGATCTCCACCCTTTAGATATTCATCGTCATTGAGAAGATCTCCTCTCAGTCTTCTCTTTTCCAGGCTAGAGAGCCCCAGGTCTCTCAGCCTTTCCTCATGAGAGAGTCAGTACATCAGTAAGAAAACAAGTGAAAGCACTTCAGCTCTCTTACATCTTCACTTTGAACAACTTCTGGGAGGTGCTTCAAGAGATCCTTCAAGTGGTGCTCAAGCTAAAGGTACTCAGCAGCTCTGGCAGTAGACCTGGATTTGTCAAATGAGACCATAAAAGAGGTGGGAAGGAAATAGCATCCTCAGCTTTGGACACTTGGAGGTTTTTTGTTTGTTTTTTTTTTTTTTTTTTACTTTTCACTTTCTTCAAGGCTGTTAACTCCTGCAGTGCATTGCCAATAATCATCATTTCCATTTCAGAATCAAATCTGTTCTTTTGGAGTTAGTGGCAGAGCACCCATATGCTTTCCATCTTACCTGGGAGTAACCAATCTCTTGTATTCCCCTACTAGGAAAATCTGGGTACAACATAATCCTCTCAGCCCTCTCCAGGAACTCAGTGCTGGGGTGCCTCTCTGATGTGCTTGCATGCTAGAGGAGGCAATGTGGGGAATAAAGATGATGAGTCAGAGGTCATTTTACACCAGCAGGGCTACAATCTTGCTGGGATCACAAAGACATGGTGGGATGTCTCCCATGACTGGAGGCTTGAATGGAAGATTAAACCCTTTAGGAAGGACAGGATGAGAAAACAAGTCAGAGGGGTTTCCTTTATCTGAGAGAGCAGCTGAGCTCCAGGGAATTCTCCCTGAGGATATTATAGGAAGGGTCTGGAGGTGCTGGCAGGTATCCAGAGAAGGGCCATGAGGATGAGCACAGGGCTGAAGCTGCTCTCCTATGAGGACAGACTGAGGGAGTTGGGGCTGTTCAGTTTGGAGAAGAGAAGGCTCTGAGGTGAGCTCATTGTGGCCTTCCAGAATCTGAAGGGGGCTACAAGAAAGCTGGGGAGGGAGTTTTTAGGGTGTCAGGGAGTGACAGGACTGGGAGGAATGGAACAAAACTAGAAATGGGTAGATTCAGGTTGGATGGCATGGGCTGTCCAGGGAGGTGGTGGAAGCCTGGAAGGCTGGGTGTGGCTCTGAGCAACCTGATGTAGTGTGAGGCAACCAGTTGGAACTGGATGCTCCTTGAGGTCCCTTTCAACTCTAACAGTTCTATGATTCTATGTTTCTATGATTCTACGAGGAGCACTTAAGCCTCGGTTGGCTAGCTGCTGCTGCTGCTAATAATAATAATAATAATAATAATAACAATGGCTTTGTTGCCCTTCTCTGGACACCTTCCAGCATCTCAACATCTTTCCTAAACTGAGGGGCCCAGAACTGGACACAGGACTCAAGGTGTGGCCTAACCAGTGCTCAGTACAGGACACAATGACTCCCCTGCTCCTGCTGGCCACACTGTTCCTGATGCAGGCCAGGATGCCATTGGCCTTCTTGGCCCCCTGGGCACACTGATGGCTCATGTTCAGCCTACTATCAGCCAGTACTGCCAGGTCCCTCTCTGCCTGGCCGCTCTCCAGCCACACTGACAGATAGATAGATAGATAGATAGATAGATAGATAGATAGATAGATAATAGATTAAATAGATGATATACAGATGGTAGTTAGATAGGCAGACAAATAAATAGATAAGTAGACACATAGATAGATAGAGATAGAGAGATAGATAGATAGATAGATATAGATATAGATAGATAGATAGATAGATAGATAGATAGATAGATAATAGACAGACAGATAATAGATGATAGATAGGTAGACACATAGACAGACTGACAGATAGATGGACAGATAGATAAATAGACACATAGATATATAGATAGACAAATAGATGGTAGATACAAAGATAGATAGACAGATTGATAGGTAGATAGACAGATAAGTAGACACAGATATATGGATAGATAGATGGTAGATAGATAGATAGGTAGATAGATAGATAGATAGATAGATAGATAGATAGATAGATAGATAATAGATCATAGATAGATAGGAAGATAGATAGATAGATAGATAGATAGATAGATAGATAGATAGATAAGAGGTTAGATACACAGATAGATGGATAGACAGACAGACACCTCTACAGAAATATTAATACAAGATTATTTTTGTACTGTAGGATCCAAGTTAATAGGAGTTATTTGAACTCCCAAAGATGCTAATGGTTTAGCTATTAGAATAACTGATATTGGTCTGGTGAAGTCTAGAGCAAGTCATCAATGTGGTGCCAGGGAAAGGTGCTTCCAAGCACAGCTTTGATCTTATTCAGCCACAAAAATAGGAATTGCCACACTTGGAACTGTGAAGCTGGCAAAGCAAACTGCTGAGGACAGTGGGATGTTAGGAAGAAATTCTTCCCAGAAAGAGAGATTGGCCACTGGAATGTGCTGCCCAGGGAGGTGGTGGAGTCCCCATCCCTGGAGGTGTTTAGGAAGAGACTGGATGAGACACTTGGTGCCATGGTTTAGTTGATTAAATGATTAGATGGGTGATAGGTGATTAAATGATGATGGGTGATAGGTGATTAGGTGATAGGTGATAGTCGATTAGATGGTGCTGGGTGATAGGTTGGACTCGATGATCTCTGAGGTCTTTTCCAGCCTGGTCAATTCTGCATTCTGTGTAAGGGTTTGTATCATTTTTCTTCAGAAACAAAGGAAGGACAATGAAGCTTTATTTTTCTGGGTTTTGTTTTTAGCTCTGTGTGTGTGTGTGTGTGTTGTTTTTTTTTTTTCCCAGTGAATAACTGATGTCACTTGTGGTAATTAACACTTCTATTTTTTCATAATCTGCCTTCAGATGAAAGAAAACATTCTGAACAGATTGCACATATCTCAAGGCCTAGAACAAAAGTGCATGAGAGTAGGAAGGTAAAATGATGTTAGCTAATAGTCTCTAATTTGGTTGATTTCATTTAATAGAAAAACACATAAACACCTTTCATCCATGAAAGGTGGCTGATATTTTCCTATCAATTAGAAGCAGTATCCAGCTAATGAATGTGTCATCATTAAGCTCCTTCCCTTGTAATTAAGGTAATAGAGGTCCTGCAGGGATAAGACTTTTTCCAGTGTTTGGTCAATAGAATCATAGAATCTGTAAGTGTAATTTGCCATTGGAATGTGCTGCCCAGGGAGGTGGTGGAGTCACCATCCCTGGAGGTGTTCAAAAAAAGATTGGATGTGGCACTTGGAGCCATGGTTTAGTCGTCAGGAGGTGTTAGGTATTGGGTAATAGGTTGGACTTGATGATATCTGAGGACTTTTGCAACCTGGCTGATTCTGTGATTCCATGAAATACTTCAAATATTACTTTTTTTTTAATGGTTAGAAGTCTGAGTGTATTCCAATCTCTTCCTGAAAACATCTACGTGAACCTCGGCATCAGCAAAGATTGCCATTCTGCCCCTGTAACCTGCACTGCTTAGGCCGCACCTTGACTACTGTGTCCAGTTCTGGGCTCCTCAGTTTAGGAAGGATGTTGAGTTGCTGGAACATGTCCAGAGAAGGGCAACAAGGTTGGTGAGGGGTTTGGAACACAAGCCCTATGAAGAGAGGCTGAGGGAGTTGGGGTTGCTTAGCCTGGAGAAGAGGAGGCTCAGGGAGACCTTATTGCTCTCTACAACTACCTGAAGGGAGGTTGTAGCCAGGCAGAGGTTGGTCCCTTCTCCCAGGCAGCCAGCACCAGAACAAGAGGACACAGTCTCAAGCTGCACCAGGGCAGGTTTAGGCTGGATGTTAGGAAGAAGTTCTATACAGAGAGAGTGATTGCCCATTGGAATGGGCTGCCTGGGGAGGTGGTGGAGTCACCGTCATTGGAAGTGTTCAGGAGGAGACTTGATGGGGTGCTTGGTGACATGATCTAGTTGTTTGATGGGTTGGACGCGATGATCTTGAAGGTCTCTTCCAACCCGGTTTATTGTATTGTACTGTATTGTATTGCATTGCTTTTGTCTGGAGGTTCTCCCAGGCAACCAGCTCCAGAACAAGAGGACACAGTCTCAAGCTATGCAAGGGGAGGTTTAGGCTCGAGGTGAGGAGAAAGTTCTTCACAGAAACAGTTGTTGGCCATTGGAATGTGCTGCCCAGAGAGGTGGTGGAGTCACCATCCCTGGAGGTGTTCAAGAGGGGATTGGACGTGGCACTTGAGGCCATGTTTTAGTTGTCAGGAGGTGTTGGGTGACAAGTTGGACTTGATGATCTCTGAGCTCTTTTCCAACCTTATTGATTCTATGATTCTATGATTCAGATTAATTTCCTCTCCCTCAGTGCCTCTGAGGCAAGCAGAGGTGTTAAAACAGGGGTGGTAGATTTAACGTGTCTTACAACTCAGAATTCCTGTGCTGATTCTGAAATCCTTTCAGATTCACAGCCAAGAATTCCTGTGTCAAGCTGTAGCTGTTATTGTTATTATCAGAATGAAATGCCACATTGGGAGGGAAAAGAAGGAAAAAAGTGCTTTGGGGATTTAGTAAAATTCATGAAGATAAAGCTCACTGTGAAGTCAAAACAAACAAACCAAACCTCCTCCATATGTATATATAAAGCTCCATATATGCGATTAGGGGATTGGAGCACTGCCTCATGAGGAAAGGCTGAGAGCCCTGGGGCTTTTTATTCTGGAAAAGAGAAGACTGAGAGGGGATTTAATAAATGTTTATAAATACCTGAGGGAGGGGACAGGCTCTGCTCACTTGCTCCCTGCGATGGGACAAGGAGCAATTAATATAAGCTGCAGCACAGGAGGTTCCACCTCAACACAAGGGGGAACTTCTCTACTGTAAGGGTCACAGAGCCCAGGAGCAGGCTGCCCAGAGGGGTTGTGGAGCCTACTTCTCTGGAGACTTTCAAAGGCCATTTAGATGCATTCCTCTGTGACCTGAGCTAGATTGTATGGTCCTGCTCTGGCAGGGGGTGGACTCGATGATTTCTTTGGGTCCCTTCCAACCCTTGACATCCTGCGATCCTGAGACATATAAACCTCCATATATATATATATATATATATATGGAGAGAGAGAGAGTACTTTGGCTTTATGCAGTCCTATGTTTGATGAAGACAGCTGTTTACAAGAGGTTAATAGCTACTCAAGCTGGCTGTCAGGAGAAGTGGAAGTCAAAGGCTGACACCAGCCAAGGATTTAGGATAGCAGGATGGTATAAACTACCTCTATTAAGCAGAGAGGATAAACTGTTTGAGGGAGAGAAAATGAAACAGAGAACGTGGGATCAAATTCCAAAACCATGTCATGGCATAGCAAAGTATTCTGGACCATAAGTTATAGTACAGCTAAGAGAGATGGTAGGAAATCCCCAAGACAGGAGAATAGGATATGTGGCTAGGCCCCAAGGCTATAAATCCTACAGTAAGTAGGATACCAAGTTGGCTGAAGGGAAGCATAAAGTGCATCATGACATATTTGGCATTATTGAGCATTAGATGCTCTGCAAGAAGAATAGGCTGCAGTAGGAAAGACTTATTACCATCATAGGCCTGATAAAGGAGTGGAGAATCAAGGTGAAAAAACAGTATAAGGCTTTTGCAACCATAGTGCTCGTGAAGGATGTCCTGGAAGATCAGATATGGTAGCTACAAAAAGAGGAGAGGGTTTTGTTAACTTTTCTTTGATATAAGTTCTGAACATTTGGGTGAAAGTGTGAGAAAAGATTGATCAATTTAGGACCATTTTGTCCCAAACTGGTAACCCATTGTTCTCCTTGTTCTTCCTTCTCCTGAGAACCTAACTGATGGAGGGAAAGAATAATGATGATAATAACAATTTTCTGCTTACTCTTAAAAGTACTTTGCTGTTCTTTGATAGTATGCTGGTAAATTTTATTCTGTGATTATGATGAGAAGCAAAATCTATCAGCAGCAGCTATTAGCATCAAGCTGTAAGGAGAGGCAGCAGCATTTTCAGCATTTCCCCATAACCCTAAAAGCAATTATTGCAATACCTCAAATATATAGGTAATGATGACTGTTTATTATTGTTGTGCTTAAATTTAATGATAATAACAATTTAAAAAAGAAATGTTTTTACTGAGTCCTTTAATTTTGCAGGCAGAGGTATTGATCTTATTTCCTGCCTCTCTGTTTAAATCCTTGAGGCAGTATAAAGCACTCATTGACAGTGCAGCTCTACTGATGCATAGCCAGGAAGGGGTTGGTCTCTGCTCTCTAGCAACCAGCACCAGAACAAGAGGACACAGTCTCAAGCTGCACCAGGGGAAGTTTAGGCTCAAGGTGAGGAGAAAGTTCTTCACTGAGAGAGTCATTCATCATTGGAATGTGCTGCCCGGGGAGGTGGTGGAGTCACCATCCCTGGAGGCGTTCAAGAGGGGATTGGATGTGGCACTTGGTGCCATGGTCTAGTCATGAGGTCTGTGGTGACAGGTTGGACTTGATGATCTTTGAGGTCTCTTCCAACCTTGGTGATACTGTGATACTGTGATACTGTTTAAGATAAATCCATCAGACCACAGTCTTGGAAGCATTTTGCTGGAGTAGAACATCACTGACCTGTTGTGTGATATTGCCACATGTCATAAGATGGAGAAAATTAATGTGCAAATGACATTGGGGAGTAAGACAGTCTAGAGCTTCTACTTAGTTTCACATTTTGGCAACAAGGCTGGTGAGGCGTCTGGAGCACAGCCCTATGGGGAGAGGCTGAGGGAGCTGGGGTTGCTTAGCCTGGAGAAGAGGAGGCTCGGGGGAGACCTTATTGCTCTCTACAACTACCTAAAGGGAGATTGTTGGTGGGGGTTGGTCTCTTCTCCCAGACAACCAGCGGCAGAACAAGAGAACACCGTCTCAAGCTGCACCAGGGGAGGTTTAAGCTGGATGGTAGGAAGAAATTCTTCCCAGAGAGATTGGCCATTGTAATGTGCTGCCCAGGAAGGGGAGGAGTCACCATCCCTGGAGGTGTTCCAAAAAGGATTGGATGTGGCACTTGAAACCATGGTTTCGTTGTCTTGAGGTGTTAGGTAATAGGCTGGATTTGATGATCTATGAGGTCTTTTCCAACCTGGTTGATTCTATGATTCTAAGAATCACAGAATCATAGAAGTGTCAGGGTTGGAAGGGACCTCAAGGATCATCCAGATCCAACCCCTCTGCCATGGGCAGGGACACCTCACACTACATCAGGTTGCTCACAGCCATGTCGAACTTGGCCTTAAAATCCCCCAGGGATGAGGCTTCCACCACCTCCCTGGGCAACCTGTGCCAGTCTCTCACCACCCTCCTGGGGAAGAACTTCTTCCTAACACCCAATCTGAAGAAGATTAAACTTCAACTTGTTGTTTGTTTGGGGCTTTGTTCCGCAGCCTTCTAATGTAATTACTTCCTGAGTCATCATCCCTAAGCAAACTAATGAAAAAAGAAAGAAAATTAGGATCAAACACACAGATTTATTTCTAATAATTCTTTCTGTTCAAATTATTGCTGGGTTACAATGCCCTTTACTATTTTCTCCAAATTATGTAAAGTAAGCTAAGCAATCTAAATTATTCTTCTTCTTGCTAAATTATTTAGGGCATTGAAGTTTACTGTTGGATGCTTCCATGGTCATATACTGTATCCCAGGCTAAGTGAATCAAATCAATTTTAATGCAATAAGACAAATGCAATAGCTAGGAAAAGTACTTGAAGTGCCTTCAATATGCATTTGCTCAGGCAAAGTTGTAAAACTCAGGTCAGGAAAAGTAATGTCTTACTATAGAATAGAATGGAAATGGAATGGAATGGAATGGAATGGAATGGAATGGAATGGAATGGAATGGAATGGAATGGAATGGAATGGAATAGAATAGAATAGAATAGAATAGAATAGAATAGAATAGAATAGAATAGAATAGAATAGAATAGAATAGAATAGAATAGAATAGAATAGAATTAACCAGGTTGGAAAAGACCTTGGAGATCATTGAGTCCAACCTATCACCCAACACCTTCTAATCAACTAAACCATGGCACCAAGTGTCGCATCCAGTCCCTTCCTAAACACCTCCAGTGATGGTGACTCCACCACCTCCCTGGGCAGCACATTCCAGTGGCCAATCTCTTTTGCTGGGAAGAACTTCTTCCTAACATCCATCCTAGGAAATCACAGAATTCTTAGGGTTGGAGGGGACTTCAAGGATCATCTAGTTCCACCTCCCCATGCCATGGGCAGGGACCCCTCACACTACATAGGATGATAGGTTGGACTCAATGATGTCAGTGAGGTCTTTTCCAACCTGGTTAATTCTATTCTATTCTATTCTATTCTATTCTATTCTATTCTATTCTATTCTATTCTATTCTATTCTATTCTATTCTATTCTATTCTATTCTATTCTATTCTATTCCAGTATCATCACCATGGTTGGAAGAGACCTCAAAGATCATCGAGCCCAACATGTCACCACAGACCTCATGACTAGACCATGACACCAAGTGTCATGTCCAGTCCCCTCTTGAACACCTCCAGGGATGGTGACTCCACCACCTCCCCGGGCAGCACATTTCCAATGGCGAATCACTCTCTCCGTGAAGAACTTCCTCCTCACCTAGAGCCTAAACTTCCCCTGGTGCACTTGAGACTGTGTCCTCTTATTCTGGTGCTGGTTGCTAGAGAGAAGAGACCAACCTCTTCCTGATTACAACCACCTATCAGGTAGTTGTAGAGAGCAATAAGGTCTGCCCTGAGCCTCCTCTTCTCCAGGCTAAACAATCCCAGCTCCCTCAGCCTCTCCTCATAGGGCTTCCATTCCTATTCTATCCTAGTCTATCACATTGCTCAGAGCCACATCCAGCAGAAATGCTGACACTCTAAGCATCAGTATTCTGCTTTATGTTACACTTCACTCCCTGCCATACCAGTCTGGACTGTAATGTTAGGCAGAAATGGAGGTTATGTGACAGTAATAAATAACAGAAGGGGGCTGCATCTCCTCTCTTGTCTTTTTATGCATGCAGTAATAAGCTGAGCACATCTGCAATCCAGAATTTTATATCTGGGGTGCTGCTAAGAATTGTGAATGGCCTCTGTAGAAAATATAATCCCTGTCATGTTATGCAGAAGATCCAGGCCGTCCTGAGCATCACTATGGAAGCTGTAAGAGCAAGAGGACCTTAAAGGCATGTTCATGCCTCCACATTCAACATCTCATAGAATATGCATAAGTCCCTTAGTGTCAAATACTCCAAAAGATAAGTTAGCCCAACCTGTGCAACTCTTCAGCACCAGCTACCACCTCTAGACATAGCAAGCAGAACAGAAGTGGAGGAAAAGTTGCTGTCTGCGAGCATCAGGAAACACAATGTTATCAGAAGGGGGTTTTTGAAAGCCAAGTTTTGTGCAGCTGTAGCTATCCTGCTTTGTACCACAGCTGTGTGCTGTGTCTGAAACACTACAAGGACAGAGGAGCATCCAATCACAGGCAAATTGAGGAAGGTTGCAGGGGGAAGACAGAAAGAAAATGTGGTCTCCCACCAGAGTAAGCAGTGGCTTAACATTTGCTAAAGCAGTTTGGGCAGGATGAAATGCCTACCATGGGAGCCCTTTTCTAGCCAACACTAATTTCAACCAGCTGCTAAACCTCTGTACTGTTTGTGCCAGTACAAACTGGCAGCAGGAGCAGGAGGAAGAGCTACAACATCAACATAAGCAGAAGGAGGTGGTACACTAAAGTACCCTGTTCAAAAGTAGTCTGTGGAAGTGCATGAATGTTAATGCAGTTCCAAAGGGGAATCCATTCACTGTGGAGAAACTACAATCCATTCAGAATATCACTCACTAATTCTCTTGGGCTTGTGTTTGGGAAACTCACCAAAAATCACAAAGGTATATACAGTGCTGGAGTTGTCTGGGCAGAGACCAGCAGCGCTCCTGGAGAGAACAGATGCCCTGAAATACTCACACCAGGCTAGCTGTCAAACCACAACAGTTACTAAGCTGTAAAAGCAGAAATCTCATCCTCAGTTACTTTATACACACTTTTTAAAGCTATATGGGGTTCTCACTTGACCACTAGTAAGATCAACTGTGATATGTAGGATCCTAAAGCTCTGAGGTAATACAACAGTGGTTATCAACACACGCTGTTAGGCTGAGGAAGCTGGGGGTTGTTTAGCCTGGAGGGGAGGAGGCTCAGGGGAGACTTTATTGCTCTCTACATCTACCTGAAGGGAGGCTGTAGGTGGGTCTTGGTCTCTTCTCCCAGACAACCAGCGGCAGAACAAGAGGGCACCATCTCAAGCTGCACCAGGGGAAGTTTAGGCTCAAGGTGGAGAGAAAGTTCTTCACAGGAAAAGAGTTTGGCCATTGGAATGTGTTGCCCAGGGAGGTGGTGGAGTCACCATCACTGGAGGTGTTCAAAAAAGGATTGGATGTGGCACTTGGTATAGTTATCATGCGGTGATAGGTAATCTAATAGGTAGACTTGATGATCTCTGAGGTCTTTTCCAACCTGGTTGATTCGATGACTCTGTGACTCTATGACTCTGTGACTCTATGACTCTGTGACTCTATGAGTCTGTGACTCTGTGAGTCTGTAATTCTATGATTCTGTGATTCTATGATGCTATGAGTCTATGATTCTATGAAAATGTAACTTTATCTAACAGCATTGAATGGGTAGCAAAGGCAAAGCACTACTAACAAGGAAATCTGACCCATGGCACTTCTAAGAAATGTTTCTGTTCTTCTGTTGCCATTTAGAATCCGAGCTGTGAATTTTCAGGGCAGTGCAAAGCGGAATGGTCTTGGGCTAGTTCACATCACAAAATCTTTATTCTTACTGATCTTGAAAGCAGCAGCTACTCAATAATCTGAAGGTTAAGTTTCATTTTGCTGTAATCTAGAGGGCATGACTCAGAAACCCCCTAGATGATTCCCTGTAGAGAAAAGGGAAGACTTCACATCCAAAAGGTCAATAATACACTTGGTTTTGCAGGCTACAATCCTCTCCATAAAGACAGCAGTGAAATACATTTCAGAGCTCAGGAAATGGTAATGACCCAAGTGTAAGAGTGGGTACTGTGCCCAGTTCTGGGCCCCTCAATTTAAGAAGGACGTTGAGATGCTTGAACACATCCAGAGAAGGGCAACAAGGCTGGGGAGAGGCCTTGAGCACAAGCCCTATGAGGAGAGGCCGAGGGAGCTGGGGTTGCTTAGCCTGGAGAAGGGGAGGCTCCGGGGAGACCTTATTGCTGTCTACAACCTCCTGAAAGGAGGTTGTAGCCAGGTGGGGGTTGGTCTCTTCTCCCAGTCAGCCAGCACCAGAACAAGAGGATACAGTCTCAATCTGCAGCAGGGGAGGTTTAGGCTGGACATGAGGAGAAAGTTCTTCACCAAGAGAGTTGTTAGCCATTGGAATGTGCTGCCCAGGGTGGAGTCACCGTCCCTGGAGGTGTTCAAGAGGGGATTGGACGTGGCACTTGGTGTCATGGTTTAGTAGTCATGAGGTGTTGGGTGACAGGTTGGACTTGATGATCTTTGAGGTCTTTTCCAACCTCCATGATTCAATGATTCTAAACAGCTCAAGTGATCGAAGCAGCAGAAATACGCTACAAATGGATTTTTTTCCCCTTTCTTTTATTGACTGAAGTGGATAAACAGATTAATCTTACAAAAACAAAACAAAAAAAAAATCCTATTCCAAACTGGTGCAGTACCATAAAATCAGTTTGTAGAGGCGGAGGTGTCCCTCTTATCCCGCACAGCTCTGGCAGCGCTGTAGCCCGTTCTCGTTGCAGGCCGTGCACTTGAGGGCTTTGAACGAGTCCGTAAAGCAGTTGCGGAGCACAGACATCTTGCTCCCATGGCACGCTGAGCACGGCAGGAAACCAAAGCCCCCGCAGGAGAGGCACTCGTGGGGGTGCTGGACTCTCTGCTCAAAGAAGAATAGGAGAAAGACAAAAATGTCACCTCACAGGGTAACCCGCATAAGGTCTAGGAAAGTGAGAGCTGCAGGAGAGCTGAGTTCTTCCTAAACACCTCCAGTGACGGTGACTCCACCACCTCCCTGGGCAGCACATCCCAATGGCCAATCTCTCTTTTGATGAAGAACTTCTTCCTAACATCCAGCCTAAACCTCCCCTGGCACAGCTTGAGAACGTGTCCTCTTGTTCTAGTCCTGGCTGCCTGGGAGAAGAGACCAACCCCCACCTGGCTACAACCTCCCTTCAGGGAGTTGGAGAGAGCAATAAGGTCTCCCCTGAGCCTCCTCTTCTCCAGGCTAAGCAACCCCAGCTCTCTCAGCCTCTCCTCACAGGGCTGTGCTCCAAACCCCTCCCCAGCTTTGTTGCGCTTCTCTGGACACCTTCCAGCAACTCAACATCTTTCCTAAACTGAGGAACCCAGAACCAGACGCAGGGCTCAAGGCGTGGCCTAACCAGTGCTGAGTACAGGGCAGAATAACTTCCCTGCTCCTGCTGGCCACACTGTTCCTGATGCAGGCCAGGATGCCATTGGCCTTCTTGGCCCCCTGGGCACACTGCTGGTTCATGTTCAGCCTACTATCAACCATGTAGTCTAGGTCTAGATCAGTTCTGGGAGATATTGCAATAGATTGGATCTAAACTCTAGGCAGTTGATGCTGGCACTGTGTTTTCTACACTATGCCTTAAGAGAGGTGCTTTTAGCCATTGCATGCTCATGCTGAACATGTTGTTCTGATGACAGTTAGAGTTGATCACATCAAAAAAACAATCCATAGCTTCTGACAAGTCATGCTTGAGGAAATAAGTGGCTTAGTCACATATATGGGTGTGGAATTCTGAAGCTCATCAATACTCAACAGTTGCACCTGGAGAAAATTGCTGCAAGCAAGACTTTGGGGTCCCTAAATTGCCTTCATTCCTGGGCACAACAATACTTTTCCACGATTTTGTATTGGGTTAAAGACAATGGAGAACACAAGCAGAGATTTCACTGAAAATGTCACTATTGTGTTTCATGATTGCCCTGAAGTTCTACCTGAAAGCTGCACCACCCTGCCTACTTACAGCACTGTTGAGTAAAAGCTTTGCAGATTTATTTACAAAGAGCAACAAAAATCCATGTGATTCCTGCTAGACTTAGTCTGAGGAATTATGCACCACTGAAAAAAAAAACCACTAGTCACAAATTCTGACCTTATTGTGGCCTTCCAGTATCTAAAGGGAACCTAGAAGAAAGCTGGGGAGGGACTTCTTAAGGTGTCAGGGAGTGATAGGACTAGGGGGAATGGAAAAAAAGTAGAAATGGTTATCTCAGTTCTGCTCAATACTGACATTTGTTTCACCACTCTCTTAAACAGCCCTGTGGAATGACCCTGGATTTACAAACAGAAGAGTAGTAGAAGGTATGGAAGGTACAACTCTCTTTGATTCTGATCTTGTCAAAATCCTCTCCATAAAATGGATATTATTTTTTCAATTCCAAACCCTTAGCAGATAGAGTAACCAAGAGAAGTTTGGAGCAAAACTAGAATGGGGAGATTCAGATTGGATGTTAGGAAGAAGTTCTTCCCCATGGGGGTGGTGAGACACTGGCACAGCTTGCCCAGGAGGTGGTGGAAGCCTCATCCCTGGAGGTTTTTGCAGCCAGACTGGATGTGGCTGTGAGCAACCTGCTGTAGTGTGAGGTGTCCCTGCCCATGGCAGGGGGGTTGAAACTGGATAATCCTTGAGGTCCCTTCCAACCCTGACAATTCTATGATTCTGTGACCAAACTGACAATATAGCTTTGTTGCCCTTCTCTGGACACATTATAGCAACTCAACATCTTTCCTAAACTTGTTTTTTTCCAAAACAAAGACAAGAAGAGCTTTCCATGCTCTGGCACCACATACATGTGTGTTGCTACCCTTTCAGCTCCTCAAATAGCACAATATAACGTCATACCTCTTGTGTCCTCTTGTTCTGTCACAGGCTGCATATGACATAATTATATCAGTGGGCTGGAGCACCTCCCCTACAGGGGCAGGCTACAAAAGTTGGGGTCATTCAGCCTGGAGCAAAGAAGGCCACAGAGAGAACTTAAAGTATCTGAAGGGGGCCTACAGGAAGGCTAGGAAGGGACTTTTTCCAAGGGTTTGCTGTGTAGAGTGAGAGGGAATGAGAGGGTATATTTAGACTGGATATTAGACAGAAATACTTTACAGTAAGCATGGTGAGACTTTGTAGATGTCCAGCCAGAATCATGGAATCATAGAATCATTTTGGTTGGAAAAGACCTATAAGATAATCAAGTCCAACCATTATGTATCTCTACCAGGTCTGGTACTAAACCACATCCCTCAGCACCCCGTCTTTGCACCTTTTAAACACCTCCAGGCATGGAGATTTAACCACCTCTGTGAGGGAGCCTGGAGAATGCAGATGTGCAGGTTCCTAGCAGTATACAATACAATACAATACAATACAATACAATACAATACAATACAATGCAATACAATACAATACAATAAACCAGGTTGGAAGAGACCACAAGGAAGTGGTGCAGCATCCACACAAGAGGCCTGACTCTCTTAGGGCATGGCAAAACTTGAATGAAACCAATGATTATGTCAGAAGTAGCCAGGTGGGGGTTGGTCTCTTCTGCCTGTCAACCAGCACTAGAACAAGAGGACACAGTCTCAAGCTGTGCCAGGGGAAGTTTAGGCTGGAGGTGAGGAGAAAGGTCTTCCCAAAGAGAGTTGTTAGCCATTGGAATGTGCTGCCCAGGGAGGTGGTGGAGTCACCATCCCTGGAGGTGTTCAAGAGGGGATTGGACATGGCACTTGGTGCCATGGTTTAGTAGTCATGAGGTGTTGGGTGACAGGTTGGACTTGATGATCTTTGAGGTCTTTCCCAACCTTATTGATTCTGTGATTCTAAGTTATAGAAAAGGTAAAATTACTTTCCTCTTCTGCTGTGGCAAACCCAAGAGAGTGGAGATTTTGATTGATGCCATCACCATCCATGTTTTCTCAGGCTTAATGGGCTGTGACTCTAGGATATCATTCATTCATTCACAGAGGAACACAGAGAAAGGACTTGGGATTGACAGTTTCTACCAGAAGCAAAGGAACTGCTTAAGAAATCAGATCTACTCAGTGACAAACATTCAATGTGCACTCCTTATAGTTATTGGCAGAAAGGCAAATTACCTCGATTTTGGTTAAGAGATCCTGCAGGTCCCCAGATTCATTCATTAGTAGAATTTTCTCAGCACCCTATTAGCAAGAAGAAGAAAAAGGTCAACCAGGTCACCATGAAAAAAATAACCAGAAGAAAAAAAAAAAACAATCCCAGAGATGATTAGATGATTTTGTCCTGAAAATTTAAACAGGCTGAGGGTATATTTGACTCACAGAAAGGCTTTTGCAATTAGGACAACCTCAGGAAAGGAGGAAGGAGAGGAGAGACTAATTGCAGTTCTGATAGGAGAGCCCGAAGTTCATTACCAGGGATCATATCACATTGCCTTTAATAAAGGGTGGCACAGCTTGGAAATTCTGATTGTTTTCCCTTTATTTTGCAGGGTGTGCTTCCTGACAGAATGACAAACCAAACCAAACCAAACCACACCTAGTTCCAGTGTCAAAACTGGCAATGCAATAAATAAACAACACATCAGAGGACGCAGCGACGCGAGAGGAGGAAATTGTATTTCAAGTGTTCTGCCAGCTGAGCACTGAATGAAGACCTAATATGGCTAATATATAATGCAAGGCCAAAAAAAGGCAAGAGGTAATGAAAATAATGTAACAACATTAAAGGCAGACACAACAATGAATAACAATAAGTTAGAGTGCATTAAGCATATGAGGAGATCTATGATCTGAACTGAGGTGGTCCTGAAGTGATTTTTTCCTTTTTCCCTCCTGAAAGTAAATGCTGTGAGATGATGGAAGGTAAAGTTACTGTCAGTAAATTTGTGGACGACACCAAGCTGGGGGCAGGAGTTGATCTTCTGGAGGGAAGAGAGGCTTTGCAGAGGGACCTCGACAGGCTGGACAGATGGGCAGAGGCCAAGGGCAGGAGATTGAACACATCCAAGTGCCGGGTTCTGCACATTGGCCACAACAACCCCAGGCAGTGCTACAGGCTGGGGTCAGAGTGCCTGGAGAGCGGCCAGGCAGAGAGGGACCTGGGGGTGCTGGTTGATGGTAGGCTGAACATGAGCCTGCAGTGTGCCCAGGCAGCCAAGAGGGCTAATGGCATCCTGGCCTGCATCAGGAACAGTGTGGCCAGCTGCCCCTGTACACTGCACTGGTTAGGCCACACCTTGAGTCCTGTGTCTAGTTCTGGGCCCCTCAGTTTAGGAAGGATGTTGACTTGCTGGAACGTGTCCAGAGAAGGGCAATGAAGTTGGTGAGGGGTTTGGAACACAAGCCCTATGAGGAAAGGCTGAGGGAGCTGGGGTTGCTTAGCCTGGAGAAGAGGAGGCTCAGGGGAGAACTTCTTGCTCTCTACAACTACCCGAAGGGAGGTTGTAGCCAGGCAGAGGTTGGTCTCTTCTCCCAGGCATCCAGTACCAGAACAAGAGGACACAGTCTCAGGCTGCGCCAGGGCAGGTTTCGGCTGGATGTTAGGAAAAAGTTCTATACAGAGAGAGTGATTTGGCATTGGAATGGGCTTCCTGGGGAGGTGGTGGAGTCACCTCCATTGGAGGTGTTCATGAGGAGACTTGATGGGGTGCTTGGTGCCATGGTTTAGTTGTTTGGTTGGATTGGTTGATGGGTTGGACGCGATGATCTTGAAGGTCTCTTCCAACCTGTTCTATTCTATTCTATTCTATTCTATTCTATTCTATTCTATTCTATTCTATTCTATTCTATTCTAGTCTAGTCTAGTCTAGTCTAGTCCAGTCTAGTCTAGTCTAGTCTAGACTAGTCTAGTCTAGTCTAATTCTATTCTATTCTATTCTATTCTAATTCTATTCTATTCTATTCTATTCTATTCTATTCTATTCTATTCTATTCTATTCTATTCTACTCTACTCTACTCTACTCTACTCTACTCTATTCTATTTGAACACTTCCACTTCACTTATGTAACTGATTTCACCAAATAATAGTACCAAAAAATATAGTACCAAACCCAGACACTTCTAATCAGTGGATGACTAAGAAAAAATGGAGTAAACTAAGACACAGACAGAGGAAACTGCACAGCCCTTACCCACTGCCAAGGATGACTGGCCACATCTCCATCAGGTGGTGGGTTCATGCTATTGCACTGCCCCAGTTTGCCGGTCTCTGCATGCCCACATTGTTACATTTCATCTTTGGGTTTGCTTCCAGCATGAGATGGGAGGTGCAGTGAGGTGCTGGTACACAGCTGTGGCCTGGTGGGATGCTGGTACATGGCTGAGATGTCACAGGATTATAGAATCATAGACACATGGAATTGTTTTGACTGGAAAAGACCTCTATGATCACTGAGTCCAACCATCAATCTAACACCACCGTGGCCATTAAACCATGTACCCAAGTGCCATGTCTACACACTTACTTAACACCTCCAGGGATGGTGACTCCACCACTGCTCTGGGCAACCTATTCCAACGCCTGACCAGTCTTTCAGTAAAGAAAATATTCCTAGTGTTGGCTCACACCTGAGGCATGGTGGGATGTTGGCACACAGCTGAGGTGTGGTGGGATGCTAGTACAAAGCTGAGGTGTGTGGGATCCTGGTACAAAGCTGAGGTGTGTGGGATCCTGGCACAAAGCAGAGGTGTAGTGGGGTGCTGGTACAAAGCTGGGGTGTGGTGGGATGCTGGTACAAAGCAGAGGTGTGTGGGATCCTGGTACAAAGCAGAGGTGTAGTGGGGTGCTGGTACAAAGCTGGGGTGTGGTGGGATGCTGGTACAAAGCAGAGGTGTGGTGGGATGCTGGTACAAAGCCTAGGCTTGGTGGGATGCTGGCACACTCAGATGAGCCATTATTTGATCTACCCACAATCAGCCAAAGGGGCTTTCAACTCCAGTCCCCCACCTTGTTACTGGGAGGTGCAGAAAATGCTGTCAGGGAGCACAGGGAACATCCTTCCCCTGGTGCAGCTTGAGGCTGTGTCCTCTTGTTCTGTCACAGGTTGCCTGGGAGAAGAGACCATCCCCCACCTGGCTACAAACTCCCTTCAGGTAGTAGCAGACAGCAATAAGGTCTCCCCTGAGCCTCCTCTTCTCCAGGCTAAGCAACCCCAGCTCCCTCAGCCTCTCCTCATAGGGCTTGTGCTCGAGGCCTCTCACCAGCCTCATTGCACTTCTCCTTCCATCCTGATGCATTCTGTGATTTTCATCTCAGCTAAAAAGCAAACTCTGAAGGTTTAAGTGAACAGGAGTGTCACTTCTTCAGCGAATGCTGCTCTTACAGGGCTACAATTTCAAAGAGAGTTTTTATAAAAAGAGGCAACTATAAGGTAATTTGTCATAGTTAATTAGTCACAGAGGATGGCAGAGACTCTGATCATAGAATGATAGAATTGTTAGGGTTGGAAGGGACCTCAAAGATCATCCAGTTCCAACCCCCTGACATGGCCAGGGACACCTCACACTACAGCAGGTTGTTCACAGCCACATCCAGCCTTGCCTTAAAAGCCTCCAGGTATGAGGCTTCCACCACCTCCCTGGGCAACCTGTGCCAGTGTCTCACCACCCTCATGGGGAAGAACTTCTTCCTAACATCCAATCTGAATCTCCCCATTCTAGTTTTGTTCCATTCCCCCTAGTCCTGTCACTTCCTGACACCCTAAAAGTCCTTCCCCAGCTTTCTCGTAGCCCCCTTCAGATACTGGAAGGCCACAATTAGGTCTCCTCAGAGGAGCCTTCTCTTTTCCATACTGAACAGCCCCAACTCTCTCAGTCTGTGCTATAGGAGAGGTGCTCCAGCCCTCCTGTGGCCCTTCTCTGATGGCCTTGCTTGTGCTGACTCTTCTGTTAAAACCTGTTAGAGATCACAGAATCATTGAATGCGCTGGCTGGGAAGGAGCTCTAGAGATGGGCACATATAGATGGTGGTCACAGAGTGTGCCATCTTCAACACATGCACTAAGCTGTTCTCTTTCAGCCCCTTTCACAATTGCCCTCTGATCTTTCTGCTTTCACACAGAAGGGGCAACAGGAGCCACTGACACAACAGAGCAAGTCAGTTAAGACAGGCCCCCGAGTCTCAGCTCTGCGCATAAATACACTGCAGCAGCTCGGGACAAAGCTTGCCTGGTGCAGAGACACTAAGGATTTGCAGCTTTATCGAGGGTGGTGCAACACTGCAGACTCCCTGAGCTAGACAAGCCCCAGTTTGCCTCTGCTTGGGAGGGGATTTCTTCTGCACAGCAACAGCTGTGGCGAAAGCATTCCCGCGACTTGTGTTCCGTGGTACAGCGATGCTGTGTGATAACGCTGAGTGGCTTTTACAGCAGTGTAATTAAAAGTCTGACAGCTTTCCCATTATATAGATTCATATATTAGAGGATTTATATTTCAGGTGACATTCAGTCAGCCAGCTGTGTTGCTTTCAAAGTGGAAAGCCTTATTAGTATGCTTTTAAAATGAAAGCCCTCCCCCGATGTCCAAACGGCTATCCATGTGTTGAGGAGTTTCAGCCTGTCTTCCCTGATTAAGAGCTGCCTCAAGTGAAATTGGAATAAAAGATACTTTGCAGAGGTTAACCTTCCCTTTGGATTAATGAATCTTACCCCCCACGGTCTGTAATTAATAAAGTAATTAAAGCTGCTGTTAAATAAGTCCAATAGCTGCTGTCTGACCAGAAAGCGATGTCTGTCTTTCCTTGCTAGACTGTGCTCAGTGCACAACTACCCACAAAGGGATGTGTAATATTAAACAGTCTGTCCCTCCTGAAACTTACATAGGGAAGCATAGGGAGACATGTTTAGATAAGCAACAGGGAGAAGGGAGTTTTTTAGTTTGGTTAACCAGTTAAATTTCAAGCCACAAGCCTGTGAATCCTTTTTCTACCATCTTCAATAGCTCTCTGCTATGGTGGAGGAGCCCAGGGGCTGCTCTTCTTTGGGCAAAGAAACACCACAAATTTGGCTGCATCACTCAACAAGTTTCTTAGACCACTTCTGTTCTTCAAAGGATTTTGCCCAATTCTCTTTTGAGAAGTGCCCAGACATGAACATTGTTATTTCATGTATTGTCCCACTAAGTGCAGAACTAGGACAAATCCAAGGTCCACTAAGTTTCCTACCGCCCCAGCTCTGTCCTGTCTTGTAGACAGGCAGAGGTTGGTCTCTTCTCCCAGGCAACCAGCACCACAACAAGAGGACACAGTCTCAAGCTGCACCAGGGGAGGTTTAGGCTGGATTGTTAAGAAGTTCTTCATAGATTGGCTATTGGAATGTGCCACCCAGGGAGGTGGTGGAGTCACCATCACTGGAGGTGTTCAGGAGAAGACTTGATAGGGTGCCTGGTTGCATGGTTTAGTTGATTAGGTGGTGTTGGATGATAGTTTGGACGTGATGATCTTGAAGGTCTCTTCCAACCTGGTCTATTCTATTCTATTCTATTCTATTCTATTCTATTCTATTCTATTCTATTCTATTCTATTCTATTCTATTCTATTCTATTCTACTCTACTCTACTCTACTCTACTCTATTCTATTCTATTCTGTTGTTCACCTGTCTTGGATGTAAACCATCATCATTTTCAGGAGGTAATTCATCCTCAAGAACTACACATGGATCTATGGCTCTGCATCTGGCTGTACTAGAATACCTGCTGATTTTGAGAAGGAGCCTCTCTTCCACATCCCTCCTTGCATACAGCCAGACATTGGCATGGCACTGCCACATCTCTCTTGGGGACACATTTGCATCTCTTATTTCCTTAAAACCAAACTTCTGCAAAGTCTACAGGTGAGACTATTGCTGAGGCAGCAGAATGCACCCACACAAGTTAGCATTAGGTTGGAGGTGAGGAGAAAAGTTCTTCCCAGAAAGAGTTATTTGCCACATCCACTGGCATGTGCTGCCCAGGGAGGTGGTGGAGTCACCATCCCTGGAGGTGTTCAAAGAAGGATTGGATGTGGCACTTGGAGCCATGGTTTAGTTGTCATGAGGTGTTAGGTATTGGGTGACAGGTTGGACTTGATGATCTCTGAGGTTTTTTCCAGCCTGGCTGATTCTATGATTCTATGATTATTGCACCTGCTAGGATTTTCCCACTGTGGCTCAGTGAGGAGACAGGCTGCATGAATGAGTCTGTGCCCCAGAGCTCACATCCTCTTTACCTCTCCCAACAAGGTGCCCCTTGGCAGCAGACATGCATAGAGTACGATTAAATGCTTGGGAATCCACCATAAACTGAGAAAACTGACACTGCATTGTAGCACCAGCCCCAGGAATGACAGACTTCATCTGCAAAGAACTGAAAGACTGATGTTTAAAGAGCTGTCAGGTTAATTGAACCACACTCTTCCTGATGTGTTAAGCTGCAAAAGGGAGGAAACAAGTGGGGAAATGCAGGGTGATTTGATGCAATAATTGCATCATCATTTTACTGCCCCTGAGCCACCCATTTCAACCCCATCAGTTGAACATCAGGAGAATGTATTTCATAGCATAGCATTATTAGGATTGGAAGGGACCTCAAAGATCATCTGGTTCCAACCCCCCTGCCCTGGGCAGGGACACCTCACACTACAGCAGGTTGCTCACAGCCACATCCAGCCTGGCTGCAAAAACCTCCAGGCATGAGGCTTCCACCACCTCCCTGGGCAACCTGTGCCAGTGTCTCACCACCCTCATGGGGAAGAACTTCTTCCTAACATCCAATCTAGATCTACCCATTTATGTTATTCACGGTTATCACTTCTCATTTTGCTTCCTTTTAGCTGAAGTCTCATGGCTTTGGGGAAAGGGTTGTTCAGAGCCCTGCATACTGAGCCAGCAAATGCATTAATGGAACAATTTAGGGAGCTGTGTGGCTGCAGCACTGATTCTTCCCTCTCATCCCCCTTCAGTGAGCTAACTAAATTGATTTCTACCTGGTGAAGTCTCAGAGGTAGCATTTATCCCTTCAGTAGATTGAAGAAATTTGGAAACATTTTGTTAACAAAGCATGGAGGCACCTGAGAGCAACTAAACGTAAATGGCCACTAGAAAGCAGCAAAAAGGAAGCTTTATTCTTATGTGACCAAAAAAAACCCCAAAACAAAGAGGTTATACAAGTGTTTAAAGGTGGTTTGGGTGTGGTGCTTGGGGAGATTGTTTACGGGTGGACCTTGCACAGTAGGATTCTGGGTTGGTCTTGGTGATCCTGAGGGTCTTTTCCAACCTGAATGTTTCTATGATTCTCTGTGATTCCTTCCTGTTCTGTGGAGCATTTTCATTTTACTCCTTTGGGGAGGGGTAAAATAGCTCTCTGTCCTCTCAACCCAAGACCAAAACCGCTATACAGTGAGCTAGCACTGCAGCTAGATGACTCTATTTGCCTTGTTTTCCCCTAGTGTGCATCCCTTTTCCATCGGGGGCAGGGGGAAAGGAGGTTGCATAACATAAACCCCTAACAATCCACAGTGCCTTTGTAAGAAGAGCAGCTGAATGCTCCAATTCTTTTTCTGCCTTCTTGGAAGTAATATTGGGGGGTGTCTGTGTGTGTGTATGTGTGTGTGTGAGTGTTTATTCTGCTTTGGCATCCCAGCAGATGGCATAATTCCATTTCAAATGGAGGCAGCCTCAGGTGAGAAGAAAGGATTTGATCAGCTGGTTAAAAGCAGGCTGCAGCAGGAACCTGAAGTTTCCTGACAGACAGATAGTTAGACAGCATGTGTCAAGAAATACAGTGATTCAATCCTGAAATAAATGGGAAGATTAAGAAGCCTGCTGTACTGCAGGACTCAGGCCTTTGCTTGACAAGGGCTAAATATGATATTTTTTTCCCTACTGCTTCTGCCCAAGCAGGGCGGGGGCGGGTGTGTGTGTGTGTGCTCTGTGTGTGTGTTGTTTCATTCCCCCTGTGCAGGCAATGATAAATTCCACAGTGCTGTGAGGATTTATCCACACAGCCTGCAGGATTCCATCAGCCTTGTCCATGCTTCTGCACAGTTTGGATACTGTGTACTCTAACAGATGCACATAGGTGGTGTTCTGGGGCTGCTGTTACATTTATCTCTACGAAAGGAATCTTCTCCCCTTTCAAAACTGTTCCTTTTTTAATTAGAGGTTGTTTGGGTGGTTTGCTCTTTTCCTCTTATGACTCACTGAAAGGTGCATGGCTCAATACAGATTTCCCTCTACAGAATACAGAACTAACCAGGTTGGAAAAGACCTTTGAGATCATCAAGTCCAACCTATTGCCCAACACCATCTAATCAACTAAACCATGGCACCAAGTGCCTCATCCAGTCTCTTCCTAAACACCTCCAGCAATGGCCAGTCTCTGTGAAGAATTTCTTCCTAACATCCAGCCTAAACCTCCCCTGGCACAGCTTGAGACTGTGTCCTCTTGTTCTGGTGCTGGTTGCTTGGGAGAAGAGACTAACTGCCACCTGGCTGCAACCTCCCTTCAGGCAGTTGTAGACAGCAAAAAGGTCTGCCCTGAGCCTCCTCTTCTCCAGACTAAGCAACCCCAGCTCCCTCAGCCTCTCCTCACGTGCCAACTCCTTCAGGAAAGGATTTGCCTGGAAGTAAATATGCAAAGTTATAAAAAGAGAGGCAGACAGAGAGAGAGGGAAAAAAATATTGGATGTTAACTGACTGGCTCACCCGGCTTCTGAATTTCTGTGTTGCATTTGCATATCAGCAGATAATTGTCATGAGAGGCATTGTAAAACTCTCCACTGTTACCAATGAGACCACATTCTTTCATTAGTTCTTGACTGCATTATAAAGAAACATGAGCCCAGCACAGGTTCCAGCCAGCTTGCTGCCTTTGGAGTCACTGATGCATTGTCTTCTTCAGAGACCACCTCCACCAGGCGCTGGGGGTGAATACCTCTCGCCAGACCTTTTCAATATGCAACGTGCCCCCCTCTTTTTTTTCTTCTTAAATGAATGAATGCCAACCTCCCTCATGAATCCATATGAAGGCCAAGGAATAAAAATTGCCATGAAATAATGGATTTTGCCACATTCACCAGAGTGTGTGGATGCAGGTTCCTTGCCAGTGTGAGTGAGAGGTTTATCGTGGGGCTCTCTTTTCCCATTGCCTTGCAGCAGCATGGTTCCTGTTGGCGTCCTGTGGCCTTGCTCACACTGAACTTCCCATCCTGCTGTATTTCAGTTTAATTGAAAAGAATAATAAAAGAAGGAGAAAGAAACCTCCCCAAGTCTGATTTCTTTTTCTGTTTTTGTTTTTAGGAGATAGGTACCTTTGGTTTTCCTGGGTTAAACAGTGTGAAAGCAGTTGCTGTGCAGTAATGAATGTCTCTAGCCCAAATCACCAAATTCTTTCCTCATTAGTTTAGCTATAAGGGGTAAAATCTGCTGACCATCTGTTAGCAGGTAGCTGGACAGCTAGATTTGTCTCTCCCACAGACAGCTAGCTTCCCAATTCCCTTCCCTTCTTTCCTATACCTCTTCAAAGCATCCCATGCAATTACAATACAATACAATACAATACAATACAATACACCAGGTTGAAAGAGACCTTCAAGATCATCGCGTCCAACCCATCAACCAATCCAACCCACCTAAACAACTAAACCATGCAGCCAAGCACCCCATCAAGTCTCTTCCTGAACACCGCCAATGAAGGTGACTCCACCACCTGAATCAATCAACTGAATGTTGGTTGAGCTACAGAATTGGTTCATTTTAGAAAACTCTGGAGTAGAAGACAGAGAAAACCAGCCCAGCTCTTCCCTGTTGCAAGACATTAACTTCAAATGGAAATCACAGTATCATAGTATCAGTCAGGGTTGGAAGGGACCACAAGGATCATCTAGTTCCAACCCCCCTGCCATGGGCAGGGACACCCCACACTACATCAGGCTGACCAGAGCCTCATCCAGCCTGGGCTTAAACACCTCCAGGGATGGGGTCCCAACCACCTCCCTGGACAACCCATTCCATGGCTTCACCACTCTCATGGGGAAGAACTTCCTCACATCCAGCCTGAATCTCCCCATCTCCAGCTTCATTCCGTTCCCCCTAGTCCTATCACTACCTGATAGCCTGAGAAGTCCCTCCCCAGCCTTCTTGTAGCCCCCTTCAGATACTGGAAGGCCACAATGAGGTCACCTCGGAGCCTTCTCTTCTCCAGACTAAACAGTCTCAACTCCTTCAGTCTATCCTCATAGGAGAGGTGCTCCAGCCCTCTGCTCATCCTCGTGGCCCTTCTCTGGACACCTTCCAGCACCTTCAGATCCCTCTTGTAATAAGGGCTCCAGAACTGGACTCAGTACTCCAGGTGGGGTCTCACCAATACAATACAATATAATACAATACAATACACCAGGTTGAAAGAGACCTTCAAGATCATCACGTCCAACCCATCAACCAATCCAACCCACCTAAACAACTAAACCATGCAACCAAGCACCCCATCAAGCCTCTTCCTGAACACCTCCAATGAAGGTGACTCCACCACCTCCATGGCTAGCCCATTCCAATGGGCAATCACTCTCTCTGTATAGAACTTCTTCCTAACCTCCAGCCTAAACCTGCCCTGGCGCAGCCTGAGACTGTGTCCTCTTGTTCTGGTACTGGCTGCCTGGGAGAAGAGACCAACCTCTGCCTGGCTACAACCTCCCTTCAGGTAGTTATTCTTAAATAGAGTCATGGACTAGAATCATAGAATCAATCAGGTTGGAAAAGACCTCAGAGATCATCAAGTCCAACCTATTGCCTAAATACCTAACACCTCATGACAACTAAACCACTAAACCAAGTGCCTCATCCAGTCTCTCCCTAAACACCTCCAGGGACAGTGACTCCACACTGGGCAGCACAGTCCAATGGCTAACAACTCTCTCGGTGAAGAACTTTCTCCTCACATTGAGCCTAAACCTCCTCTGGTGCAGCTTGAGACTGTGTCCTCTTGTTCTGGTGCTGCTTGCCTGAGAGAAGAGACCAACCCCCACCTGGCTGCAACCTCCCTTCAGGTAGTTGTAGACAGCAATACGGTCTCCCCTGAGCCTTCCCAGCTTCCTCAGCCTCTCCTCACAGGGCTGTGCTCCAGACCTCTCCCCAGCCTTGTTGCCCCTCTCTGGACATGTTCAAGTGTCTTGATGTCTGAGGGGCCCAGAACTGGACACAGGACTCAAGGTGTGGCCTAACCAGTGCTGAGCACAGGGGCACAATGACTTCCCTGCTCCTGCTGGCCACACTATTCCCGATGCAGGCCAGGACGCCATTGGCCTTCTTGGCCACCTGGGCACACTGATGGCTCATATTCAGACAGCTGTCAACCAGTACCCCCAGGTCCCTTTCTGCCTGGCTGCTCTCCAGCCACTCTGTCCCCAGCCTGTAGCTCTGCATGCAGTTGTTGTGGCCAAAATAGTTTTAAGGAGATTATATTGCCTGTTACACTCTTGTTCCCCTGGTGAAAGTCAAGTTTCCCATGGTCTTCCAGAAAAAATGGAAAAGGGGGAGAGAAAGCAGCAGTGCACTAATGGGCCATCCATCATACCAAAATGACTGGAACCAGGCTTCACCTACAGATGAGCAAATAATGTATTCAATCCATTTCAGCATTGTAACTGAATTCTTTTGACAAATTGATCATACAAGGGCTGAGATTTTCTTGGAGCCAGTCCATAACTCACTACTTTTACTTTTAACATGATAATTAAATGAGCAAATCTTAGCCTGAATCCTGTTGAATTTCAAGCTGCTTTTGAACCAAGCAGTCCCTGTCTGGCTGGAGAGCTCTTGAACTCAGGTTTCTTACCAAAGCATCCTCTGGAAACCGAGTGAAAACCACTGCTAATATTCTGCACACAGGTGGCTATGCAGTTGTTGCAGTGGTGTGTTGAGCCCTGTGCCAGCAAAGGCATTTGTTACAGCACTTGGGGAAAGCTGCCTCATGCAGAGCACATGGGGAGCTGGGGGAGAGGGTAGGGAGAAAGGAGATTAGAGTGTTTATTCAGGCCCAATATCAATTATGCCTGGCTGTTTATTACATTTCCTTTTGGCACTCTAATCTTTTACCTGCCTCACGCCGAGCGCATGGAGAGCTGGGAAGAGGGCAGGAAGCAAGGAGATTAGAGTGTTTATTCAGGCCCAGTATCAATTATGCCTGGCTGTTTATTACATTTCATTTTGGTACTTAAATCTTTTGTGAAAATGGAAGCATTGAACAGCGCAAACACAACCACCCCACTGGGTTTAAAAATAGTTTGCCTTCACAAATCACAGCCTTGCTGGTGGTGCTAATTGCTAGTTCTTTAGCGCTCAAGACAATTGCCTTCTCTGAGCTCCCAAGCAGTTTTCTTTCTCTCACAACCCAGATTCTTTTCAACTCTGATCTTTCTTTTCTGTCTTTTCCACCACCCCCACTTTCAGATAGAATGCATTGCAAAAATACAGGCTGACCTTAATGAGAAGGTGACTCCAAATATCAACAGGATTTTAGGTCCAGAGTACCAGAATACAGATTTGGTTTATAGACTATAGGCTGAGGGAGCTGGGGTTGCTTAGCCTGGAGAAGAGGAGACTCAGGGGTGACCTTATTGCTCTCTACAACTACCTGAAGGGAGGTTGTAGCCAGGCAGAGGTTGGTCTCTTCTCCCAGGCAGCCAGTACCAGAACAAGAGGACACAGTCTCAGGCTGCGCCAGGGCAGGTTTAGGCTGGAGGTTAGGAAGAAGTTCTATACAGAGAGAGTGATTGCCCATTGGAATGGGCTAGCCATGGAGGTGGTGGAGTCACCTTCATTGGAGGTGTTCAGGAAGAGGCTTGATGGGGTGCTTGGTGCCATGGTTTAGTTGTTTAGGTGGGTTGGATTGGTTGATGGGTTGGACGTGATGATCTTGAAGGTCTCTTTCAACCTGGTGTATTGTATTGTATTATATTGTATTGTATTGGTGAGACCCCACCTGGAGTACTGAGTCCAGTTCTGGAGCCCTTATTACAAGAGGGATCTGAAGGTGCTGGAAGGTGTCCAGAGAAGGGCCACGAGGATGAGCAGAGGGCTGGAGCACCTCTCCTATGAGGATAGACTGAAGGAGTTGAGACTGTTTAGTCTGGAGAAGAGAAGGCTCCGAGGTGACCTCATTGTGGCCTTCCAGTATCTGAAGGGGGCTACAAGAAGGCTGGGGAGGGACTTCTCAGGCTATCAGGTAGTGATAGGACTAGGGGGAACGGAATGAAGCTGGAGATGGGGAGATTCAGGCTGGATGTGAGGAAGTTCTTCCCCATGAGAGTGGTGAAGCCATGGAATGGGTTGTCCAGGGAGGTGGTTGGGACCCCATCCCTGGAGGTGTTTAAGCCCAGGCTGGATGAGGCTCTGGTCAGCCTGATGTAGTGTGGGGTGTCCCTGCCCATGGCAGGGGGTTGGAACTAGATGATCCTTGTGGTCCCTTCCAACCCTGACTGATACTATGATACTGTGATTTCCATTTGAAGTTAATGTCTTGCAACAGGGAAGAGCTGGGCTGGTTTTCTCTGTCTTCTACTCCAGAGTTTTCTAAAATGAACCAATTCTGTAGCTCAACCAACATTCAGTTGATTACAGACACAGACTTCATCTATAAAATTAGATGCATGTGCAAGGTCTGACATCCTAAACTGTTAGTTTCATATTCAACACAGATCTTATTCACCATGAGGGTGGTGAGACACTGGAACAAGTTGCCCAGGGAGATGGTAGAAGCCTCAACCTTGGAGGTTTTTAAGGCCAGCCTGGATGCGGCTCTGAGCAACCTGATCTGGTGTGAGGTGTCCCTGCCCATGGCAGGGGAGTTGGAACTGGATAATCCTTAAGGTTCCTTCCAACCCTATCAATTCTATGATTCTATTATTCTATGACTACTTCCAAGCATCATGCTTTTTCTTTTCCCCTGTGTTTGCCAGGTAAGCAGGAGGAATCTAGAACTACTATGAGATGTAAGCATTTGCAAGTCCTAAATAATCAACACATTTGCTGTATCCCCTGGAAATCTACTCTTAAACATTCTGCTAGCTTGCAACAGTTTAAACAACTGCATTACTCTGAACTGATTTCACTTCTCAACAATTTGTCTTTTCCAATTCCTAGCTGTACTTGTTTAACATAGATGCTTGCCAGGGCAGGCTCCTTTTGCTTTGTAGGTGGTCAGAAACAGGCTCTGTCAGATAGCTTATGGAAAGCTTTCACTTTCAGTGAAGCTTTGAAGAAATTAGTCACAAACTTTGGGGTTTTTTCCTGATTCAGGATTCCAAACAAGTTCTACATATGATGTGGAGCAGTTTACTTTCAAAGTCTTGTGAGGAGTTGGAAGTAGATGATCCTTTAGGTCACAGAATCACAGATTGTTAGGAGATGGAAGGGATCTCAAGGGATCATCTAGTCCAACCCCCCTGCCAGAGCAGGATCACCTATACCAGATCACACAGGAACTCATCCAGGCAGGTCTTGAATATCTCCAGAGAGTGAGACTCCACAACCCCCCTAGGCAGCCTGTTCCAGGGCTCTGTCACCCTCACAGTGAAATAATTCTTCCTCCTGTTTCCATGGAACTTCCTGTGCCTCATCTTCCACCATTGCCCCTGGTGCTGTCATTGGGCATCACCCAGCAGAGCCTGGCTCCAGCCTCTTGGCACTCACCCTTTACATATTCATAAATATGAATGAGGTCACCCCTTAGTCTCATCTTCTCCAAGCTGAAGAGCACCAGCTCCCTCAGTTTCTCCTTGTAAGGAAGATGTTCCACTCCCTTAATCACTTTTGTGGCTCTGTGCTCGACTCTCTTAAGCAGTTCCCTGAGGTCCTTCTTGAGCTGAGGGGCCCAGAACTGGACACAATATTCCAGATGTGTCCTCACCAGGGCAGAGTAGAGAAGGAGGAGAACCTCCCTTCCCACCCTGACAATCCTGTGATTCTAAGATAACACTAAATGAGAACTTTATGCTCTGTGTGTTCCTCTTCCATGGTCAATGATACATACAGGTTCCCATGAAAAATACAAAAAGCCACAAGATTTCTCTAGATATTCATAGAATAGAATAGAATAGAATAGAATAGAATAGAATAGAATAGAATAGAATAGAATGGAATGGAATGGAATGGAATGGAATGGAATGGAATGGAATGGAATGGAATGGAATGGAATGGAATAAACCAGGTTGGAAGAGACCTTCAAGATCATTGTGTCCAACCCATCATCCAACACCATCTAATCAACTAAACCGTGGCACCAAGCACCCCATCAAGTCTCCTCCTAAACACCCCCAGTGATGGTGACTCCACCACCTCCCTGGGTGGCACATTCCAATGGCCAATCTCTCTCTCTATGAAGAACTTCTTCTTAACAATCCAGCCTAAACCTCCCCTGGTGCAGCTTGAGACTGTGTCCTCTTGTTCTGGTGATGGTTTCAGCTACGCAGCTAAGCTACTCGAGCTTACATTGTATTATAGCCTTTATAAACCCCCCTCCTGATAGTCTCTTCCCAGTTACCTCCTGTGTACTCAGATCAAACCTATCAGTGTGGATCAAGCTGGCGACACATGGGTTTGATGGACGGACCACTAGATGGAAAAAGAATTGGCTTGATGGCCGCACCCAAAGAGTGGCTGTCAACGGGTCCATGTCCCAGTGGAGGCCAGTGACAAGCGGAGTCCCTCAGGGATCAGTCCTGGGACCTGTCTTGTTCAACATCTTTGTGGCTGACATGGACAGTGGCATCGAGTGCACCCTCAGCAAGTTTGCTGATGACACCAAGCTGTGTGGTGCAGTGGACACCCTGGAGGGAAGGGATGCCATCCAGAGGGACCTGGACAGGCTGGAGAGGTGGGCACAAGCCAACCTCATGAGCTTCAACAAGACCAAGTGCAGGGTCCTGCATCTGGGTCGAGGCAATCCCAGGCACAAATCCAGGCTGGGCAGGGACTGGCTGGAGAGCAGCCCTGAGGAGAGAGACTTGGGGGTGCTGGTGGACGAGAAGCTCAACAGGAGCTCTCAATGTGCGCTTGCAGCCCGGAAAGCCAATCAGATCCTGGGCTGCATCAGGAGAAGTGTGACCAGCAGGTCAAGGGAGGTGCTTCTCCCCTCTACTCAGCTCTGGTGAGACCCCACCTGGAGTACTGCATCCAGTTCTGGAGCCCATATTACAGGAGAGATGTGGACATGCTGGAGCGTGTCCAGAGAAGGGCCACAAGGATGAGCAGAGGGCTGGAGCACCTCTCCTATGAGGACAGACTGAAGGAGTTGGGGCTGTTCAGTCTGGAGAAGAGAAGGCTCCGAGGTGACCTCATTGTGGCTTTCCAGTATCTGAAGGGGGCCTACAGGAAGGCTGGGGAGGGACTTCTCAGGTTCTCAGGTAGTGATAGGACTAGGGGGAATGGAATGAAGCTGGAAATGGGGAGATTCAGGCTGGATGTGAGGAGGAAGTTCTTTACCATGAGAGTGGTGAAGCCCTGGAATGGGTTGTCCAGGGAGGTGGTTGAGGCCCAGTCCCTGGAGGTGTTTAAGACCAGGCTGGACGAGGCTCTGGCCAGCGTGATCTAGTGTAGGGTGTCCCTGCCCATGGCAGGGGGTTGGAACTAGATGATCCTTGTGGTCCCTTCCAACCCTGACTGATTCTATGATTCTATGATTCTATGATCTGCGTCTCCTGATAGCCTCTCCCCAGCTATCTTCTGCGTCCTCAGAGCATACCTCTCAGAGTGGATCTGTGCAGCACGCCCCACACACCAAGGGATCTGTGCCTTTGCTCCCATCGGTGCAGCATGGCAGGCAATTTTCTGCAAAGCCTCTTTCTCCCTCCTCAAGGGTTTCGTCCGTTCCTTCAGGCGGCAGAACGAAACACAGGCTCAATGCTTTACTTACCCCCAGATAATGGCCGTCAATAAACACAACCGGGAGGGAGGGAACTTCACAGACCCTCCTGCATCTTTCATCCAGTTCCTTTCCATAATCACTGTTGAGAGCAATGTTTTTTTCTTCAAACTTGACTCTGTGATTTTGAAAGATCTTTCGCACCAGTTCACATCGCTCAAAAGTGTTCCTCACCACCCGGAGGCTGGTGGTGTAAATGACTATGCGGCCAAACTCTGGCACTGTTGAGACCTGGGAGGGGGGACACAAACAAAAATTACTTCCCATTACATTAAGCAAGGAGTTAGTAGATGCAGAAGCAGATACAGAATTAACCAGGTTGGAAAAGACCTCAGAGATCATGGAGTCCAACCTAGCACCCAGCACAGAATCACAGAATCACCAGGGTTGGAAGAGACCTCCAAAGATCATCAAGTCCAACCTGTCACCACAGACCTCATGACTAAACCATGGCACCAAGTGCCATGTCCAGTCCCCTCTGGAACACCACCAGGGATGGTGACTCCACCACCTCCCTTGGCAGCACATTCCAATGGCGAACAACTGTCTCAGTGAAGAAGTTTCTCCTCACCTCTAGCCTAAACTTCCCCTGGTGCAGCTTGAGACTGTGTCCTCCAGAGCACCAAGTACCTCATCCAGTCTCTTTTAAAACACCTCCAGTGATGGTGACTCCACCACCTCTCTGGGCAGCGCATTCCAATGGCCAATCTCTCTTTCTGGGAAGAATTTCTTCCTCACATCCAGCCTAAACCTCCCCTGGCACAGCTTGAGACTGTGTCCTCTTGTTCTGGTGCTGGTTGCCTGGGAGAAAAGACAAAACCCCCACCTGGCTACAACCTCCCTTCAGGTAGTTGTAGACAGGAATAAGATGTGCCCTGAGCCTCGTCTTCTCCAGGCTAAGCAACCCCCAGCTCCCTCAACCTCTCCTCAGAGGGCTGTGTTCCAAACCCCTACACCAGCTTTGTTGCCCTTTGTAGATAGATAGATAGATAGATAGATAGATAGATAGATAGATAGATAGATAGACAGATAATAGACAGACAGATAATAGATGATAGATAGGTAGACACATAGACAGACTGACAGACAGATGGACAGATAGATAAATAGATACATAGATATATAGATAGACAAATAGATGGTAGATACAAAGATAGATAGACAGATTGATAGGTAGATAGACAGATAAGTAGACACAGATATATGGATAGATAGATGGTAGATAGATAGATAGGTAGATAGATAGATAGATAGATAGATAGATAGATAGATAGATAGATAGATAGATAGATAAGAGGTTAGATACACAGATAGATGGATAGACAGACAGACACCTCTACAGAAATATTAATACAAGATTATTTTTGTACTGTAGGATCCAAGTTAATAGGAGTTATTTGAACTCCCAAAGATGCTAATGGTTTAGCTATTAGAATAACTGATATTGGTCTGGTGAAGTCTAGAGCAAGTCATCAATGTGGTGCCAGGAAAGGTGCTTCCAAGCACAGCTTTGATCTTATTCAGCCACAAAAATAGGAATTGCCACACTTGGAACTGTGAAGCTGGCAAAGCAAACTGCTGAGGACAGTGGGATGTTAGGAAGAAATTCTTCCCAGAAAGAGATTGGCCACTGGAATGTGCTGCCCAGGGAGGTGGTGGAGTCCCCATCCCTGGAGGTGTTCAAAAAAGGTTTGGATGTGGCACTTGAAGCCCTGGTTTAGTTGTCTGGAGGTGTTAGGTATTAGGTAATAGGTTGGACTTGATGATCTCTGAGGTCTTTTCCAACCTGGTTGATTCTATGAAAAGAGAGGGAGAAGAGCAGAGAGTAGCTTGGTAGTACTTAGCCACAACAAAGAGCGCAGCTAAGGTCAACAACAGCCAAGCAAGAGCTACCAGCTAGTATCTACTACAGCAAAGAAGCTAAAAAGAGGAAGAGTTAGTTTATACAACTAACTTTATGTTAGTTATCACACCACAGGGATTATGTAGACCTTATAATTATTTTTGTTGTGCATCCAGTGGTGATTTATTTACATTCTGCCACTTTATACTCAGGCCGTGGAAAATTTCCTACGCAGCGGCCTGAAACTGCCTGGGAAGAAGCTCACAAGGTTCAAGGTGTGGCAAAAGGGCTCTCCAGGAAAACACTTGCATTTCACAGGTCACCTAGAGATCACTGAAGTGTGATCTCAAACATATGTGATGCAACTGTGTGCCACCTCCCATTCTAGGAAGTAAGCAGGCTGGGATAGGTCAGTACTTATTTCTCTTTGGATGGATGTCAGAAATTCAATTTTAAGAACAGCTGTTATAAAAAGTGGGCCCCTTTGCTCCCACCCGTTTTCTAGCCTGAAAAATCTGTTATGTTGCTGCTGCAGCATTGACTCTTCTGCAGCATGTTGTTCACACACTCCTCTGTGAGCAAGTGAAAGGACCAGTTTGCTGACGACACCAAGCTGTGTGGGGCAGCAGACATGCTGGAGGGAAGGGATGCCATCCAGAGGGACCTTGGCAGGCTGGAGAGGTGAGACAATGACTGCCTCATGAGGTTCAACATGAAGAAGTGCAAGGTCCTCCATCTGGGTCAGGGCAATCCCAAGCAATATAGGCTGGGCAGCGACTGGCTTAAGGGCAGCCCTGAAGAAAAGGACCTGGGGGTGCAGGTGGATGAGAAGCTCAACAGGAGCCAGCAGTGAGCACTTGCAGCCCAGAAAGCCAATCACATCCTGGGCAGCATCAAGAGAAGCATAGCCAGCAGGTCAAGGGAGGTGATTATCCCCCTCTGCCCCACTCTGATGAGACCCCACCTGGAGTACTGTGTCCAGTTATGAAGCCTCTATTACAGGAAGGACCTGGAGGTGCTTGAGTGTGTCCAGAAAAGGGTCATGAGCACAGGGTTGGAGCACCTCTCCTATGAGCACAGCCTGAGGGAGTTGGGGCTTTTCAGTCTGGAGAGGAGAAGGCTCCAAGGACACCTTATTGTGGCCTTCCAGTATCTGAAGGGGGCCTACAGGAAAGCTGGGGAGGGACATTTTAGGGACTAGTGGGAATGGAACAAAACTAGAGATGGGTAGATTCAGATTCTATGATTCCATGATTCTCCTCTACTTAAAAAACTCTGTGTGAACACTGCCAAGTATTTTAGTAACCACACATGGGCTGCTGGGAGGCTAAGGGGAGATCTTATTGCTCTCCACAACTACTTGAAAGGAGGTTGTAGTGAGGCAGGTGTTGGCCTCTTCCCCCAGGTAAGTGGCAATAGGACAAGAGGAAAGGGCTTCAGGTTTTGCAGGGGAGGTTTAGACTGGATATTGGGGGAAAATTCTTTACTAACAGAGTGGTCAGGCATTGGAACAGGCTGCCCAGAGAGGAGCGGTCACCATCCCTGGAGGTGTTCAAGGAGCTGTAGATGTGGCACTTCTGGATATGGTTTAGTGGTGATGTTATCTGGGTTATGGCTGGGCTCGATCTTAAAGGTCTCTCTCAACCTTAATGATTCTATGATTCTAGGAGTTCATCCTTTTCAGAGGTAACCAAAAGGAGTCCTTAAAATGCTCCTTGAGAAGATAACATCATATATTCATTGTTCCCTCCTCCACAGAGAGAAAATACATTCTGAAGTGCAAAGCCATTGAACAGGCTGGAAATTCTTGTTCCTTCACAGCTCTAATCTCTAATGCTGTTTGTTCCCAGACACCAGAGGCTGGCAGCACAGACACAGACAGTCATTATCTAGCAAAGCATCAGGACTGTGGTGTCCCTACAGCATACAAATAAGCAGTTGAAGAGGCGGAAAAATGGAAACTTGTAAAGTGATCTGGAAAGCTATCAAGTGGAAGGTGTGCATGCAGAGTCCCTTTTATGGCTGTTCCTTTATTTTGCCCCTAATGTTCCAGGGAGGCAATACCCATGTTTGCCCTGCAAAGCAGTAGTAAGGGCATTGACTACACAATTATTTAGGGGCATTGTAGTAAGCATGTTGTTTTCTCACAGAACCTGTCCTTGCAGGGTTTTATCACACCAAGAAAAATCTTTCCTGTCACCTTCCTGCAACTACAAAGTGGTAATTAAATATAAGAATCAAGGCAGGGAGGTTTCCAGGGCTTTTCTTAATGATAACCTAGGCCAGTTCTTATTTTGCTACCCAATTTGGGCAGCAAATTCAGGCAACTACAGCCTGTAGTATTTAGTGACTAGAATATACCCTTGAAGTAAATCAGCAGGGTTGTATTTGCACATTGTGGGTTTCTGAACTAGATTAGAACTGTAGCTGACAGAGAGAGAGAGAGAGAAAAAGAAAGAAAGAAAGAAAGAAAGAAAGAAAGAAAGAAAGAAAGAAAGAAAGAAAGAAAGAAAGAAAGAAAGAAAGAAAGAAAGAAAGAAAGAAAGAAAGAAAGAAAGAAAGAAAGAAAGAAAGAAAGAAAGAAAGAAAGAAAGAAAGAAAGAAAGAAAGAAAGAAAGAAAGAAAGAAAGAAAGAAAGAAAGAAGAAAGAAGAAAGAAAGAAAGAAAGAAAGAAAGAAAGAAAGAAAGAAAGAAAGAAAGAAAGAAAGAAAGAAAGAAAGAAAGAAAGAAAGAAAGAAAGAAAGAAAGAAAGGAAGGAAGGAAGAAAGAAAGAAAGAAAGAAAGAAAGAAAGAAAGAAAGAAAGAAAGAAAGAAAGAAAGAAAGAAAGAAAGAAAGAAAGAAAGAAAGAAAGAAAGAAAGAAAGAAAGAAAGAAAGAAAGAAAGAAAGAAAGAAAGAAAGAAAGAAAGAAAGAAAGAAAGAAAGAAAGAAAGAAGG
This sequence comes from Picus viridis, assembly GCA_033816785.1. Lineage (NCBI taxonomy): Eukaryota > Metazoa > Chordata > Aves > Piciformes > Picidae > Picus > Picus viridis. The sequence goes on along the minus strand of CM066582.1, from coordinate 36,181,643 downwards.
AAAGAAAGAAGGAAAGAAAGAAAGAAAGAAAAGAAAGAAAGAAGGAAAGAAAGAAAGAAAGAAAGAAAGAAAGAAAGAAAGAAAGAAAGAAAGAAAGAAAGAAAGAAAGAAAGAAAGAAAGAAAGAAAGAAAGAAAGAAAGAAAGAAAGAAAGAAAGAAAGAAAGAAAGAAAGAAAGAAAGAAAGAAAGAAAGAAAGAAAGAAAGAAAGAAAGAAAGAAAGAAGGAAGGAAGGAAGAAAGAAAGAAAGAAAGAAAGAAAGAAAGAAAGAAAGAAAGAAAGAAAGAAAGAAAGAAAGAAAGAAAGAAAGAAAGAAAGAAAGAAAGAAAGAAAGAAAGAAAGAAAGAAAGAAAGAAAGAAAGAAAGAAAGAAAGAAAGAAAGAAAGAAAGAAAGAAAGAAAGAAAGAAAGAAAGAAAGAAAGAAAGAAAGAAAGGAAGAAAGAAAGAAAGAAAAGAAGAAAGAAAGAAAGAAAGGAAGAAAGAAAGAAGAAAGGAAGAAAGAAAGGAAGAAAGAAAGAAAGAAAGAAAGAAAGAAAGAAAGAAAGAAAGAAAGAAAGAAAGAAAGAAAGAAAGAAAGAAAGAAAGAAAGAAAGAAAGAAAGAAAGAAAGAAAGAAAGAAAGAAAGAAAGAAAGAAAGAAAGAAAGAAAGAAAGAAAGAAAGAAAGAAAGAAAGAAAGAAAGAAAGAAAGAAAGAAAGAAAGAAAGAAAGAAAGAGAAAGAAAGAAAGAAAGGAAGGAAGGAAGGAAGAAAGAAAGAAGGAAGGAGAGGAAGGAAGGAAGGAAGGAAGGAAGGAAGGAAGGAAGGAAGGAAGGAAGGAAGGAAGGAAGGAAGGAAGGAAGGAAGGAAGGAAGGAAGGAAGGAAGGAAGGAAGGAAGGAAGGAAGGAAGGAAGGAAGGAAGGAAGGAAGGAAGGAAGGAAGGAAGGAAGGAAGGAAGGAAGGAAGGAAGGAAGGAAGGAAGGAAGGAAGGAAGGAAGGAAGGAAGGAAGGAAGGAAGGAAGGAAGGAAGGAAGGAAGGAAACAGAGAAAGTGAGAGAGGAAGAGAAAAGATCATCATAAATGACAATCAATAAGAACCAGTTAATAGGAAGACACTTTAGAAACATGAAGTTTTATGATTCCAAATTCAAATCACCTCATATAACTCACACATGAAATTGTAGCTGAAGGCAAGCAGAGGCTAATTGTTTGATTAATGGGCATGGCAAAACTTTGGCTGTGGAAGTTGGGCAGAGGAGGGGGGAAGAAACAAAAAACATTTGGAACCCTCTACCCTGAACACTGTCTCACGCTTCCTGTAAGCAGGATTCTTACTGAAACCTGAAGCTAATGGAAATCATTTGGCCTGAGGTGGCAGCTTTTGTGTCAGACCCAGGAAACCCCAGGCACATGGGCCAAGAGTGTGCTTCAGAGAAAGTGTGCATGGAGAAAGACTGCCAAGGAAGGGATTTGAGGCTTCAGAGGGAAATAAATGCTACCAGCTCCCCAAGGGTCCAAAGGCAATAGGAGAAGACCTTATTGTGGTCTTCCAGTATCTGAAGGGGGCCTACAAGAGAGCTGAGGAGAGACCTTTTAGGGTGTCAGGGAGTGATAGGACTAGGGGGAATGGATCCAAGCTAGAAGAGAGGAAATTTAGATTAGACATCAGGAAGAAGTTCTTCACCATAAGGGTGATGAGACACTGGCACAGATTGCCCGGGGAGGTGGTAGAAGCCTCATCCCTGGAAGTTTTTAAGGCCAGGCTGGATATGGCTGTGAGCAACCTGCTGTAGTGTGAGGTGTCGCTGCCCATGTCAGGGGGTTGGAACTGGATGATCCTTGAGGTCCCTTCCAACCCTAACAATTCTGTGACTCTGTTGCATCAACTTGAAGAGCTTCCGTTTCTCTTGGGAGTGCCAGGTAGGCAGCAACAGCAGTAGCATGATCTGCGTCACTTCAGGGCACAGACTCCACTCCCACTGCTGTAGAAAGAACTGCCCATTTTTTCAGTCTAGAGAGCAAACAGTAAATGGTTGCACCAGTTAAATCCTATTCATGGTTGAACACGAGAAAATCAAAGTATCTTTCTTATTTTGCTCCTGACTCAGTCTTTTCCCAGACTTCTCTACCAGGTGGATGAGGGCTTCTGCAAACAAGGAGTTAGTTACACTCTGGTGCACAACTGGGTGAAACTTATCCCTCTGCCATCTCGCTGGCATCTGTCTGATGTGGCTGCAACAAATGCAATCATTAACTGAGCAATTCTTCTGCAAGCAGCATGACAGACATCACTCTATGATGTTAAGTATCGAGAGAATAGAATAGAATAGAATAGAATAGAATAGAATAGAATAGAATAGAATAGAATAGAATAGAATAGAATAGAATAGAATAATAGAATAGAATAGACCAGGTTGGAAAAGACCTTCGAGATCATCAAGTCCAACCTATCACCCAACACCATCTAATCAACTAAACCATGGCACCAAGTGCCTCATTCAGGCTCTTCTTAAATACTTCCAGTGATGGGGACTCCACCACCTCCCTGGGCAGCACATTCCAATGGCCAATCTCTCTTTCTGGGAAGAATTTCTTCCTAACATCCAGCCTAAACCTCCCCTGGCACAGCTTGAGACTGTGTCCTCTTGTTCTGGTGCTGGTTGTCTGAGAGAAGAGACCAACCCCCACCTGGCTACAGCCTCCCTTCAGGTAGTTGTAGAGAGCAGTAAGGTCTCCTTTGAGCCTCTTCTCCAGGCTAAGCTGATGTGGCTGCAACAAATGTAATCATTCACTGAGCAAGTCTTCTGCAAACAGCATGAGAGATATTAACCTATGAGGCTAAGCATCAAGGAGACCACTGAACAGAGGAAGAAATTGCTGACGAAGAAAAGAGATGCAGTAGAGCAAGGAAGTGATCAACAAAACAAAGGGATGCAGGAGACTGGGGAAAAAAAAAGGCTGGAAAGAAAGAAATAGAAGGAAAAAAAGAGAGATAATAAATAAATCAGAACCTGAAATACCAAGATTCCACCAAAGAAAGAGTAGTATCATTTAAATACAGGAATAAACCCATGAAAAATATGCTAAATAAATAAATAACTAAATAAAAGAGAAACAAAACAAAGCAAAGAGAGAAAAAGTCATTGGAATATGACATCCTGGGCTTTTATTTTAAATGCAGTGTAAATACCCAGCAACAAATGCATTACAGAATAGGTCACCCTCCAAGTTGTGTCAGTATTTTGGGATCTTAAGGGAAAAAAAGAAACCAAACAAACCCAACACTTGTGTATTGCTGGAGCTGTAGAAATAGGAAATACTTTGGGAGTATTTCCTAGAGAATTTTCTTATATATATATATATATGTATAACACCTGCCCTGACAATAACAACAGACTTCTCAGCAGCCCTGAAAACACAGTGTAACAGTCAGGTGTTTCCATGGTGCTGCTGAAAGCCAAATAAATTATGCACAGCATAAAACTCCCAGGGATGTATCCCGGTACAGACCTTCCCCACTGTATCTTATATTGGATTCCTGATCCAGCTGCAACTGGAGTAGCAGTAAAAAGAGTTCCTGTCTCATAGAATCAGCCAGGTTGGAAAAGACCTCAGAGATCATCAAGTCAAACCTATTACCTAATATCTAACACCTCATGACAACTAAACCATGGCTTCAAGTGCCACATCCAATCCTTCTTTTGCACATCTCCAGGGATGGTGACTCCACCACATCCTTGGGGAGCACATTCCAAAGGTCAATTAGTCTTGAAGTGAAGATCTTTCTCCTCACCTCAAGCCTAATCCTTCCCTGGTGCAGCTTGAGACTGTGTCCTCTTGTTCTTTTGGCGGTTGCCTGGGAGAAAAGACCAACCCCCACCTGGCTACAACCTCCCTTCAGGTAGTTGGAGAGAGCAATAAGGTCTCCCCTGAGCCTCCTCTTCTCCAGGCTAAGCAACCCCAGCTCCCTCAGCCTCTCCTTGTAGGGCTTGTGCTCCAAACCCCTCCCCAGCCTCATTGCCCTTCTCTGCAGATTTACATTCATATCTAGATACACTTTTTTTTTTTCCAATGATGGTTTAATCCAAAAACTTACACAAGATTCATTTAAAGTAGAAAGTAACAGAGGCAAAAAGCCTCAAGCCACCAAGCCCACTCTGCATTCTGCATGTTGTGTGCTGTTCTAGCAGGAGCAGCATATTTTTCTGCAATATTAATGGGCTGCTCCAGTACTTTGGCCAAAGCTGAAATGTTAATGCCAACCTATATCACACATGAGATTTTTAAAGGCTTTTCCTGTGCTCAGATATAACATTCAAGCAGTGTTATTCATGTGGTAGTGAATTGCTTCTGTGACCTGAATCAATGGCTGATATGTCCTTCCCTGTCTCAGAATATCATCTTTCAACATCTCAGAGTGTTCTCCTGAAATATGCACCCCTTGGCTCTGCAATTAGATACTATCAGGCTGGCAGAGGTATCTGCTGTCCACCACGTCAGCTGAGGTAGGAATCTAGAGCACGTTACACACATAACAAACCCTGTGCCAAAAATGCTTCAGTGAGGAAATGCAGCATTCATGAGCTAAAGAAAATGTCAAGCAAGAGAAAATCATAGAATCATAGAATTGTTAGGGCTGGAAGGGACCTCAAGGATCATCCAGTTCCAACCTCCCTGACATGGGCAAGGGACACCTCACACTACAGCAGGCTGCTCACAGCCACATCCAGGCTGGCCTTTCAAACCTCCAGGGATGAGGCTTCCACCACCTCCCTGGGCAACCTGTGCCAGTGTCTCACCACCCTCATGGGGAAGAACTTCTTCCTAACATCCAATCTGAATCTACTCCTAGTTTTGCTCCATTCCCCCTAGTCCTATCACTGCCTGACACCCTAAAAAGTCCCTCCCCAGCTTTCTTGTAGCCCACCTCAGATACTGCAAGGCCACAATTAGCTCTCTTCAGAGCCTTCTCTTCTCCAGACCAAACAGCACCAACTCCCTCAGTCTGTCTTCATCCTCATAGCTCTTCTTTGGACACCTTCCAGCACCTCCAGATCCTTCCGGTAATAGGGGCTCCAGAACTGGACACAGTGCTCCAGGTGGGGTCTCACCAGAGCAGAGTAGGTGCAGAGAATCACCTCCCTTGACCTGCTGGCCACACTTCTCTTGCTGCAGCCCAGGATGTGATTGGCTTTCTGGGCTGCAAGTGCACACTGCTGGCTCCTGTTGAGCTTCTCATCCACCTGCACCCCCAAGTCCTTTTCTTCAGGGCTGCTCTCAAGGCAGACCCTGCCCAGCCTATATCAGTGCTTGGGATTGCCCTGACCCAGATGGAGGACCTTGCACTTGGAGTTGTTGAACTTCATGAGGGGTGTGTGCATATATATGTGTGTGTGTATGCATATAGTTCTGGGCCCCTCAGTTTAGGAAAGATGTTGAGTTGCTGGAAGGGCAACAAAGCTGGGGAGGGGTTTGGAGCACAGCCCTGTGAGGAGAGGCTGAGGGAGCTGGGGTTGCTTAGCCTGGAGAAGAGGAGGCTCAGGGGAGACCTTCTTGCTCTCTACAACTCCCTGAAGGGAGGTTGCAGCCAGGTGGGGGTTGGTCTCTTCTCCCAGTCAACCAGCACCACAACAAGAGGACACAGTCTCAAGCTGTGCCAGGGGAGGTTTAGGCTGGATGTTAGGAAGAAGTTCTTCCCAGAAAGAGAGATTGGCCATTGGAATGTGCTGCCCAGGGAGGTGGTGGAGTCACCATCACTGGAGGTGTTCAGGAAGAGACTGGATGAAGCACTTGGTGCCATGGTTTAGTTGATTAGATGGTGTTGGACGATAGGTTGGACTTGATTATCTCAAAGGTCTTTTCCAACCTGATTAATTCTCTTCTCTTCTCTTCTCTTCTCTTCTCTTCTCTTCTCTTCTCTTCTCTTCTCTTCTCTTCTTCTCTTCTCTTCTCTTCTCTTCTCTTCTCTTCTCTTCTCTTCTCTTCTCTTCTCTTCTCTTCTCTTCTCTTCTCTTCTCTTCTCTTCTCTTCTCTTCTCTCTTCTCCTTCACTGTTTGCAGTTCCAACCTTCTATGGGCTCTCACACAGCAAACCACAGTGCACACTGAAATTTGAGAACTCTCGTCAGTGTACACTAAGGCTGTAGTCCTGCCTGCACTGACTTCAAGGACCTGTGGCTACATCAATATTTGTGAAAGCCCAGAACTTGAGCTACATTAAGTTCAGAAAACTGCATTTTAGTAAAGCTCAGTAGAATAAAGACTAATTTTCTGCAACAGTGTAAGTCATGTACTCAGGTGAAAGTGTGTACTGACTCCTTAAATCCATCCCTTGTTTCTTACCCTGTTGTGATAATTACATGGACTAGAACTGCAGGTTTTGGAGTCTGTGACCCCTGGGGGCAGTGGGATGATATCCCCAGTTGTCATCCTCGTAACAAGCTGGGAAGGGCTGTCAACACCATTCTGCAGCTGTGCTGCTAGACAAGGTAGCCAAAGGGTCTAGGACATTCCCAAATGCAGACACTAATTGTGCTGCCCCCAAGAACGTGGTCAGGTCACTGCTTTTCTCAGCTTTTTAGATAGCACAAATACTTGTGTGCCTTTTGCCTGCCAGTGTTCTGACACTCACCTCCCCCACAAACAGCAGCCCTAGGAATACAACCATTTGCAAAAGCTGTGTAGGAGCCCAGGCTCCTCTGCCTCATTAAGCATCCCAAAACAGGGCATGAAGCAGCTGATTTTTTTCCCATCTCAGTTCAATAGGGCTAGATAATTCTGAGGAGCTGGTCTTAGCGATGATCTTAAAGCTCTTTTCCAAACAAAATGCTTCTGAGATGCCATCAACAGCTTTGTGATCCAGCAAGAACCTGAATTCTGTGTGCTTCAGACTCCTAGCCACCCTTGTCTCTCTTATCAACACACCGGCCACACAGTGCTGACGGTAACGTAGCGCAAGGTCAGCGTCCTCTGAATTGTTCATCAGCCAGAGCATAAAATAGATCCAGGGTGGCATTACACCTAAGACACTGGCACAGTATCTTTATAGAGCTCTGTGTAATTAATTTGTACTTTCAGGCTGTCTCTCCATTTTGGGGATGTCTGATGAAAACAACAAAAGTACTAATAATGGTGCCTGTGACATTTATGCTGCTCCCTTCATCCTAAAATCCACCAGAATAATGGAATGGAATGGAGTGGAATGGAATAGAATAGGATAGAATAGAATAGAATAGAATAGAATAGAATAGAATAGAATAGAATAGAATAGAACAGAACAGAACAGAACAGAACAGAACAGAAAAGAGAATATTGAACCCAACATCCCCTGATAGCAATTTTGTCACTGTCACCACTGGGATTGTGGGCAGGTACTGAGGAAATCCCAGACTGGACTCAGCAGGATTTGGATACAGGAGGTGGATTCTAGAACTGGATTTGTGAGCTGGATTCTGGAACTGGATTCAGGAATGGAATGGAATGGAATGGAATGGAATGGAATGGAATAGAATAGAATAGAATAGAATAGAATAGAATAGAATAGAATAGAATAGAATAGAATAGAATAGAATAGAATAGAATAGAATAGACCAAACCAAGCTGGAAAAGACCTTTGACATCATCGAGTCTAACCTACCATCCAACACCATCTAATAAACTAAACCATGGCACCAAGTGCCTCATCCAGACTCTTTTTAAACACCTCCAGTGATGGTGACTCCACCACCTCCCTGGGCAGCACATTCCAGTGGCCAATCTCTTTTCTGGGAAGAACTTCTTCCTAACATCCATCCCAAACTTCCCCTGGCACAGCTTGAGACTGCGTCCTTTTGTTCTGGTGCTGGTTGCCTGGGAGAAGAGACCAACCCCCACCTGGCTATAACCTCCCTTCAGGGAGTTGCAGACAGCAATAAGGTCTCCCCTGAGCCTCGTCTTCTCCAGGCTAAGCAACCCCAGCTCCCTCAGCCTCTCCTCATTGGGCTTGTGCTCCAAACCCCTCCCCAGCTTTGTTGCCCTTCTAAACGATGTCCGATGAAAACAACAAAAGTAATGATAATAGTGCCTGTGGCATTCATGCTGCTCCCTTCATCCTAAAAAATCACCAGAATAACCCAAAACAAAGACAAGAAGAGCTTTCCACGCTCTGGCACCACATCCATGTGTGTTGCTACCCTTTCAGCTCCTCAAATAGCACAACGTAACGTCATACCTTTTTTTTTTTGGCCCCCCTGCCACTGCAGGCTTTCCCACGTATCTTCTGGCACAGGCTGCTATTCAGGGGATATCAAAGTGTTTTCATTTCAAAGCAAAATGAAGAGAAAAAAAAAAAAAAAAAAAAAAAACCACACTAAAATACTTCCAATGCCACAGCAAAAGAGTACAGAACATGACCCTGTCTCTCTCTCTGTTCTTTGTAATGCTTTGGCTCTCAGCGGGTTCAGAAGGTACAAAGACTGCAGGTGAGCTCACCTCCCAATGTCCTGATTAGCAGCACACTCCCATACAACCAGCCTGCAGCCTGCTCTCAGGTGACCCAAGCTCAGATAAGAGAACAGCTTATCTCCCTAGGGCTCATGGTCTCTGCCGGTCCCTGATCCCTCAGCTTCTGCAGACTTTTTAAAGTCACACTGCCTGCTGGAAGTGTGGCACTGCCTCTGGGGCTCCACAAAGCTGCTCTCTAAGTCAACCAGGGCAAAACCTATTACTGTGCTTGAATCAGTCAAAAGAAGATCAATATCTGTCCATGCCTAATTGGATTTTGTTTATCAAGCATTGGAAGGTCTATCAGTAATTTCTCATTTCGTTTATTTATGCCACTCTGCATGAGATAGGGATAAATTAAGCCTTTGAAAAGGGAAAGATAGTCCTGTGAGTAATTCTAACCTAGTCTGCCTTTGTCTCAGGAAGGAATAATACTGTGATTAATGCTTGTTTCTCTCTCTTGCTTGCTCAAGCCTCAGGTCCCTCTCTTCATATTTACCACATTCTCTGAGCAATTCTTCCCAAAGGAAAAGAGAAGGAGTCTCTGGGAAGATACTTGGAAATGTTTCACAGGTCAGTAAGGGTGAGTACCAAGAGGATGGAGCCAGGCTCTGCTCTGGGATGCCCAATGACAGCACAAGGGGCAATGGTGGAAGCTGAGGCATAGGAAATCCCATGGAAACATGTGGGAAATTTTTTATTCTGTGAGGGTTACAGAGCCGTGGAACAGGCTGCCCAGGGGGGTTGTGGAGTCTCCCTCCCTGGAGATAGTAAAAATTGACATGGATGTGTTCCTGCGTGATCTGCTCTAGGTGATCCTGCTCTGGCAGGGGGGTTGGACTGGATGATCCTTCGACGTCCCTCCCCGGCCCCTGACAGTCTGTGATTCTTTGTTGTGTAAGAACACTACCCACAGAAACTGGAGGAGAAGAAGCTACTGAAAATAGGGTTGTCCTCAGCTGTTTACATGAGGCACTAGAAGCTGTTTGGAAAAACAGTGTCCAACAATCCCCCTTCATATTGTGCAGTTCTCTCAGCAGAAGAGACCAGAAGACAGACAAGTTGTATCTGGACTGTCCTGTGACATCCATAAAACCACCTGTGGTAGTCTGGCTCATGGGGCATAGGTTAAGACAGGTCATAGGTGAGATTTATATTGAGTGTTTCAATCTTCTGCAGCTTACAGTCTTCATCAAATTAGTAGATCTCACTTCCCCCCCCCCCCTTCCAAATCAAATATAGTGAGTTGTGGTTGTTGAGTCTGGAGAAGGCTCTGAGGAGACCTAATTGTGGCCTTCCAGTATCTGAAGGGGGCTACAAGAAAGCTGGGGAGGGACTTCTTAGGGTGTCAGGGAGTGATAGGACTGGGGAGAATGGAAAAAAAATAGAAGTGGGTAGATTGAGGTTGGATGTTAGGAAGAAGTTCTTCCCCATGAAGGTAGTGAGACACTGGCACAGGTTGCCCAGGGAGATGGTGGAAGCCTCATGCCTGGAGGTTTTTAAGGCCAGGCTGGATGTGGCTGTGAGCAACCTGATGTAGTGTGGGTCCCTGCCCATGGCAGGGGGTTGGAACTGGATGATCCTGGAGGTGCCTGACAATTCTGTGATCCTGTGAATTGATAGGGTATTTTTGATCTCTGAAGTATCTCATGCTGCATATTCAGCACAGGAACATATTTCATAGCTGAAAAATATGTCAGCATTTCAAGGATCAAGCCACATCTCAGCCAAGTGTTGTCTCTCATAGTCCTTTTGTGCTCCACAAAAGTTTAGGCTGGATGTTAGGAAAAATTCTTCCCAGCAAGAGAGATTGGCCATTGGAATGTGCTGCCCAGGGAGGTGGTGGAGTCACCATCACCGGAGGTGTTTAGGAAGAGCCTGGATGAGGCACTTGGTTTAGTGGATTAGATGGTGTTGGGTGATGGGTTGGACTTGATGACCTCTGAGGTGTTTTCCAGCCTGGGTAATTCTGTATACTGCAGACTGTCCGGTGAGCAAAGTTGCTTCAAACCACATGGAAAGCACACTTGTTTTTTTCTGATGCTGATCTTCATCTCCACTGAGAGCTTGGCTGCTTCTCAGCCTTCAGTGGCAGGGCCATGGCACAATCCAGTCATGTTCTTACACCCGTTACTTCGATATCTGCAGTGTCTGCTCTGAACTTAACTGATTGGGAAAGGGGAGTGTAAAGAGAGTTAAAAATTGCTGCTCACCAAACAGCCTCTTCATCTATCACCTTCCTCCTCCCTCATTAATTCATTTCAGGGTAACAAGTGGCTTCAAACTAGAGAAGGGCAGATTTAGATTAGATATCAGGAAGAAGTTCTTCACTATGTGGGTGGTGGAACAATGGAGCAGGTTGTCCAGGGAGGTGGTTGAGGTCCCATCCCTGGAGATGTTCAAGGTGAGGCTCAATGAGGCTCTGGGCAACCTGATCTAGCTGGGGATGTCCCTGTTGACTGCAGAGAGGTTTGGACTCGATGACCTTTGGAGGTTCCTTCCAGCCTGGACCATTCTGTGATTCTAAGTGGGAAGGTGCTGGGAATATTTTACTCATGAACACAGTGTTTGCAAAATGGCTCTTTTGAGGCAACACACAACACTAAGCTGTAAGACTTCTTTTCAGCCAAGCAAACTCAGTTTTAGAGGGGAGAGATGCTGCTGTTTCTGCTAAGCAGTCTTCACTTTTTGTGGCTGTTTTACAGAATATTGAATCACAGAATCACAGAATGTTAGGGGTTGGAAGGGACCTTGAAAGATCACCCAGTCCACCCCCTGCCAGAGCAAGATCACCTAGAGCAGATCACACAGGAACACATTCAAGTGGGTTTTGAATATCTCCAGGGAGGGAGACTCCACAACCCCCCTGGGCAGCCTGTTCCAGTGTTCTATCACCCTCATAGGGGAACAATTTTTCCTCATGTTTCCATGGAACTTCCTATGCCTCAATCGGGATAGGAATACATTAACCTATACAGAACATGTCACGCAAGCTTCTCCTAGCTGGAGCCAGAAAAGAGCTAGTTCTGTTCAGTGGATTTAATTTTCATCTCAGTCTCTTCTCAATAACTGTATTTTCTGAGGTTTACAGCATATTCCTGCTTCTAGAAGTGATAGCACTTGGTGTTTCTGGTTACTACCAAAGAATAGTGTGCAGAAAGGCTCTGACCTATATTTGCTCCTGTGCAGACCAGCATCATTTCTATATCTTGTGTGCTGTATTAGGGACCCAGAAATTAAAAGGCCACACCTGAAAAGAGGAGCTGACAGCTCAGGTGACCCTAAACTGAACAACAAGATATTCCATTCCATGTGCATCATATTCAGTATAAAGCTGAGGGATCACAAGGGCCAAACTCTCTTCCTCAATGGCCAGCATCTGAGAAGGGCTCCAACTGTTCTGCCTTCAATCCCAATCTCGACATGCTGGATGTTAGGAAGAAATTCTTCCCAGAAAGAGAGATTGGCCATGGGAATGTGCTGCCCAGGGAGGTGGGCAGTCACCATCACTGGAGGTGTTTAGGAAGAGACTGGATGGGGTGCTTGGTGCCATGGTTTAGTTGATTAGATGGTCTTGGATGACTGGTTGGACTCAATGATCTCAAAGGTCTTTTCCAACCTGGTTTATTCTATTCTATTCTATTCTATTCTATTCTATTCTATTCTATTTCTATTCTATTCTATTCTATTCTATTCCTATTCCTTCCAGAATCCAAATCCAGTTCCAGAATCCACCTCCTGTATCCAAATCCTGCTGAGTTCAGTCTGGGATTTCCTCAGTACCTGCCCACAAGTACCAGCGGTGACAGTGACAAAGTTGCTATCAGGGGGTGTTGGGTTCAATATTGATTGGCAGGTATTTGTACACATTTCAGGTTATTATATATTTTTCATTAAAATCTGTTTAGTTTTCTTTTCACAGAACCACAGAAACATTCAGGTTGGAAAAGACCCTCAGGATCACCAAGTCCAACCAACAACCCTACTCTACAAGGTTCACCCCTAAACCATAGCCCCAAGCACCACATCCAAACCACCTTTAAACATATCCAGGCTTGGTGACTCAACCACCTCCCTGGACAGCACATTCCAACCCCTGACCACTCTGGCTGGGAATTTTTTTCCCTACTGTCCAATCTATGCCTACCCAGTCATAGCTCGAGGCCATTCCCTCTTGTTCTATCAATAATTACCTGTGAGAAGAGATCAACACCAGCCTCTCCACAATGTCCTTTCAGGTAGCTGTAAAGAGCAATGAGGTCCCCCCTCAGCCTCCTCTTTCCAAACTAACCCTCCCCAGCTCCCTCAGTTGCCCTTCATAAGATGTATTGTTTCACAGAATCATAGAATGCTTTGGATTGGAAGGGACCTCCAAAGGTCATCCAGTCCAACCCCTGCTGCAACAAGCAGAGACGTCCTCAACTCACCAGCCTGCCCAGAGCCTTGAATATCTCCATTTCCTTATCCATAAGCCTCTTTCCCTTATTCCCCTTTTCTTCCCCTGTGGGAAAGAAGTAAAAGTAACAAAATCCATCTATGGCTGACCCAGCCCTAACCCTTGACAAAACTTCAGTGAACACCTCTCCCAACAATGTATTTTCCTTGGCAATGGTTATTCCACAGGTTCCCTCTGTGTTGGAAGACCAATTGTAAACTGCTGTAACCTGGCATCCAACCAGGGAAACAATTGTTTCCTCCAGGTGCAGTGTTAGTAGGAAAGCTCTGAGCTAGTTTCACTCATGTTTGATTATCTGCTGTGTTTGATAAATGGCTCTCAGCTGAACAGCCAGGGGGTGGTATAAACAATTTCTCTTTGTTTGACATAATCACTGGATCAGGAAATGGAAACCTTCTGCTAAACTGTGCTACAGTAAGCTCTCTGATTTGCTTTTTGAGTCTTTAGCTACATAAAGCAAATAATAATTAGGGAGGCTTGCTTAATTTTAGTATCACTTAAGAAGCAGGCAGTGAGGGGCCTGGAATACAAGCCCTGTGAGGAGAGGCTGAGGGAGCTGGGGTTGCTTAGCCTGGAGAAGAGGAGGCTCAGGGGAGACCTTCTTGCTCTCTATGACTGCCTGACGGGAGGTTGTAGCCAGGTGGGGGTTGGTGTCCTCTCCCAGGCAACGAGCACCAGAACAAGAGGCCACAGTCTCAAGCTGTGCCAGGGGAGGGTTAGGCTGGGTGTTAGGAAGAAATTCTTCACAGGGAGAGTGATTGGCCTTTGGAATGTGCTGCCCAGGGAGGTGGTGGAGTCACCATCCCAGGAGATCATGAAGAAAAGACTCGATGATGCACGTAGTGCCATGGCCTTGTTGATTGGATAGGGCTGGGTCACAGGTTGGACTGGATGATCTTGGAGGTCTCTTTCAACATGGTTGAATCTATGATTCTATGATTCAGGTACAGAAGAGGAGCTAAAATCAGGAAAATTTGTTGTTAAAACCTGCAGAAATGGTGTAAAACTTCAAACTCCCTTGTGGCAAAGACTGGAGTTCTGGTGGAAAATTATGCTAGAGTTTGTTTTTCTGGCTAAAACAAAGGTTTCAGTATTTTAGATGTTTTTAAATTGTAACCTGGAATCATAGAATCAACCAGGTTGGAAAAGACCTCAGAGATCATCAAGTCCAACCTATTACCTAACACCCAACACCTCATGACAACTAAACCACGGCTCCAAGTGTCATGTCCAAACATTTTTTGAACACCTCCAGGAACAGTGACTCCACCCTCCCTGGGCAACACATTCCCATGGCAAATTACTCTTTCTGAGAAGAACTTTCTCCTCATCTCCAGCCTAAACCTCCCCTGGCACAGCTTACAAGAGAATACAATAGAATAAACCAGGTTGGAAGAGACCTTCAAGATCATCGCGTCCAACCCATCAACCAATCCAACCCACCTAAACAACTAACCCATGGCACCAAGCACCCCAGCAAGTCTCCTCCTGAACACCTCCAATGATGATGACTCCACCACCTCCCTGGGCAGCCCATTCCAATAGGCAATCACTCTCTCTGTATAGAACTTCTTCCTAACCTCCAGCCTAAACCTCCCCTGGTGCAGCTTGAGACTATGTATTCTTGTTCTGGTGCTGGTTGCCTGGGAGAAGAGACCAACCCCCACCTGGCTACAACCTCCTTCAGGGAGTTGTAGAGAGCAAGAAGGTGTGCCCTGAGCCTCCTCTTCACCAGGCTAAGCAACCCCAGCTCCCTCAGCCTCTCCTCATAGGGCTGTGCTGCAAGTCCTTCCCCAGCCTCGTTGCCCTTCTCTGGACACATTCAAGTGTCTCAATGTCCTTCTTAAACTGAGGAGCCCACAACTGGACACAGTACTCAAGTTGTAGTCCTCTAAAGAATGAACAAAAAGATTTGGTTCCTGTGTGATCTGCTTTAGGTGATCCTGCTCTGGCAGGGGTTGGTCTGGATGATCCCTGGAGGTCCCTTCCAACCTCTAATGCCCTGTGATACTGTGAGACTGTAACTCAAGCTCAAACTGAAAATTCTTGTTCCCCTGGTCCTTTCTTCTTTCTCTTCCCTTCAGAGAAATTACCAGATTGCAGACTAAGCTTCCCTTTCTCTCCAGCAAGCCTGGCTGATTCCCATGTCTCTTCCAGGTCAAAGTCACCTCTAGGACATTACCACCCAGTTTTCCTGGGAGAGATTTGAGCTTCCTCCAACACCATCGGTAAGCAGAGGCCTTTCTTCTCCTGCCCCTCGATTTCTCCTTTGTTCTCTCAAGACAGAGTACATCAGTGCCACACTTGCCATTTCTAGCAGCTGTTGAGGGGCTGTTTCAAGTGCAGCCCTTATCCTTTCATAAGATTTACACGAGGTCAGGATTCCAAGCCTGTGCTGCAGGCTCAAGATTTCCACAGCGCCCAGCTCAGAAGTAGCTGCTGCCTCTTTATTGTTTCAGGAGGACTGAGTGTGTAATGCATCAGCCAAAACAGGGCAGAAGCCCACCAGAGGACTCACACCACGAAGCAGATAGCCTCAAAACAAAGCCAGGAGCATTTGCAGTGAACAGAGTTTCCAGGTTTCTGGACATGTCTTACCCACTGAGAGTGTCACACGTGTGTTAATCCTTCACTTGGGGCTTTTTAGTCTGGAGAAGAGAAGACTGAGAGGGGATTTAATCAATGTTTATAAATACCTGAGGGCTGGGGGTCAAAAGGGAGGGAACAGGCTCTGCTCTCTTGCACCCTGGGATAGGACAAGGGGTAATGGATATAAACTACAGCACACAGGAGGTTCCATCTCAGCACGAGGAGGAATTTGTTCACTGTGAGGGTCACGGAGCACTGGAACAGGCTCCCCAAGGAGGTTGTGGAGTCTCCGTGTCTGGAGACTTTCAAGACCCATCCAGATGTGTTCCTGTGTGACCTGTGCTAGATTCTCTGGTCCTGCTCTGGCAGAGGGGTTGGACACAATGAATTTCAGAGGTCCCTTCCAACCCTTAACATCCTGTGAATCAAAACCCTCAAAGCTTTCTGCCTGCTGCATCTTATGCTGAAATGTGATGGATTCAAAGCTTTGCTTCCCACTCCAGTACTTTTGTTGAGGAATTCTGTGAATTCAGGTGAAAACAACTACTTAACCATCTTAGCAAGCACAGGCTACTTAAAATCATCACAGAACATCTCCACAGCCATCACACCAACTTCTCAGGCTCCCAGAAAACGTTACAACACCACAGCTTTTCTAATTCTCTCCACAATGTCTCTGTGACTCTACCCAGTAGGAAGTTTCCTCCAATAATCCATGGATAAACTTTGATTTTTCACAAGTATTTGATTTATATCCTAAATTCCCTCTATGATATCAGAATGCCCATTGTATTTGTCTCCAGCCTATTCCATGTATTCACAGAAGCACAGAATGTTAGGAGCTGGAAAAGACCTTGAAAGATCATCCAGTCCAACCCCCCTGGCAGGGCAGGATCACCTAGAGTAGAATGGAATGGAATGGAATGGAATGGAATGGAATGGAATGGAATGGAATGGAATGGAATGGAATGGAATGGAATGGAATGGAAAGGAACCAGGTTGGAAAAGACCTTTGAGATCATCAAGTCCAAGGGAATGACCTTCCTTTTCAGACCATAAGTAGGTACCTAGTGCGTTAAACCAGCATTTGAGCTTGGTAGAATGGGAGGTAGCTGAACATAGAATCATAGAATAGAATCATAGAATAAACCAGGTTGGAAAAGACCTTTGAGATCATCAAGTCCAACCTATCACCCAACACCATCTAATCGACTAAACCATGGCACCAAGTGCCTCATCCAGGCTCTTCCCAAACACCTCCAGTGATGGTGACTCCACCACCTCCCTGGGCAGCACATTCCAATGGCCAATCTCTTTTCTATGAAGAATTTCTTCTTAACATCCAGCCTAACCCCCCTGGCACAGCTTGAGACTGTGTCCTCTTGTTCTGGTGCTGGTTGCCTGGGAGAAGAAACCAACCCCCACCTGGCTACAACCTCCCTTCAGGTAGTTGGAGAGAGCAAGAAGGTCTCCCCTGAGCCTCCTCTTCTCCAGGCTAAGCAACCCCAGCTCCCTCAGCCTCTCCTCACAGGGCTGTGCTCTACACCCCTCACCAGTTTTGTTGACCCTCCCTGGACACATTCCAGCAACTCAACATCTTTCCTAAACTGAGGATCATCCAGTCCAAGCGCCCTGCCAGGGCAGGATCACACAGGAACACATCCAGGCAGGTTCTGAATGTCTCCAGAGAAGGAGGCACCATAACCCCTCTGGGCAGCCTGTTCCTGTGTTTTATCACCCTCACAGTGAAATAGATTTTCCTGTCAGTAAAGAAATATTTCCTAATATCCAGCCTAAACCTCCCCTGGTGCAGCTTTCATGGCCTGATCTACCATGTCTACATGTTTTTTTGAACACCCCTAAGGATGGGGACTCCTTCACTTCCCTGAGCAGTTTGTTCCAACATACCTTGCAAGCAGAAACTAATTAACGTGAGAGAGGAAAAAGAAAGTCTGCTGCATGTCAGCCAAAGAAATGCCACCACCGGTACATTAAAAATGTATGGCTTGAGCTGCAGAGCATCTGCCTGCCTACAGCTATGCCTGTAAACAGCGTGGAAGACCAGAGAAGGGAAACAATGGATCACAGATGGGTCATGAAAAGAATGTTAATATTAATTAAGCAGTCCCAAACAATGTGCAAGCCCTGGAAATAGGAGAAGTCTCCACTCCTGGAAGAAGGCTTGTCCCAGATTACACTGTTTAATTTCCTATTGCTTAACAGCTGTAAGTTCCTCCTTGGTGATAACAGTAATATGTAGAAGTATGAAAAATCATTATCATTCAGTATCTGCTCAGTGCTCATTTCATTTCTTTAGCCTTTTGAGAAGGCTCCCAGGAGACCTAATTGTGGCCTTCCAGTATCTGAAGGGGGCTGAAAGCTGGGGAGAGACCTTCTGAGGGTGTCAGGGAGTGATAGGACTGGGGAAATGGAACAAAACTAGAAATGGGTAGATTCAGATTGGATGTTAGGAAGAAGTTCTTCCCCATGAGGGTGGTGAGGCACTGGCACAGTTGCCCAGGGAGGTGGTGGAAGCCTCATGCCTGGAGGTTTTTAAGGCCAGGCTGGATGTGGCTGTGAGCAACCTGCTGTAGTGTGAGGTGTCCCTGCCCATGGCAGGGGCGTTGGAACTGGATGATCCTTGAGGTCCTTTCCAACCTTAACAGTTCTATGATATTATGATTCTATGATCACCAGCAAGAGGGACAAATAGACAGAGGTAGTGGTGAGATGGTTTAATCCACCTGCACCCACATAAAGCTCAGTTAACCCCGTCAGAGAAGCAAATGAAGGTTGTGTTTTCCAAGCAATAATGAAATGCAATGGATATATACAAAATATACAGTAAATACAGTAAATATACAGTAAATACAATATTATACAAGAATTTACAGGGAATAACACAACACAGGAAAAAGTCCCCCTTGCAGGAAGATCCCACCTGGCGTTCCCCCCCCAAACTCTCTCACCCTTCCCTTTCCCCTCCAGTTAATTAGACAAAAAAGGAGAAAAGGAGAGAAAAGGATATTCAGGGAAATTCATTAGCTCAAAGCAGTTGTTAAGAAGTTACTTTTCTTATCTTACCAGTTTCAGTCCAGGGTCAGCTGCATGCACTCTGGCCAAGAAACGAAAGGCAGACAGACTGAAGCTGGAGTGAGTGAGAGAGAATAGAATAAGAATAGAATTGGAATGGAATGGAATGAAATAGAATAGAATAGAATAGAATAGAATAGAATAGAATAGAATAGAATAGAATAGAATAGAATAGAATAGAATAGAATAGAATAGAATAGAATAGAATAGAATAGAATAGACCAGGTTGGAAGAGACCTTCAGGATCATCGTGTATTGTATTTTTAGAACTGACTCATGTTTGGTTGTAGGTATGAAATCCTTGAACGAATGACTACTCCTTTTTCTTGTGCAGTTATTCCTCTTACTGTCAGTTCACGTTTTTAGTTTCTTTGGGGCTTGCTTTTTAATAATGAGTAGGATTTTTCAGCTGTGTTTCATTGGACTGGGAGGGAATGTTTTGTCCTGCTACTTGCTCAGACCTTGCTGGCAGTTCTATTTACTTATGTAGCATTTCCCATGATGTCACCCTCAATAATTAAAATCACAGGATCACAGGTTGTTAGGTAATCAAGTCAATCCCCCCACCAGAACAGGACCATAGAATCTAGCACAGGTCACACAGGAACACATCTGGATGGGGCTTGAAAGTCTCCAGAGAAGGAGACTCCACAACCTCTCTGGGGAGCCTGCTCCAGTGCTCTGTGACCCTCACAGTGAAGAAATTCCTCCTCATGTTGAGGTGGAACCTCCTGTGCTGTAGTTTCTATCCATCTCCCCTTGTCCTATCCCAGGTGCAACTGAGCAGAGCCTGTCCCCTCCCTCCTGACCCCCAGCCCTCAGATATTTATAAACATTTACTAAATGCCCTCTCAGTCTTCTCCAGACTAAAAAGCCCCACAATAAATACACCCACAATAATACACTTAGCTGTGGGGCCCTCACTGCAAGCAGGTTTTTCATTTATTTATCACAGCGTTCAAGATGTTTGAATCTCTTGTTGACTGTCAAGGGAGCATCACTGGGCAGCCTATGTGCTACTTGACAATATTCTGCAAGTAAGGATGGCTTTAGCCAGGAGTGTCCAGAGCAGGGCAGCGAGGCTGGGGAGAGGCCTCAAGCACAAGCCCTATGAAGAGAGGCTGAGGGAGCTGGGGTTGTTTAGCCTGGAGAAGAGGAGGCTCAGGGAGACCTTCTTGCTCTCTACAACTACCTGAAGGGAGGTTGTAGCCAGGTGGGGGATGGTCTCTTCTCTCAGGCAACCAGCACCAGAACGAAAGGACACAGTCTCAAGCTGCACCAGGGGAAGTTTAGGCTGGAGGTGAGGAGAAAGTTCTTCACAGAGAGAGTCATTCACTATTAGAATGTGCTGCACAGGGAGGTGGTGGAGTCACCATCCCTGGAGGTGTTCAAGAGGGGGTTGGATGTGGCACTTGGTGCCATGGTTTAGTCATGGGTTCTGTGGTGACAGGTTGGAGTCAATGATCTTTGAGGTCTCTTCCAACCTTGGTGATTCTGTGAGTGAACCAGAGCAGAACTTGTTGAGGGTGGGCAGATGAAGATTAAGGTGTTTGATGGATCATGTCATGTGGAAAAGCCAAACAAACAGCATGGCTCTGAGCAAGTCCTGGTTGGAGCATGCTGGCTGCATCTGCCTGTAATCACTGCTGCTTCACTCATTAGAACATTTCATACTGGAGACAAACAGACTTGTGCTGATCAGCAGCAAATGGCTGTCATGAAAATTACTATATCTACTCTGGCCCATTTCTTTTTCACTTGGCAGCAGCTTTAGAAAACTCTGTTTACTGCTCTCTGGCAGGCAGATGAAGTTTAAAAATAAACCAGAAGCTTGCTATCCCTTCCTCCTTTCTCTGTCTCCTCTCACCAGTCCTTTACTCATCCTTTCTAAAGTATTTGCTTTGAATCCCACTAGAGAGACTGAGGGATGCTAAAAATAGCAACATAATAATCATAGATACATGGATCTCTGACTCTGACATTTTACATTCAAACAGCCAGGTGCAGTTTGCTCATGCAGTGATCCCCTTTATAGCTCCCAAATGTCCATTAGAGTTTGGTTAATTAAAAGGCATTAGTGAGCTTTGAAAATGAATTCTAGTCTGTCAAACATCTTACAACTGCAATTCATCATATTTCTGATTGGAGAATGAAACTGCTACCTGCTGGCATCCTGCTCATGGTATTACATAGACTCATGGAATTGTTGGGGGACTCTTGAACATGTCCACAGAAGGGCAGTGAAGCTGGGGAGAGGCCTCGAGCACACGCCCTACGAGGAGAGGCTGAAGGAGCTGGGGTTGTTTAGCCTGGAGAAGAGGAGGCTCAGGGGAGACCTTCTTGCTGTTTAGGCTGGAGGTGAGGAGAAAGTTCTTCACAGAGAGAGTTTTTGGCCATTGGAATGTGCTGCCCAAGGAGGTGGTGGAGTCACCGTCCCTGGAGGTGTTCAAGAGGGGATTCGACGTGGCACTTGAGGCCATGGTTTAGTTGTCAGGAGGTGTTGGGTGATAAGCTGGACTTGATCTCTGAGGTCTTTTCCAACCTTATTGATTCTATGATTCTAAGGATCATCCCATTCCAATCCCTTTGCTGTGGGCAGGGACACTAGGTCAGGTTGCTCAGAGCCACATCCTTCCTGGCCTTAAAAACCTCCAGGAATTGGGCTTTAACCTGTTCCATGTCTCTTCCCTCTTTGCCAGGCTCTGTTTCATGTGGTGAATGGATCTCTTTTCCTAAGACCTACCTTCAATATACTAAAATGTCATTAGAAACAGCACAACAGCCCATGTCTTCATTCTTATTTGCACCAGTGCTGCAACTGGTGATTTTCCTACTGCTAAAGACAATCAGCAAATACAAAACTGTGCCCAGGAAAGCTCTTATCAGTGACATTTGGCTCAGTTGGAAATGTGCTGCTTTTTTGTTTGCAGACATTTCATCCTTTCATCATGGATTCAATCCACACCTGTCCCATACAACAGAACTGCTTCTGCTGCCTCAAAAAACAACTAATATCAAGAAGGTAATAGCATAGATTAAATAACTCCTTCTCAGCTGCGTCAAGCTGCATCAAGGGAAGTTTAGGCTGGAGGTGAGGAGAAAGTTCTTCGCCAAGAGAGTCATTTGCCATTGGAATGTGCTGCCCGGGGAGGTGGTGGAGTCTCCATCCCTGGAGGTGTTCAAGAGGGGACTGGATGTGGCACTTGGTGCCATGGTCTGGTCATGGGGTCTGCGGTGACAGGTTGGACTCAATGATCTTCGAGGTCTCTTCCAACCTTAATGATACTGTGATACTGTGTAATTGCCCATTGGAATGTGCTGCCCAGGGAGGTGGTGGAGTCACCATCCCTGGAGGTGATCAAAAAGGGATTAGACGTGGCACTTGAAGCCATGATGTAGTTAGTCATGAGGTGTTGGGTGATAGGTTGGACTTGATGATCTCTGAGGTCTTTTCCAGCCTTATTGATTCTATGATTCTGTGAACTGCAATGAGTAGCAAAGAGAGTTCAAAACTATAATCCATTCTTCACCATTTGCCTTCCTAAGCAATAGCATTAGAGGAATGAGTTAAACCAAGGCTGGTTCTGATTCGCTATACACCCTGGAGCTTTCATGTTTGGGAGATAACAGGTTTTCTGTCAGAAGTTATTTTATTTTTTACCATATTCCTGTGAGTGGAAGCTAGAATGAGATGCATTGAGATCCTGAAACTCTCAGGGAATATTGAGCAAAAGTGGGAAATGAGGGAAGCCATTCTGCCCCTGTACTCAGCACTGGTTAGGCCACATCTTGAGTGTCTCTTTCTAAGATGAAGTGAAGAACTTCTTTCTAAGATCAAGCCTAAACCTCCCCTGGCACAGCTTGGGATTCTGTCCTCTTGTTCTGGTGCTGGTTGCCTGGGAGAAGAGACCAAACGCCACCTGGCTACATCCTCCCTTCAGGGAGTTGTAGAGAGCAAGAAGGTCTCCCCTGAGCCTCCTCTTCTCCAGGCTAAGCAACCCCAGCTCCCTCAGCCTCTCCTCACATGGCTGTGTTCCAGACCCCTCCCCAGCTCTGTTGCCCTTCTCTGGACACATTCCAGCAACTCAACATCTTTCTTAAACTGGGGGCTCAGAACTGTGCCACATTATCTGGGTAATGAATTTTACACTGGTCTTGGAATGAGGCAGAGAGCAAAGTTAAGCTCTGCTTAGTGCATTAAAGTGCTAATGAAGTGCTGATTCTGTCCTTACTCCTCGATGAGAGCCTTATCTTTCAATATATGGTAGTGATGATAAGGAGCCACTTGCAGTTACAGCCCTACTTTGTTCTGTGTTAGCACTGAGTGATGAAGGACTCTGTTTCTCTGTTGTATTACTTAACCTAATTGGAGCTACACTCTCAGCTATCTCATTACTTAATAATACCCAGAACTTTGGTGCTTTCATCTTCAAACCCAGAGTAGTTTAAGCACTAGTCATGCACTCAGTCTCCATTTATTTAAATTGAAGATCCATCTGCATAGAACACATACAGTGCTTCATTGCCATTCTTGGGCAACAGAGTCCAAAACCTTGTGATTTTTAAGCAGACATCAAGAATGCTCTTCCTAGAGAGCAGACTGCTGGCCATCCCTGCCCTGGAAGAGCAGAGCTGTGGCTGCTAGCCTTAATGAACAAAAGGGGATGGTTGAGTTAGTCACCATTTCTAAGTGAGCAAAAGATAATAGATCTTCATGGAGCAGAGCTGTGGACTCTGGTACTGAAAATAAAATAAAGGAAAAGGAGGAGAGGGAGAGGGAGAGGGAGAGGGAGAGGGAGAGGGAGAGGGAGAGGGAGAGGGAGAGGGAGAGGGAGAGGGAGAGGGAGAGGGAGAGGGAGAGGGAAGGGAAGGGAAGGGAAGGGAAGGGAAGGGAAGGGAAGGTTGGGAAGGGAAGGGAAGGGAAGGGAAGGGAAGGGAAGGGAAGGGAAGGGAAGGGAAGGGAAGGGAAGGGAAGGGAAGGGAAGGGAAGGAAGGGAAGGGAAGGAAGGGAAGGAAGGGAAGGGAAGGAAGGGAAGGAAGGAAGGGAAGGGAAGGAAGGGAAGGAAGGAAGGGAAGGAAGGGAAGGAAGGGAAGGGAAGGGAAGGGAAGGGAAGGGAAGGGAAGGGAAGGAAGGAAGGGAAGGGAAGGGAAGGGGAAGGGAAGGGAAGGGAAGGAAGGGAAGGGAAGGGAAGGAAGGAAGGAAGGAAGGAAGGGAAGGGAAGGGAAGGGAAGGAAGGGAAGGGAGGGGAAGGGAAGGAAGGAAGGGAAGGAAGGAAGGGAAGGGAAGGGAAGGGAAGGAAGGGAAGGGAAGGAAGGAAGGGAAGGAAGGAAGGGAAGGAAAGGAAGGAAGGGAAGGGAAAGGAAAGGAAAGGAAAGGAAAAGGAAAGGAAAGGAAAAGGAAAGGAAAGGAAAGGAAAGGAAAGGAAAGGAAAGGAAAGGAAAGGAAAGGAAAGGAAAGGAAAGGAAAGGAAAGGAAAGGAAAGGAAAGGAAAGGAAAGGAAAGGAAAGGAAAGGAAAGGAAAGGAAAGGAAAGGAAAGGAAAGGAAAGGAAAGGAAAGGAAAAGGAAAACCCAATAAATAGTATCTAAGGTGTAAGATTTTGGGGGGATTTTTAAGCCACACAGGTAAAGTGCCTGAAAATCAGAACGTTGCAGCAATTTGCATGCTTTGCACCAGCTCCTGACTCCCATAGTCAAAGCAGCTGCCAAGTTAGTTATTCCATAGACATCACACTTGTTGTTGGAGCCATATTTTTTTAGCAAGAAGAGTGTGAGCAGCTTTATGCTGTAGTCTGATTTAGGACTGGGCCCCTGAGATGTTTCTTTCTGAAACGAACCAGAAGTTTCTATTCTTCTCTTCATATTTTTTATATACTCATGTTCTTACAGCAGGGCTAAACTCTACATCATGCCACAGAGTGAAAGGTGGTGTGATTAAGGAATATGACTACAGATGTTGGGATGATTAAATTGGCTCTCTGCTTTTCCTGTGGAGCAACATTTCAGTGGCTCCTTTGCATAGCTAGCATTTCACCCCCTGCAGCAAGAGACATCAATAACAACACTTTAGTCTAATATCATATCGTGTCTTCGAACAACGCTGAAACTCCATCCTGATTGCATGGCTGCCAGTGGCAAAGCCTTCTGCCAAACTGAGAACTGAGACAGCAGGAAAGAGAGGGAAGAGAGGGCTGGAGAGCAGCCCTGAGGAGAGAGACTTGGGGGTGCTGGTGGACGAGAAGCTCAACAGGAGCTCTCAGTGTGCACTTGCAGCCCGGAAAGCCAATCAGATCCTGGGCTGCATCAGGAGAAGTGTGACCAGCAGGTCAAGGGAGGTGCTTCTCCCCCTCTACTCAGCTCTGGTGAGACCCCACCTGGAGTACTGCCTCCAGCTCTGGAGCCCCTATTACAGGAGGGATGTGGACGTGCTGGAAGGTGTCCAGAGAAGGGCCACAAGGATGAGCAGAGGGCTGGAGCACCTCTCCTATGAGGACAGACTGAAGGAGTTGGGGCTGTTCAGTCTGGAGAAGAGAAGGCTCCGAGGTGACCTCATTGTGGCCTTCCAGTATCTGAAGGGGGCTACAGGAAGGCTGGGGAGGGACTGCTCAGGATCTCAGGTAGTGATAGGACTAGGGGGAACGGAATGAAGCTGGAGATGGGGAGATTCAGGCTAGATGTGAGGAAGAAGTTCTTCATCATGAGAGTGGTGAAGCCCTGGAATGGGTTATCCAGGGAGGTGGTTGAGGCCCCGTCCCTGGAGGTGTTTAAGCTCAGGCTGGATGAGGCTCTGGACAGCCTGATCTAGTGTGGGGTGTCCCTGCCCATGGCAGGGGGTTGGAACTAGATGATCCTTGCGGTCCCTTCCAACCCTGACTGATTCTTTGATTCTATGATTCTATGTTTCTCTGAAGACTGGAGAGGGTTGCCCAGGGAGGTGGTGGAAGCCTCCTCCCTGGAGGTTTTTAAGGCCAGGCTGGATGTGGCTGTGAGCAATCTGCTGTAGTGTGAGGTGTTCCTGCCCATGGCAGAGGGGTTGGAACTAGAGGCCCCTTCCAACCCTAACAATTCTATGCTTCTATGACTCACTCCTCCTTTCTTTTTGCCCTTATCAGTTGTGACTTCAAAAGAGAAGTGCTGGAGCAGCTGAGGACAAAACTACACAGTGGATGGAACTATGTGGTAGAAGGCTGCTCCCAGAGAGTAACAGCAGAACAGAGAGTACCAGTCACCTGTCTCCAGCTGCAAATATTGAACTGTAAAAGTACCCTTTCACCCCACAGCCTCTCACATGAGGATCCACAAGAACAGCTTAAGAGGGACAAGGATCTGTGGGACAGGGTCCAGCAGAGGGCTATAAGGATCATTAGGGGACTGGAGCACTGCCTGATGAGGAGAGGCTGAGGGACCTGGGGCTCTTTAGTCTGGAGAAGAAAGACTTAGAAGGGATTTAATACATGTTTATAAATATCTGAGGGCTGGGGGTCAGGAGGGAGAGGACAGGCTCTGCTCACTTGCTCCCTGGGGTAGGACAAGGAGCAATGGATGTAAGCTGCAGCACAGGAGGTTCTGCCACAACACAAGGGGGAACTTCTTTACTATGAGGGTCACAGAGCACTGGAGCAGGCTCCCCAGAGAGGTTGTGGAGTCTCCTTCTCTGGAGACTTTCAAGTCCCATCTGGATGTGTTCCTCTCTGACCTGTGCTAGATTGTATGGTCCTGCTTGGGCAAGGGGTTTGGACTCAATGATCTCTTTGGGTGCCTTCCAACCCCTGACATCCTGTGATCCTGTGATTCTATGAACATCATGCACTGAGCAGATAGGTTTGCAAAAGGCCTGACCACAGTAGCTGCCATGGCAAATTTTTGAGGACAGATTTAAATGAACAGAATCTGTTTCCTGAGCAAGTCATTTAGAAATGGCTCTCTCTTTTACATCTTCATGACAGCCTAAGTTTGGACTCGGTTATCATGGTGGCGTTTGGAAGGACAACTGGATTGATCCATTGCATGTTTGCAAATTTGGAACTGTCAGCCAACATCTGGAAAAGGAAGTTCTCAAGATGCAGATTAAGACCTGCAGTAGGTAGGTGGAAAGAACTCCATCATGTAGAATCATAGAATTGTTAGGACTGGAAGGGTCCTCAAGGATCATCTAGTTCCAGTCCCGCTGCCATGGGCAGGGTCCCCTCGCACTAGATCAGGTTGCTCAGAGCCACATCCTGCTTGGCCTTAAAAACCTCCAGGGATGAGGCTTCCACCACCTCCCTGGGCAACCCACTGCAGATACTTAAAAGTCTCATTTTTCACTGTCTCTCAGTGTGTCTCTTGTGACATTCTTCTCTTGAACAGCAATGAAATGCTTCACAGTTGCCTGTGGGGCTCAGAGAGAGTCTTATGCATTTAGATGCAGTAAACCAAAAGCAGAACTTGAGCAGCTGGGCAGGAAAACAGAGTTTTTGCAAAAAGCTGCAATTCAGCTGCAGGTTTAGAAATTGACTGGGAAAAAAATAGATATTTTTTTTTCCTTAAATGATAGTGGATGGCTGCTGACACTTCTTAAACCTGTTATATATTTAGCAAGCAATAGTATGCTGGACCGTGTCCACAGAAGGGCAACAAAGCTGGGGAGGGGTTTTGAGCACATGCCTTATGAGGAGAGACTGAGGGAGCTGGGGTTGCTTAGCCTGGAGAAGAGGAGGCTCAGGGGAGACCTTCTTGCTGTCTACAACTCCCTGAAGGGAGGTTGTAGCCAGGTGAGGGTTGGTCTCTTCTCCCAGGCAACCAGCACCAGAACAAGAGGACACGTTCTCAAGCTGCACCAGGGGAGGTTTAGGCTGGATGTTAGGAAGAAATTCTTCCCAGAAAGAGAGACTGGCCATTGGAATGTGCTGCCCAAGGAGGTGGTGGAGTCACCATCACTGGAGGTGTTCAGGAGGAGACTGGATGGGGTGATTGGTGCCATGGTTTAGTTGATTAGATGATGTTCGGTGATGGGTTGGACTCGATGATCTCAAAGGTCTCTTCCAACCTGGTTAATTCTATTCTATCCTATCCTATCCTATCCTATCCTATCCTATCCTATCCTATCCTATCCTATCCTATCCTATCCTATCCTATCCTATCCTATGCCAAACAAGGTTACTGCATATTGTTCTGAACATATGCAAATGTTGTCTGCTAAGTTTTCCCATATTCCTTTGTGACAAGCGTGAGTACTGTGTCCAGCTCTGGAGCTCTCAATATAGGAACAACAAAGACCTGATGGAGAGGGTCCAGAGGAGGGCCACCAAAATGATCAGGGGGCCCTGCTATGAGGACAGGCTGAGGGAGCTGAGGTTGTTCAGCCCAGAGAAGAGGAGGCTTCAGGGAAACCTAATAGCAGCCTGCCAGTACCTGAAGGGGGCTGCAGGAAGGATGGAGAGAAACTGTTTACTAAGATCTGTGGTGCCAGGATGAGGGGCAATGGCTTCAAACTAGAGAAGAGCAAATTTAGATTAGATATCAGGAAGAAGTCCTTCACTATGAGGGTGGTGGAACACTGGAACAGATTGCCCAGTGAGGTGGTTGAGGCTCCTTCCCTGGAGATAGTCAAAGTGAGGTTTGACAGGGCTCTGGGCAACCTGATCTGGTTGGGGATGTCCCTGCTGACTTCAGGGAGGTTGGATTGGATGACCTTTGGAAGTTCCTTCTAGCCTGGACCATTCTATGATTCCAAGTGAAGAAAGAACAGGACTGCCTGTGGTATTTCTGCAGCAGAGAAGACACACTCCTCTGACATCATTGATGGATGGCGTCTCTGGATAGTGTTCTGAAGCAAAATTGTACTAAGGCTCTTACAATGCTTTCCACAATCCATAAAAGCAATGAATGAAGGTTTTTCTGTCTTCCTTCCTGCCATGTGTGAAATGACTCTCTACCTCACTGACTCCAGCTGCTCATCTGTGACCATTTCTGTTGCTTTATATGATGGAGGTTGTAAAGAGCTGCGCTGCGGCAGCCTCTGCACAACGTGATTGCATCAAGACAAACCACAGGGCTGTCTGTTTGGATGGGAGGTATATTTCCCCAGCTCCTTTTCAAAATCAGCAGGCTGAGGATGCTACCAAATTCCTATTATCTTCCAAGTTTTGGAGCAATTGGGTAAGATTTGAATTTCATGCTTTGTATTAGCAAGTGCTGGTTGTGGCAGCAGGGAGGAAGGTTTTCAAGCATGAAAGTCATATCCTTTCCTCTATGGCTGCCGACTCCATTCTGAAGCACTTTGGGGTCTTTTGTTGCATTTAAGCCACAAAGTGGTAATCACAGGTTCAAGCTCCAGCCAAAACAAAAACAAAGAGCAAGTGTGCCCAGGTGGCCAAGAAGGCCAATGGCATCCTGGACTGTATCAGGAACAGTGTGGCCAGCAGGAGCAGGGAGGTCATTCTGCCCTGTATTCACCTCTGGTTAGGCCACACCTTGAGTCCTGTGTCCAGTTCTGGGCCCCTCAGTTTAGGAAAGATGTTGAGTTGCTGGAACATGTCCAGAGAAGGGCAACAAGGCTGGGGAGGGGTCTGAAGCACAGCCTGTGAGGAGAGGCTGAGGGAGCTGGGGTTGCTTAGCCTGGAGAAGAGGAGGCTCAGGGGAGACCTTCTTGCTCTCTAGAACCACCTGAAGGGAGGCTGTAGCCAGCTGAGGGTTGGTCTCTTCTTCCAGGCAACCAGCACCAGAACAAGAGGACACAATCTCAAGCTGCACCAGGGGAGGTTTAGGCTGGATGTTAGGAAGAAATTCCTCATAGAGAGAGTGATTGGCCATTGGAATGTGCTGCCCAGGGAGGTGGTGGAGTCACCATCACTGGAGGTGTTTAGGAAGAGACTGGATGGGGTGCTTGGTGCCATGGTTTAGTTGATTAGATGGTGCTGGGTGATAGGTTGGACTTGATGATCTCAAAGGTCTTTTCCGATCTAGTTAATTCTATTCTATTCTATTCTATTCTATTCTATTCTATTCTATTCTATTCTATTCTATGCTATTCTATGCTATTCTATTCTATTCTAAACACAAAGACAAAAGCAAAACCCAAAACAAAAACCACCACCAAAACACCCCATACAAACAAACAATGAATAAATAAATAAATGGAACAGTACCTGAAGATTTCTTTCTTTCAAAATGTTAATTCACCTACCTTGTGTTGGTGGTGTGTGTGATCAACTGCCAACACCAGCAAACAAATGTCAGAGCAGCCTGCTGACAGACCACAGCAGTCTAGCAAGTGTTATGTGGAAATAAAGCATGATTTTGCTTCTTCTCCCTCAGGGAAGGAAATAGTCCTTAATGACATGTACATGCCTATTACACTGGCAGCAGGGGACTCTGACAAAATGCAGGGTCCTGCATCTGGGGTGGGGCAATCCCAAGCACCAATGTAGGCTGGGCAGGGACTGGCTTGAGAGCAGCCCTGAAGAAAAGGACTTGGGGGTGCTGGAGGATGAGAAGCTCAACAGGAGCCAGCAGTGAGCACTTGCAGCCCAGAAAGCCAATCAGATCCTGGGCTGCATCAGGAGAAGTGTGGCCAGCAGGTCAAGGGAGGTGCTTCTCCCCCTCTACTCTGCTCTGGTGAGACCCCACCTGGAGTACTGTGTCCAGTTCTGGAGCCTCTATGACATGAAGGATCTGGAGGTGCTGGAAAGTGTCCAGAGAAGGGCCACCTGATTATTTTCATGTGTTCCACAAAATTCCTGATTGCTGTGTCAAAGGCATGCAGACATTCAGGGGCAAGATGACACAAAAAATCATAGAATCAACCAGGT
Source organism: Picus viridis (assembly GCA_033816785.1). Classification (NCBI taxonomy): domain Eukaryota; kingdom Metazoa; phylum Chordata; class Aves; order Piciformes; family Picidae; genus Picus; species Picus viridis. Next base: position 36,151,259 of record CM066582.1, on the reverse strand, counting down.
TGGAAAAGACCTCAGAGATCATCAAGTCCAACCTGTTACCTAATACCTAACACCTTATGACAACTAAACCATGGCTCCAAGTGCCATGTCCAATCCCTTTTTACACACCTCCAGGGATGGGGACTCCACCACCTCCCTGGGCAGCACATTCCAATGGCTAATCTCTCTTTCTGGGAGGAACTTTCTCCTCACCTCCAGCCTAAACTTTGAGGTGAGCTATCAGAGAACCTGAAGTACCATGGCAAAGAAAAGGGAATAACCCCTGCTTTTCCTCATAGTCCTAATTTTAAGAGCACTCCAAAAGACATCTCTCCTAAGTGTTTTGCTGAGATGATGAGTTACTGATTAATCTCCACAGTTCTTCTTTTTCACTCCTGTGTAAAAGACCAATTCAGAAAAAAATAGAAAAGCATCAATAATCTTAATGTTAGAATAAACAGAATCATGGAATTGTCAGGCTTGGAAGGGTCCTCAAGGATCATCCAGTTCTAACCCCCCTGCCATGGGCAGGGACACCTCACACTACAGCAGGTTGCTCACAGCCACATCCAGCCTGGCTTTAAAAGCCTCCAGGGATGAGGCTGCCAGCACCTCCCTGGGCAACCAGTTCCAGTGTCTCACCACCCTCATGGGGAAGAAATTCTTCCTAACATCCAATCTGAATCTACCCATTTCTTCCACTCTCCCCAGTCCTATCCCTCCCTGACACCCTCAAAGTCCCGCCCCAGCTTTCTTGTAGCCCCCTTCAGATACTGCAAGGCCACAAAAAAGTGGGGGGAGGTAGGGGTGTGGAATCTGCACTGGAGATTTATTGACTAGGCTGTTTACATAACCTTGCTCTTTTTCAAGGCAGTTTGAAGTAAGATGAAGCATTTTACATGTTAATGCAGAGCTTCAGCACCTTATTGAGCACTTCCACTAAAGGACACCATGGAAGAGTCCCAAAGCAGCACACAGGCTTTGCCCTAGTGTTCTCTCAGTATTTCAGGCCATCTACCAGGCAGACAAAATGAGAGGATGGCAAGCAGGTATGGTATTTCCTCCTAATGACCTCTCATTTCATGACAATTTTCAGCCCAGAAGATCTCCTGAGGCCAATGTGGAATCTCACTTAACACGACCAGGAGGCATCTTTTTCCCATTGGACACTCACATTCATTGCCTGTAAGGAGGAGGCTCAGGGGAGACCTTATTGCTGTCTACAACTCCCTAAAAGGAGGTTGTAGCCAGGTGGGGGTTGGTCTCTTCTTCCAGGCAACCAGCACCAGAACAAGAGGACACAGTCTCAAGCTGCACCAGGGGAGGTTTAGGCTGGATGTTAGGAAGAAGTTCTTCCCAGAAAGAGAGATTGGCCATTGGAATGTGCTGCCCAGGGAGTCACCATCACTGGAGGTGTTTAGGAAGAGGCTGGATGAAGCACTTGGTGCCATGGTTTAGTTGATTAGATGGTGTTGGGTGATAGGTTGGACTTGATGGTCTCAAAGGTCTTTTCTAACCTGGTTAATTCTCTTCTCTTCTCTCTTCTCTTCTCTTCTCTTCTCTTCTCTTCTCTTCTCTTCTCTTCTCTTCTCTTCTCTTCTCTTCTCTTCTCTTCTCTTCTCTTCTCTTTCTCTTCTCTTCTCTTCTTCTCTTCTCTTCTCTTCTCTTCTCTTCTCTTCTCTTCTCTTCTCTTCTTTTCTTTTCTTTCTTTTCTTTTCTTTTCTTTTCTTTTCTTTTCTTTTCTTTTCTTTTCTTTTCTTTTCTTTTCTTTTCTTTTCTTTTCTTTTCTTTTCTTTTCTTTTTTTTTTCTTTTCTTTCTTTTCTTTTCTTTTCTTTTCTTTTCTTTTCTTTTCTTTTCTTTTCTTTTCTTTTCTTTTCTTTTCTTTTCTTTTCTTTTCTTTTCTTTTCTTTTCTTTTCTAAAGCTCATCCAGTCTGACCTCCCCACAGTCAGCAGGGACATCCCCAACTAGATCAGGCTGCCCAGGGTCTCACCGAGCCTCACCTTGAATATCTCCAGGGAAGGAGCCTCAACCACCTCCCTGGGCAACCTGTTCCAGTGTTCCACCACCCTCATTTCCCTACTAGGTGCAGTATTTTTGTCTGTTTAGCACAGGCAACGGCTGCAGAAAATGCAAGAGAGCTGAGAATGAAGCTTTGCATATTTTGCACTAGTGGCACAAGCAGTGTGGCTCTGAATCTCTGCACACCAGCTGTCCCTGAGGCAGAGACTGAACTGAGACACTTCCTAGCAAGGCTCTGTGTTATACACTGGAGTCTGAAGTACAACCAGGCCCTGGGAGATGCAAAATGGGAGCAGCAGTGAGGAAAAGTCATTTTGCACATCATTAGCACCTTCTTTCTTCTATTGCTAGGAAAAAAATCTTTTAACAACTGGCTGGTACCTAATAGAGTTGTCCCAGGCTTGCCTCAGCTGGTGTCTAAGTGCCTGTGAACCTGCATAGAAGTTGTGGTGAGGTGGGTGTTGGTCTGTTCTCCCAAGTATCGAGTAACAGGATGAAAGGAAATGGCTTCAAGTTGCATCAGGGGAGGTTTAGGTTAGGTATTAGGGAAAATGTCTTCACTGAGAGGGTTGTCAAGCACTGGAACAGGCTGCCCAGGGAAGCCATTGAGTCATCATCCCTGGAGGTATTTAAGAAGTGTGTAGCTGTGGTGTTTAGGGACATGGCTCAGCAGTGGACTAGGTAGTGTCAGATTAATAGTTGGGCTTGATGGTCTTAGAGGACTTTCCAGCCTAAACAATTCTATAGTTCCAAAGGCAGCAAGAGCCTTTTATTAATGAAAATTTGACTAATGATCTGCCTTGGCCTTGTGCCTCTGCATCTTGCTATTGACAGGACATGACAGGTACCTCCTGCTTGTGTCCTATGGGAACCATGAAATAGGCATTGCTCTGCCTATCTCACCTGCAGGGCTTGATGCAGTAGGTGTCCTCTGAGCAAGCCTGGTGGATCAGCTCCTACACAAACTGCACATAAGCAGATGCTGCTTTGTTACACATCGTGTCTGCAGGAGGCAGTGGTGGGAGTTGTACTTCGAATTAGACAGTCATGAGACAGCATGAATAAGTTGCTGGAGCTGGAGTGGAACACAGGCTTGCTGATGCTCAGTTCACCATACAAAATGCTACTATGCTTCAGAATCATACTTCCCCTTCCCCTTTCCCTTCCCCTTTCCCTTCTCCTTCCCCTTCCCTTCCCTTCCCTTCCCTTCCCTTCCCTTCCTTCCCTTCCCTTCCCTTCCCTTCCTTCCTTCCCTTCCCTTCCCTTCCCTTCCCTTCCCTTCCCTTCCCTTCCCTTCCCTTCCCTTCCCTTCCCTTCCCTTCCCTTCCCTTCCCTTCCCTTCCCTTCCCTTCCCTTCCCTTCCCTTCCCTTCCCTTCCCTTCCCTTCCCTTTCTTCCTCTCTTCCCCCTCCTGCCTGCTTCCCCATTCTTCTTTCCCCTTCTGTCTTTCCTCTTTCCCCATTCCACCTCTCCTGTTCCCCCCCCTCTGCTTCCACCTGTCCCTTCCCTTCCTCACCTCTCTTCTTTCCTTCCCCTTTCACTAGGCAAATAGAGGTAGAGAGGACACAGAATCCAGGTAGACAAGGCACAAAATTTGCAAATATCCACATTCTGCTGCCTTTTTCACCCCCTCTCTTTAAATATAAAGGTACATTTGTTTGCTGTTTGAATGGAAGAATGAGTCTAGGAGTTAGAACGGACTAGAGGAATAGAATAGAATAGAATAGAATAGAATAGAATAGAATAGAATAGAATAGAATAGAATAGAATAGAATAGAATAGAATAGAATAGAATAGAATAGAATTGAATTGAATTGAATTGAATTGAATTGACCAGGTTAGAAAAGACCTTGGAGATCATTGAGTCCAACATATCACCCAACACCATCTAATTAACCAAAACATGGCACCAAGTGCCTCATCCAGTCTCTTCATAAACACCTCCATTGAGGGTGACTCCACCACCTCCCTGGGCAGCACATTCCAATGGCCAACCTCTCTTTCTGGGAAGAACTTCTTCCTAACATCCAGCCTAAACCTCCCCTGGCACAGCTTGAGACTGTGTCCTCTTATTCTGGTGCTGCTTGCCTGGGAGAAGATACCAGCCCCCACCTGGCTACAACCTCTCTTCAGGTAGTTGCAGACAGCAAGAAGGTCTCCCCTGAGCCTCCTCTTCTCCAGGCTAAGCAACCCCAGCTCCCTCAGCCTCTCCTCACAGGGCTGTGCTCCAGACCTCACCCCAGCCTCGTTGCCCTTCTCTGGACATGTGCAAGTATCTCAATGTCCCTCTTAAACTGAGGTGCCCAGAACTGGACACAGTTCTCAAGATGTGGCCTAACCACTGCTGAGTGCAGGGCAGAATGACTTCCCTGCTCCTGCTGGCCACACTATTCCTGCCACAGGCCAGGATGCCATTGGCCTTCTTGGCCACCTGGGTACACTGCTAGTTCACGTTCAGCCTACTTTCAACCAGTACCCCCAGGCCCCTTTCTGCCTGGCCACTCTCCAGCCACTCTGACTCCAGCCTCTCTTCCCCTTAACAGACTTCATTCCATTCTTAATCCTTTCCTATCCCTCTCTCTAAATATCAATAAGCTAATTCTTCATCGGGCTGAATATTGACTTGCACTTTGAAACATTAAACCTTAGCCCTACCTGAGCCACTGTGCTGCAAAATATTGTAAAGAGCAAGAACATTATGTCTGACTCTTCACCCATATCCCCTCTGAAGCAGCCTTCACAAAGGCATTCATCAGGTTTGTTAACCGTGCCTGCCCTTTCCTTAGAGACGTCAGCAAACCCTGCCTGAGAATAAGAGCTGTGGCTAATTTAGCAGAAGGTGACCTTTCAGAGGAGGCTGGAAAACCACTGGAGTGTGTAAGTATGGAAATAGAGGAAAGGAGCCATGATGAAACACTGGAAATGAGGGGGAGGTGTAAGGTGTAATACCTCTGGCTGAGCTGCGTTGCATTGTAGATTGGGAGGGAAACCTGGTCTGCCACGAAATGTATTTAGTAATAGAATCATAGAATCAACCAGGTTGGAAAAGACCTCAGAGATCATCGAGTCCAACCTGTTATCTAATACCTAATACTCATGTGGTACACATGAGTTGTCCAGTTATGGGCTCCTCAGTTTAGGAAAGATGTTTAGGAAAGATGTTGCTGGAAGGTGTCCAGAGAAGGGCAATAAAGTTGGGGAGGGATTTGGAGCACAGCCCTGTGAGGAGAGGCTGAGGGAGCAGGCAAGGGTTACTTAGCCTGGAGAAGCAAGGCTCAGGGGAGACCTTATTGCTCTCTACGACTACCTGAAGGAAGGTTGTACCCAGCTGGGAATTGGTCTCTTCACCAAGGAAACCTGTGACAGAAGGAGAGGACACAGTCTCAAGCTGTGCCAGGGGAGGTTTAGGCTGGATGTTAGGAAGAAGTTCTTCCCAGAGAGATTGGTCATTGGAATGTGTTGCCCAGGGAGGTGGTGGAGTCACCATCACTGGAGGTGTTTAGGAAGAGACTGGATGGGGTGTTTGGTGCCATGGTTTAGTTGATTAGATGGTGTTGGGTGATAGGTTGGACACGATGATCTCCAAGGTCTTTTCTAACATGGTTAATTCTATTCTATTCTATTCCATTCCATTCCATTCCATTCCATTCCATTCCATTCCATTCCATTCCATCCCATTCTACATAACTAAAGGAGTTTTGCTCTCTGTCACCTGGAAGCCATCATAGGGATGGACCTAGACGTAAAAATTTGTCGTGAAGAGAATTTTATTTCAAGGAAATAAGAACCATTTCTCCTCTACTTTCTATGAGAAAACACAGAAAATACTTGTAGCCATCTGCATTTTTTAATCAACACTTTAAATATTGCAAAACAGATTCTAGTAACATCCTGAAATTAGACTGCAATTGCTTTGGATATGCAGAGAAAGGGCTTATGCTTCTGATGCAATTAGCAGGTCATGCCCCATCTCCAGAGCTGCTGACACTACCAGTTTGAGTGTTTAGCAAAGAGATAAAGTCCACTTGCACCGAGGAGGCACAAGAACAGGCAGACTGGGAGCTCCAGAACCTTTCTATTATTCAAGCTTTTCAGTAGTGTACATTTCTCATGAATAAAATGTTCCTGACTGTTTGACCTCCGTATTGCCAGCCCTGCTGGAGGCTACCCCTCCAGTCCCAGCTCAGGTGCATGTGGAGGCCAGGTGCATGTGTGACCATCAATGACCACGGGCTGGCCTCTTGCCTTCCCTTCCAAGCAAGGGACTGGGGAGGTGTTGCCACAGCAACGTCTTCTTGCACACACACACACACAGAGGATGTGGTTGCTATGTCAACGATCTCCTTGTGGCTTCCACCTCTGGGAGGGAAAGACTGGAGGGGTTGTCATGGAAACCAGGCTTCCCTAAGGCACCAGTAGGGCTGGCCTCTTCCCTGCCTTTCTGCCCCCAAAATTTCCTGCCATAAAGCTGAGATAACCTCCAGATATGCCCTGCTCTCCTGCTCTGTCCCCCCGACCCCCCACCTCCACAGTTGTGTCAGTCCCAGCAGCTTGCAGCAGCTTCACCAGCTGTGCAGCGTCAGCCTGATGGGAGACATTTTACGGCCACAGCACTCAAGCAGCTCACATCCAGGAACAGAGACAGTCATCAGACACACTAATGAGAGGCACTTAGCTTCTATTCTCGAAGAGAATGGGAAGTTACTGGTTGTGCTGGTGATGGAAGTGCATGGATGCTGGTGATGATCCAGTGCATGGATGTGGGAAGATGCAGCAGGAAGTGGATGAACAGAATAGTATCATAGTATCAGAATAGAATAGAATAGAATAGAATAGAATAGAATAGAATAGAATAGAATAGACCAGACCAGACCAGACCAGACCAGGTTGGAAGAGACCTTCGAGATCATTGAGTCCAACCTATCATCCAACACCATCTTATCAACTAAACCATGGCACCCAGAACACCATCAAGTCTCCTTATTCTATTCTATTCTATTCTATTCTATTCTATTCTATTCTATTCTATTCTATTCTATTCTATTCTATTCTATTCTATTCTATTCTATTCTATTCTATTCCATTCCATTCCATTCCATTCCATTCCATTCTTTTCTGCCCCATGGAACATTCAAATACATAGGAGTGCTGTTAGCACAGGTATTTGAGCAGACAACATCAAAGGTCTTTTTTGCACGACTCAACAAAGCCTGGTTAATGAGTTCCTAGAATAGCTGAGCAAAGAAATTACTTTTAAAAGATCATTATACCAGGGAGCATCTGTGTGTTTTGAGTAATAGCATAGCAGAGGTGTTTGCCACCGAATCACAGAATCAGCCAGGTTGGAAGAGACCTCCAAGGTCATCAAGTCCAACCCCAACCCTAACTAATCAACTAGACCACGGCACTAAGTGCCTCAGGCACCTCAGTGTCTCCCAGGCAACCAGCACCAGAACAAGAGGACAGAGTCTCAAGCTGCACCAGGGGAAGTTTAGGCTGGAGGGTGAGGAGAAAGTTCTTCACTGAGAGAGTCGTTCGCCATTGGAATGTGCTGCCCGGGGAGGTGGTGGAGTCACCATCCCTGGAGGTGTTCAAGAGGGGATCGGACGTGGCACTTGGTGCTGTGGTCTAGTAGTCACGAGGTGTTGGGTGATAGGTTGGACTTGATGATCTCTGAGGTCTTTTCCAACCTCATTGATTCTGTGATTCTATGATTCATCCAGGCTTTTCTTAAACACCTCCAGTGATGGTGACTCCACCACCTCCCTGGGCAGCACATTCCAATGGCCAATCTCTCTTTCTGGGAAGAACTTCTTCTTAACAGCCTGCCTAAACTTCCCGGCACAGCTTGAGACTGTGTCCTCTTGTTCTGGTGCTGATTGCTTGGGAGAAGAGACCAACCCCCAATATAGTCTGAGGGATCAGAAAGTAGACATTGTAGAAAATCTCCAAAAACCCACTAGTTTTAGGGTCACAGGACACTCAGGCTCTGTATTTGGCTTCTTGCACACACAATTTAGTTATGTGATAGATTAAACACTAAAGAACTCTTTGCAGTCAAGAATTTTTCAGTGCTCAGATTCTAGGACTGTCAAGAGCTCACATGCCCCCTCTGAGATTACAAACACCTCCTTTTATACCGGCTCTAAGAAGTGTGTAATGAGGTCATCTCCTGCTGAGTCACCAAAGGGGCAGAGATGGGCTCTTCTCAGGGATAAGGGACTTTGTAGGTGTCTTAACTGTTGTTATACATCTCATGTAGCTCACCTAAGTGAAATGAAGCATGCAGCTGCAGATCACAGAACCACAGAATGTTAGAGGCAGGAAGGGAACCTCAAAAGATCGTCCAGTCCAAACTCCCTGCCAGAGCAGAAGCGCCTAGAGCAGGCCACACAGGAACATGTCCTGACTATCTCCAGAGAGGGAGACTCCACAACCCCTCTGGGCAGCCTGTTCCAGTGTTCCATCACCCTCACAGTGAAAAAATCATTCCTCCTGTTTCCATGGAACTTCCTATGCCTCACAGACATTGTGCTGGTTCTACTTGTAGCACTTCTAGGAATAAAGGAAACTCTAGGAATAACAAAGACTTCACTGAAATCAGTGTACATTAATTACAGTCCATGGACCTTACCTGAAGAACTTCCAAACTAAACCCAGAGATAGAAGCAGCAAAGCCACTGATTAAGGTATATGCGTCTTCAAATGGGTCTATTTATTTAGCTGATGCAGTATTTGGAATCAAGGTTAGAGGAGAACCCAGACATGCTCCAGGAACACTTTCTAGCTCATGTCTTGTTAAAAGAAGTAAACTTATTGTTTCCAGAGGGCTAGAGCACCTTTCCTGTGAAGACAAGCTGAAAGAATTGGGACTGTTCAACCTTGACAACAGAATGCTCCAGGAAGACCTTAGATCTAAATTTTCAGACCTACAGGAGGGCTGAGGAGGGGTTGTTTAGAAAGGCTTTTAGTGATAGGACAAGGGGCAGTGGTTTGAAAGTGGAGCAGGGTAGATTTAGGTTGGACATTAGGAAGAAGTTCTTTGCCATGAGAATGGTAAAATACTGGAACAGGTCACCCAGATTGAGGCCCTGTCCCTGGAGACATTCAAGATGAGACTCGATGTGACCCTGGGCAGCCTGAGCTGGCTGGAGTTGTCCTTGTTGACTGCAGGCAAGTTGGACAAGATAACCTTTGAGTGTCTCTTCCAACCCAAGGTAACCTGTGAATGTTATCAGAGTAGGGAACACAAGGACAAATTCTTCAGTGAGTGGCCTAAAAGTGAGTAAGCTACCTGAGTGCTGTGTACTGTAAAGAACAAACATGAACAGCTAATTCATCTTTGAAGCATCGGCATCCAGCTTCTACAGGCACAACAGTATTGACAAAATACTGTTATAATTTAGTTACAACATAAAGGGTAGCAAAAGAATGCTAATCTATAGCCACCTGTGCATGCATTAGGAGATTACTTAGTTTCAAAGTAAGAAGGAACTTCAGGAGGAAGTTCAGAACATGTCCAGAGAAGGGCCACGAGGATGATCAGAGGGCTGGAGTTCCACTCTTATGAGGACAGACTGAGGGAGTTGGGGCTGTTCAGTCTGCAGAAGAGAAGGCTCCTAACTGTGGCCTTCCAGTATCTGAAGGGGGCTCCAAGAAAGCTGGGGAGGGACTTTTGAGGGTGTCAGGGAGTGACAGGACTGGGGGGAATGGAACAAAGCCAGAAATGGGTAGATTCAGATTGGATGTTAGGAAGAAGTTCTTCCCCATGAGGGTGGTGAGACACTGGCACAGGTTGCCCAGGGAGGTGGTGGCAGCCTCATCCCTGGAGGCTTTTAAAACCAGGCTGGATGTGGCTGTGAGCAACCCGATGCAGTGTGAGGTGTCCCTGCCCATGGCAGGGGGTCGGAACTGGATGATCCTTGAGGTCCCTTCCAAACCTAACAATTCCATGATTCTATGATGGCATTTCAATACACAACAGTCATCACTAATACCAAATTCCCCATGCTTTAAAACTTCATAAACGCTTTCAAAACAATGCCCTGAAGCCAACTGTAGGTTAACTTAAGTACCAACATAACTCTGAATTATAAGAACCTTCAGAAAGAATTTGGCTACGTAACTTGTTGCTCTTTTGTTTGGATATTAATGATTTAAAGGCTTGAATGGTGCACAGAGATAAATTATAGATATGGGCTAAATATTTTAGAACTTTTATCTCGATAGTTGGTGTTTTGGTTTGGGTTTTTTTTTTGTTTTTCTGAGGGCTGTGCTTCTCTGCCTGTGGCACAGACTGTTTCAAACACAGTTATTCTGCTCCTTCCACGAAAGTCAATGGAAAACAGAGAGACCTCTGACTAAGATTTCATTCCTCTGAAATTTTCATGTGGGGAAACCGTCATTGCTGCCACCCTGCACCTAATTGGATCTACTTTGCTGATTAAACACAGTGGAATTTGCAAGCATACATATTTACATCTCGGGGACAGCAGGTAACATTGTAAACTCATTGGGACTGATATAATAGGAGTGGAAACACGACACATCCCTGTACAGTGGGTCTGCAGAGATCCCCAATAAAGCCCCGGTTGATGCTTCTGTTCCTTTCCTTTCCTGCTCCATGACAAGCACAATGTGCACGGTTTCAGTCAGAAAACTCGAGGGTCAGTTTGGAAAGGAAAAGCTCACAGTGAGTTGGGAGCGGGGAGCTTGCTGTAAGGGAGAGAGAGCATAAGCCACAAGTGGATATCAACGGGAATGAGGCGGAACACTGAGAAATCATCAATGAAAGAGGTATGGACAAAGGGAGGAACAATGTGGGGATTTACAAGGGACAGACACGGGGAGCTCAGCCAGCAGAACCACAGCACCTACCTGAAATACTTTTGCCAAATTGTCGAAGAGGGCTTGGCCAGCGCTGACTTTATGCTTGACTCCTCTGACTGTGCCGTTTTTGCTGAGGATGTTGACTCTCTTTGTCCCAAACCCCTTCTCTTTGGTAGCTCTGACTAAGATGAGCAAGTCGTCCTGCTCGTTCTCATTCTCGTCACACTCGGAGCCGACGTGTCCGTTCTGCTGCCCCTCCACTTCGCTCAGCCGGCTGGTTTGGTCGGTCTCTGAGCTGCTGGTGTACTCAGAGTCCAGAGAGTCAGCAGCCTCCCCGTCGGCATAGACCTCCTTCAGCACCCTGCCGCTGTGCGAGGACGCCACGCGGAACCGAACCTTCCTCGAGAGCCTCTCGCCGTCCACCTTCACCTCGCTTTTAAACATCGCCTCTTCCACCGAGAGCAGCAGTTTGCATTGTTCCAGCGTGGTGCCCATGGCATCTGCCAGTTGGTCACACTTGACAACAATTATCAGCACTCTTTGCCGTTGACAGGCGTTCTCATATTAAAGCAAAGAGGGTTCCCGAGGAGCTCGCGCCGCTGGCTGGCGGTTAATAATGGATGCGTTTGTGCTATGGTTACCTTTAAACTAAAACCTGCAAAACGATCGTGGCCATTAAATATTAAGAAGCCACTGTGCCCTTTTTGAGTGCTAAGGAAGAGAGCAAGGGAAGGGAGAAATCCTACTCATGGATTCAAATAAAACCATGCAAACCCAAATGACAGACATTGCGTGAGTTTATAGGAATGCAGGTCTGGTGTGCTGAGAAAGGTTGGGCTCGAAGAACTCGAAGGTCTTTTCCAACCTGGTTAATTCTGTATTCTGAAAGAGAAAGGGGAAAGAGTTTACCACACAATCTGCAGATGCAGAACTGAATCCAGAATACAGAATTAACCAGGTTGGAAAAGACCTCAGAGATCACCGAGTCCAACCTATCACCCAACACCATCTAATCAACTAAACCATGGCACTAAGTGGCTCATCCAGTCTCTTTCTAGACATTTTCAGTGATGGTGACTCCACCACCTCCCTGGGCAGCACATTCCAATGGCCAATCTCTCTTTCTGGGAAGAACTTCTTCTTAACATCAGCCTAAACCCCTACTGGCACATCTTGAGACTGTGTCCTCTTGTTCTGGTGCTGGTTGCCTGGGAGAAGAGACCAACCCCCTCCTCGCTAAAACCTCCCTTCAGGGAGTTGTAGAGAGAATAAGGTCTCCCCTGAGCCTCCTCTTCTCCAGGCTAAGCAACCCGAGCTCCCTCAGCCTCTCCTCATAGGGCATTTACTTGAGACCTCTCCCCAGCCTCGTTGCCTTTCTCTGGACACGTTCAAATGTCTCAATGTCCCTCTTAAATTGAGAGACCCAGAACTGGACGCAGTACTCAAGGTAAAATCATTCACAGGATGATTCACAGAGTTAAAATCATTCACAGAAGAAAAACAGCTTCTATCAGTCCATGTTAAAACTGAGTAGAGTTACAAGCCACCTTGGGAAACACATGTGGGGAAGAAGGTCTTGAATCACCCTTGTGATACAGCCACTTACCCGCAGGAGTTTTGACAACCACTGCAGTGTGTTGTGAATAAAAAACTGACTTAGAACAAGGAAAATTCTGTAGTATAATTAATGTTTCAAACTATCATTTATAGGATTATCCAAACAGGGTTGAAAGATACTGAGAGAAATAAACCAGCCTGCTTGTTACCTACCTCAGAGTTGTAGCATGGTTTAGTTGCTTAGATGGTGCTGGGCAACCGTTTGGACTCGATGATCAAAAAGGTCTTTTCCAACCTGCTTATTTCTGTATTCTGTGCCAGTGGAGTTTCAGGCTGGATACTAGGAAATACTTCTTCAGAGAGAGGGTTATCAAACATTGGAATGGTCTGCCCAGGGCAGTGATGGAGTGACCATCCCTGGAGGTGTTTGAGCCGGACATGGACCTGGCTCTTAGGCACATGGTTTAGTGTTGACCCTTCCATGCTGGGTCTAAGGTTGGACTGGATGATCTTTGAGGTCTCTTCCAACCAGATGTTTTCTGTGATTCTGTATCATAGTGATTCCCTGATTGTCTGAGTGAGCACCTCCTAGAAACCTGCAGTAATTCTGTTCATATTCTGTAATTCAATAATAACCCCTCAAGTGCTTTGTGATGAATTGCCACAGAGTGAAAGAATCTGAGCTTCTGTGACAGAAATATTTTGCAGTTCACTTCTATAGTGTTGTTATCTCCTCCAGTTGATGCTATATATTAACATGGAAGCCATTTTACTCCTGCAGAATGCAATTTCCCCCTTTTTGTCTATAGTGTGAAGGGTTTGATGCTACCTGAGTGATTTAAAAAGTTCAGGTAGTGTTGAACAAATGCAGAATTAATTGGCACCACATTGTAAAAGCCCTTCAAATGCTGCTAGCATCTTGTTCTTTGTTAGTGGGAAATTGGCTCATCATTCAGCCTCACAGCAATTCTTATTATTCACTGGGAAATATTTTCATGTCTGGTTGTGGGAAACCAAAAACTGTATGCAAAGTTTTCTCTGCGGATAAAAAATAGTTAAGCACAGTAGAATCACAGAAGCAACCAGGCTGGAAAAGACCTTAGAGATCATCAAGTCCAGCCTATCACCTAACACCACCTGACAACTAAACCATGGCTCCAAGTGCCACATCCAATCCTTTTTTGAACACCTCCAGGGATGGCAACTCCACCACCTCCCTGAGCAGCACATTCCAATGGCCAATAACTCTCTCTGTGAAGAACTTTCTTCTCACCTCGAGCCTAAACCTCCCCTGTCACAGCTTGAGACTGTGTTCTCTTGTTCTGGTGCTGGGTGCCTAGGAGAAGAGATCAATCTCCTCCTGGCGACAACCTCCTTTCAGGTAGTTGCAGACAGCAAGAAGGTCTCCCCTGAGCCTCCTCTTCTCCAGGCTAAGCAACCCCAGCTCCCTCTGCCTCTCCTCATAGGGCTGTGCTCCAAACCCCTCCCCAGCCTCACTGCCCTTCTCTGGACACATTCAAGTATCTCAGTGAAGGCCCAGAACTGGACACAGGACTCAAGGTGTGTCCTAACCAGTGCTGAGTACAGGGGCAGAATGACTTCCCTTCTCCTGCTGGCCACACTATTTCTGATCCAGGCCAGGATGCCATTGGCCTTCTTGGCCTCCTGGGCACACTGCTGGCTCATGTTCAGCCTACCATCAACCAGTACCCCCAGGTCCCTTTCTGCCTGGCTGCTCTCCAGCCACTCCAACCCCAGCCTGTAGCACTGCATGGAGTTGTGGCCAAAGTGCAGCACCTGGCACTTGGACTTGTTGAATGCCATCCTGTTGGACTCTGCCCATCTGTCCAGTCTGTCAAGATCCCTCTGCAGAGCCCTTCTACCGTCTAACAGATCAACACCTGGTCCCAACTTGGTGTTGTCTGCAAATTTACTGATGATGGACTCAATCCCCTCACCCAGATCATCAATAAAGATATTGAATAGGATGGGGCCCAGCACTGATCCGTGGGGCACACCACTAGTGACTGGCTGCCAGCTGGCTGTGGCACTATTCACCACCACTCTCTGGGCTCAGCCTCCAGCCAGTTCCTAACTCAGCACAGAGTGCTGCTGTCCAAGCCAGGGGCTAACAGCTTGGCCAGGAGTTTGCTGGGGGGCACGGTGTCAAAGGCCTTGCTGAAGTCCATGTAGACTACATCCACAGCCTGCCCCACATCCACCAGGCAGTCACCTGATGACAGACTCTAAACTGGTTGCATTTGTGCAGTAAGACATTTGAGAGTTCAAAGACCTGAAATGCAGAGCTTTGTACCATCTGCTGGATACGTGATCTCAAAAAGGAAAGGATGAAACTTTAAGCATCTCTGACCCTTCTGCAGAATAAAATGTTGTGGTAAATGCTGGCACTAATTACAATTACCCAGCTTGCCGCTGCACCCTGTCAGCTGTTTTATTTGTGGGTTTAATGTTCTCTCTTCTCTAGACAAACTTCTTCTCATGCAAAGTGTTCTTTCATGTAATGAGTAGTATCCATTAAAATCGACCATAATGGGATTTTTGCAGTAATGAGATATTTCTCACTCATAATTATGGCTCTCCCTGAATCATTTGCCTTTTGTTAGTTCCTGTTTCTGCTTAGTTTGTATCTAAGGTTCTGCCATTGATTGATGTGAGGCCAAGGGGTCCAGCAAGCATAATGTTGAAGCATGCAGAGAAAAATATTGTCACTAGAGAGATCTCTCCTGAACAGAGAATCTCTCAGTAAAGAAGTACCTGAAGAGATTACATCCATTACTTCTTCTCCAGCTCTGTCTCATCTCACCAGCAACTGGGCCAATCCCTTACCTTAATGATGTGCTAAGTAGTATGGCTTCCAGTAAGACCTTCACATTTTGTCAGGCTCAAATTTCTCACTAAGTTGAAAGAAACAAAGGAGTCTCAAGCTGTGCCAGGGGAAGTTTAGGCTCAAGGTGAGGAGAAAGTTCTTTGCAGAGAGAGTCGTTAGCCATTGGAATATGCTGCCCAGGGAGATGGTGGAGTCACCATCCCTGGAGGTGTTCTAAAGGGGATTGGATGTGGCACTTGGAGCCATGGTTTAGTCATGAGGTCTGTGGTGACAGGTTGGACTTGATGATCTTTGAGGTCTCTTCCAACCTTGGTGATTCTGTGACTCTGTGTGTGTGATTCTGCGAGTTGTGGACTTTGGCTGCTGCTTCTTGACAGAGTCAAGAAATCAGTACCAGACAAAGCCAAGATGAGAGGTGCTGTCCAGGGTAGCCTGAGAGACAAACCTCTGCTCTGAGAGAGATATTCAAGAATCTCCCACACTCCAGGTGGCTGCAGAGGGCAACTCATTCACATCTTTCTTTCAGGACAGAGAAAGTAGAGAAAGTCTAACTAGTAAGCTTAGTCTGAATATTTACCTTTTAATTATTCTATTCTATTCTATTCTATTCTATTCTATTCTATTCTATTCTATTCTAAATATTCAGTTCTATTCTATCCATTCTATTCTATTCTACTCAAAATATTCTATCCATTCCATTCCATTCCATTCCACTCTACTCTATTCTACTCTACTCTACTCTACTCTACTCTACTCTACTCTACTCTACTCTACTCTACTCTACTCTATTGTATTCTAGTCTAGTCTATTCTAGTCTATTCTATTCCACTCTATTCTATTCTATTCTATTCTATTCTATTCTATTCTATTCTATTCTATTCTATTCTATTCTATTCTATTCTATATAACCAAAGTTAGGTCAGGTTAGCCAAACTCTGAAACTTTTGAGATGAAAGGTTTGAATTAAGCTCAAGTAGCAGTCCCCTTATGCCAGGTGAGGCATTAATGGCTTTATCAGGAAGGGTCCAACCAAAACAATTCCATCATTCCCTCCTTCATCACATCGATTGAAGCAACAATGCACCCAAATCACTAATGTAAACAGAAGCAGAGGCACAAACACTGCCTTTCTGTCTTAACAGTGATTTGACAGAAGCTAAATAAAATCTACAAATCAAATGAAATGGCAGTGTAAAGCACTTGTCACTGAAATAATTAGTCATTACAATAGCAAGAGCATGCTGGGTCTGTTCTCATCTGCAGTGTTTCTGTTCAGCAGCTGCCACGCCTGACAAACAACTGCCACGTGCAAGAGTTCCCTGATGGGAACCTGAACATGCTCTGTGTGTCCTCCTGAACTGTACTGGAGTTAAAAGGTTAGTCCCAGACCTGCAGAAAAGTAGACAGTTGTTTTGCAAGCTTAGCAAATGGGAGCATGCCTTCTCTGAGCAAGTGGGAAGTGCATTACACCTGCCTCAGCTAGAAGCAATGTTAGCATTCCCTGTTTAAACCACAGAATCATTGAATTGTCAGGGTTGGAAGGCACCCCAAGGATCACCTCATTCCAAACCCTTGCCATGGGCAGGGAACCCTCACTCTAGATCAGGCTGGGGTCAGAGTGGCTGGAGAGTGGCCAGGCAGAAAGAGACATGGAGGTACGGGTGGATAGTAGGCTTGAACATGAGCCAGCAGTGTGCCCAGGTGGCCAAGAAGGCCAATGGCATCCTGGACTGCATCAGGAGCAGTGTGGCTAGCAGCAGCAGGGAGGTCATTCTGCCCTGTATTCACCTCTGGTTAGGCCACACTTGAGTCCTGTGTCCAGTTCTGGGCCCCTAAGTTTAGGAAAGATGTTGAGTTGCTGGAAGGTGTCCAGAGAAGGGCAACAAAGCTGGGGAGGGGTCTGGAGCACAGCCCTGTGAGGAGAGGCTGAGGGAGCTGGGGTTGCTTAGCCTGGAGAAGAGGAGGCTCAGGGGAGACCTTATTGCTCTCTACAACTACCTGAAGGGAGGTTGTAGCCAGCTGGGGGTTGGTCTCTTCTCCCAGGCAACCAGCACCAGAACAAGAGGACACAGTCTCAAGCTGCACCAGGGGAGGTTTAGGCTGGATGTTAGGAAGAAGTTCCTCCAAGAAAGAGAGATTGCCCACTGGAATGTGCTGCCCAGGGAAGTGGTGGAATCACCCTCACTGGAGGTGTTTAGGAAGAGACTGGATGGGGCGCTTGGTGCCATGGTTTAGTTGATTAGATGGTGTTGGGTGATAGGTTGGACTTGATGATCTCAAAGGTCTTTTCCAACCTGGTTAATTCCATTCCATTCCATTCCATTCCATTCCATTCCATTCCATTCCATTCCATTCCATTCCATTCCATTCCATTCCATTCCATTCCATTCCATTTCTATTATAGTAGCAATTTGTGGAGGAAAGAACTGTGTTTGGGGGGAACAAAAGTTCTTTTATAGATATGATGCATCAGGGGGAAAAAAACCTCCAATTCAGCAGGGGACAAAAATAAAAAGCATGTCAGAAGAGGTAATCAGCTCAGATTTGGAGGCAGAGCCTGCTACAAGAAGCACTGATTCACTAGGGAGAATATCCTCTCTTGTACTCATCTTGTGTTTTTCATTGTTTCAGATGAGAAGGGAACAACCAGAAACTTTTTTTCCCCTTTGCTTGGAAGGAAGAATGATGCTCAGACTCATGATAGTTTTCAAGGCTAATTCTCAGGGATTGCAAACAGTCCCTCTCCATTGTGAACAAAATTGAAGAAAAAAAAATAACATGGAAGCTTCAGAGGGTCGTTTCCACTCTCAGAGCTCCTCGTGGAACAGGCTCAGCAGCAGCAGAGATAGCTGAATGCTGTCCTGAGATTCCTCAGCCATCTATTTCTCTTAGCTCCCACTAGATACAGGCCATCTTTCACTCTTGGGTTTGTTCTTGGAAATTGAAAATAAGACAAGCACAGGGAATAAAAGGGTTTGGATTCAGTTGCAATGGGAAAAAAATGAGTGGAAAGAAGTAAGAGCAGTGAAATTCCATTTAGTACTGCTCTTCCTCCTGTAATTCATTACCATTAAAGGGACCTGCAGGGACTGGTTGATGGTAGGCTGAACATGAGCCAGCAGTGTGCCCAGGTGGCCAAGAAGGCCAGTGACATCCTGGCCTGTATCAGGAGTAGTATTGCCAGCAGGAGAAGGGAAGTCATTCTGCCCTGTACTCAGCAGTGCTTAGGCCACACCTTGATTCCTGTGTCCAGTTCTGGGCCCCTCAGTTTAGGAAAGATGTTGAGATGCTGGAAGGTGTCCAGAGAAGGGCAACAAAGCTGGGGAGGGGTCTGGAGCACAGCCCTATGAGGAGAGGCTGAGGGAGCTGGGGTTGCTTAGCCTAGAGAAGAGGAGGCTTGGGGAGACCTTCTTGCACTCTACAACTACCTGAAGGGAGGTTGTAGCCAGGTGGGGGTTGGTCTCTTCTCCCAGGCAACCAGCACCTGAACAAGAAGACACAGTCTCAAGCTGTGCCAGAGGAGGTTAGGAAGAAGTTCTTCCCAGAAAGAGAGATTGGCCATTGGAATGTGCTGCCCAGGGAGGTGGTGGAGTCACTATCACTGGTGGTGTTTATGAAGAGCCTGGATGAGGCACTTGGACTCAATGATCTTCGAGGTCTCTTCCAACCTCAGTGATACTGTGATACCTCCAATGAAGGTGACTCCACCACCTTCCCAGGAAGCCCATTCCAATGGGCAATCACTCTCTCTGTATAGAACTTCTTCCTAACATCCAGCCTAAACCTCCCTTGGCACAGCTTGAGACTGTGTCCTCTTGTTCTAGTACTGGCTGCCTGGAAAAAGAGACCAACCTCTGCCTGGCTACAACCTCCCTTCAGGTAGTTGTAGAGAGCAATAAGGTCACCCCTCAGTCTCCTCTTCTCCAGGCTAAGCAACCCCAGCTCCCTCAGCCTTTCCTCATAGGGCTTGTGTTCCAAACCCCTCACCTGATCTGACTTGTCCTGCATACCTCTCTCACACTTTCCACTATGCAGCAGTTTTTTACATACACCTGTGAGCCAAAAATATGCCTGGTAGTAATTGACTTATCTTTTTCTTCATCTATCTCTGGCTTTCAGAGGAGAAAATAATATTCAGTGGTTTGCTTTTCTATTTTTTTTTCCTCCTTAAAAACCACCCACATGCTTATTGTGACTGCAGACAGTAAACACTCTGCAGATTATAACACATAATAATGCAGCTTAGGTCTCATTTCACACCTAGGAATAAGAGTGATGAAAATAAGACAAAGGACTTCATTTAGCTTCTGTGGTTACTAGCTACTGTTGCTGCTAGCATTCTTGCTGGGGGCTTCTTTTAATCAAAACTTGATAAATTGGTTTATGTCATTGGTAGTTTCAGATCATTGCGAAGAACATAAAGACTCCAAAGTCTTGTGAAGTTGGGGAGTGTTTTTTCCATCTACTTTTCATGCATGGAACAGCAGACTGGCTCTTTTTTAATGAAGATCATAGTAATCAGTCAGGGTTGGAAGGGACCACAGGGATCATTTAGTTCCAACCCCGCTGCCATGGGCAGGGAGATGACACACCAGATCAGGCTGGCCAGAGCCTCATCCAGCCTGGTCTTAAACACCTTATTGCTCTCTACAACTACCTGAAGGGAGGTTGTAGACAGGGAGAGGTTGGTCTCTTCTCCCAGGCAGCCAGTACCAGAACAAGAGGACACAGTCTCAGGCTGTGCCAGGGCAGATTTAGACTGGATGCTAGGAAGAAGTTCTATACAAAGAGAGTGATTGCCCATTGGAATGTGCTGCCCAGGGAGGTGGTGGAGTCACCATCATTGGAGGTGTTCAGGAGGAGACTTGATGGGGTGCTTGGTGCCATGGTATAGTGGTTTAGGTGGGTTGGATTGGTTGATGGGTTGGACATGATGATCTTGAAGGTCTCTTTCAACCTGGTGTATTGTATTGTATTGTATTGTATTGTATTGTATTGTATTGTATTGTATTGTATTGCATTGTATTGTATTGTATTGTATTACCTGCAGGGATGGGGCCTCAACCACCTCCCTGGTGTACAAACACTGATCTTTCCATAGAGCTACTAGCTAATAAGTCACAGAATCATAGAATTCTTAGGGTTGTAAGAGACCTCAAGGATCATCCAGTTCCAACCCCCTGACATGGGCAGCGACACCTCACACTACAGCAGGTTGCTCAGAGCCACATCCAGCCTGGCTGCAAAAACCTCCAGGGATGAGGGTTCCACCACCTCCCTGGGCAACCTGTTCCAGTGTCTCACCACCCTCATGGGATGCTATTTTTAAAGTGGATATAGCAGTTTTGGTGAAGGCAATATTTATGTACATACAAATGTATTAAATCCCAGATGGCAAGGAAAGGATAGCATTTCATACAGCCTTCAGGAAGGTGCCAGCTTTGCCTCGTGTGCTCCTGAGGAGAGTTTAATAGCCATGACTTTGAGAACTGGAGGCAGAAAAGCCATCCCCAGACACAGAAGGGATGGGAATGGATAAATTTTCCCACGTGACAGTAACCCATAGGCAAGTCTAGAGGTGAAAAGAGGAAGATCAGGTTAGGGTATTGTTCTGTTTAATGGCTGAGCTAATTACAAAAGGGATGAATCATGAAGTCATTTGAGTTCTGTGTGTCTCAGCTACTGAACTGGGAATCACCTCAGACTGGTTCTCACTAAGCCTTTCTGTGAGCAGGGAAATAATGTCACCAAGTGCTTGTCTGAAGCGACTGATGAAATCGTTGCCTTATATCAACAGAATTTCAGAGCTCAGTGTGTGCCAGCAGAGCAGCCTGGACTGGTGACTCACCAGCTGGCACAGGGGTGTTAGGTGCTGCTGCTGATCTCAGGGTAAGGCTGGCACACATCAGCCCCAGACAGGTGCAGGGGAGGCTACAGAGGCACCACCAGAGGAAAGTGGCTTTGCTTTTGAGTTTGCTAACAGAGAAACAGGTCCACAGAGGACATGAAAGTTGGAAGGACAGATCGCACTTTCCTCTTTCAGCACTGACTGCTTCACTGGGAACAAGTGATGCAGGGCTGTCCAGCTTTTCCCCACACTTCAGTGCACTGTGGTTAGCCTAACTCCAGTTATTCACAACTCTAATTTGCAGTCACTTCCCTGGGCCACTCTTTTGCTATGTTAAAAAAAAAGAAAGAGATGTCAGACATTGGCCAAAAGGATATGCACAAGCCACAGCATGGGGCGGGGAAAGAAAAAAAAACTGATGCCTTCTCCTTTAGCTACCCTTAATCTCCATTGATCCCAAGCACCGCTATAGGCTGGGCAGGAACTGGCTTGAGAGCAGCCCTGAAGAAAAGGACTTGGGGGTGCTGGAGGATGAGAAGCTCAACATGAGTCATCAGTGAGCACTTGCAGCCCAGAAAGCCAATCACATCCTGAGCTGCATCAAAAGAAGCATAGCCAGCAGGGGGAGGGAGGTGATTCTCCCCTTCTACTCCACTCTAGTGAGACCCCACCGGGAGTACTGTGTCCAGTTCTGGAGCCCCTATTACAGGAAGGATCTGGAGGTGCTGGAAGGTGTCCAGAGAAGGGCCACGAGGATGAGCAGAGGGCTGGAGCTGCTCTCCTATGAGGACAGACTGAGGGAGTTGGGGCTGTTCAGTCTGGAGAAGAGAAGGCTCTAAGGAGACCTTATTGTGGCCTTCCAGTATCTGAAGGGGAGCCTACAGGAAAGCTGGGGACTTTTGAGGGTGTCAGGGAGTGATAGGACTGGGGGAATGGAACAAAACTAGAAATGGGTAGATTCAGATTGGATGTTAGGAAGAAGTTCTTCCCCATGAGGGGAACTGGCACAGGTTGCCCAGGGAGGTGGTGGAAACCTCCTCCCTGGAGGTTTTTGCAGCCAGGCTGGATGTGGCTGTGAGCAACCTGCTGTAGTGTGAGGTGTCCCTGCCCATGGCAAGGGGGTTGGAAGTAGATGATGCTTGAGGTCCCTTCCAACCCTAAGAATTCTATGATTCTATGATTCTTCAGAACTGGGAAACACTGACTCACCAGCTGAGTACCCAGCACTCTGATATCTGAACACTGTTTATAGGTTGGTATATACAGTACTATGAATCACATGTCTTCAGTTGTTGTTGTTATTATTATTATTATTATTTCAATCTTACTTTATTGCTCAGGAAATCAAAGGCAGCAAAACAAGTGGAGCCTCCACATACTATTCTAATCTTGTTTTCTTTTCATTTCAGCTTGGATTTTGAGCACTTAGGCTGAGCTAATTCAATTTACAGGCTCATTAACCAGACTGAAAATGAAAGAAGAAGACAGTG